>OX388348.1:11918733-12264619 GCA_947579665.1 Sympetrum striolatum | reverse complement strand
ATCCCGACAAAATGAGGAAATTAAGGAAAAAAAGGGGATAAAAATGGGAAAAAAATCGAAATTTCTCTAAAATTATTCGTATTTGATCCATTTTTTCGATAATATATCGATCAAATGAGGAAAATTAAGGAAATAAATTGAAATTTCGCTACAATTATTTACTTATGTTCCTTTTTTCGATCATATATCGATAAAATGAGGAAAATTAAGGGAAAAAGATTGAAATTTCGCTAAAATTATTCGTTTTTGTTGCTTTTTTGGTCATATCTCTATAAAATGAGGAAAATTGAGGAAAAAATGGGGAAAAAAATTAAATTTCTAAAAAATTATTCGTTTATTTTGCTTTTTTCGATATAATCCCGACAAAATGAGGAAATTAAGGAAAAAAAGGGGAAAAAAATGGGAAAAAAAATCGAAATTTCTCTAAAATTATTCGTTTTTGATCCATTTTTTCGATAATATATCGATGAAATGAGGAAAATTAAGGAAAAAAAGAGGAAAAAATTGAAATTTCGCAAAAATTATTTACTTATGTTCCTTTTTTCGATCATATTTCGATAAAATGAGGATAAAGGGAAAAAAATTGAAATTTCGCTTTAATTATTCGTTTTTGTTGCTTTTTTGTCATATCTCAATAAAATGAGGAAAATTAAGGAAAAAAAAGAGAAAAAATTGAAATTTCGCTAAAATTATTCACTTTTGTTGCTTTTTTCGGTCATGTCTCAATAAAATGAGGAAAATTAGGTAAAAAAATTGAAATTTCACGAAAATTATTCCTTTTTGTTGCTTTTTTCGATAATATCTCGATGAAATGAAAAAACTAAGGAAAAAATGAGGAAAAAATTGAAATTTCGATAATATTATTCGCTTTTGTTGCTTTTTTCGGTAATATCTCGATAAATTGACGAAAATGAAGGAAAATTAAGGGGGAAAAAAATTAAATTTCGCTAAAATTATTCGTTTTTGTTATTTTTTTCGATAGTATCTCGATGAAAACAGGAAATTTAAGGATAAAATTTAAATTTCCTTAAAATTAATCCTCTTTGTTTCCTTTTTCGATAAAATCTTGATAAAATAGGAAAATTAAGGGAAAAAAATGGAAAAAAATTGTAATTTCGCTTTAGTTATTAGCTTTTGTTGCTTTTTTCGGTCATATCTTGATAAAATGACGAAATTTAAGGAAAAAAATTGGGAAAAAATTGAAATTTCACTTAAATTATTCGTTTTTGTTGCTTTTTTCGATAATATCTCGACCCAATGTGGAAATAATGGAAAAAAAGTGGAAAAATTGAAATTTCGCTAAAATTATTCGTTTTTGTTTACTTTTTTTATAAAATCTTGATAAAATGAAGAAGGGTAAGGAAAAAAATTGAAATTTGGCGAAAATTAATCGGTTTTGTTGATTTTTTTCGTAAATATCTCGATAAAATGAGGAAGATTAAGGAAAAAATATTTAGATTTTGCTAAAATTATTCGGTTTTGTTTCCTTTTCCGATAAAATCTTGATAAAATGAGGAAAATTAAGGGAAAAACAGGAAAAAATTGAAATTTCGCTAAAATTATTCGCTTTTGTTGCTTTTTTTGGTCATATATCGATAAAATGAAGAAAATTAAGGAAAAAAAAAGAAAAAAAGGAAATTTCACAACAATTATTAGTTTTTGTTGCTTTTTTCGATAATAACCCGACAAAATGAGGAAATTACGGATTAATAGGGGAAAAAATCGAAATTTCTCTAAAATTATTCGTTTTTGATCCATTTTTTCGATAATGTATCGATGAAATGAAATAAATTAAGGAAAAAATGAGGAAAAAATTGAAATTTTGCTAAAAGTATTTGTTTATGTTCCTTCTTTCGGTCATATCTAGATAAAATGAGGAAAATTAAGGAAAAAAATGGGGAGAGAAATGGAAATTTTACTAAAAATATTCGTTTTTGTTGCTTTTTAAATAATATCTCGACAAAATGAGGAAATTAAGGAAAAAAGAGGAAAAAATTGAAATTTCTCTAAAATTATTTGTTTTTGTTCCTTTTTTTCGATAATATTTCGATGAAAGGAGAAAAATTTAGGAAAAAAAGGGGAAAAAATTTGAAATTTCGCTAAAATTATTCGTTTTTGTAGCTTTTTCCGGTCAAATCTCGATAAAATGAGGAAAATTAGGTAAAAAAATTGAAATTTCACGAAAATTATTCCTTTTTGTTGCTTTTTTTGATAATATCTCGATGAAATGAAAAAATTAAGGAAAAAATGAGGAAAAAATTGAAATTTCGATACTATTATTCGCTTTTGTTGCTTTTTTCGAAAAAATCTCGTTATAAACACGAAAATTAAGGAAAAAAAGAGGAAAAAATTGAAATTTCGCTAAAATTATTCGGTTTTGTTCCTGTTTTCGTTAATATCTCGATAAAATGAGAAAAATTAAGGAAAAAAAAGAGGAAAGAATTGAAATTATGCTAAAATTATTCCTTTTGTTGCTTTTTTTGGTCATATCTCGATAAAATGAGGAAAATTAAGGAAAAAACTGTGGAATAAAATGGAAATTTCACAAAAATTATTCGTTTATTTTCCTTTTTTCGATATAATCCCGACAAAATGAGGAAATTAAGGAAAAAAAGGGGATAAAAATGGGAAAAAAATCGAAATTTCTCTAAAATTATTCGTTTTTGATCCATTTTTTCGATAATATATCGATCAAATGAGGAAAATTAAGGAAAAAATTGAAATTTCGCTAAAATTATTTACTTATGTTCCTTTTTTCGATCATATATCGATAAAATGAGGAAATTTAAGGGAAAAAGATTGAAATTTCGCTAAAATTATTCGTTTTTGTTGCTTTTTTGGTCATATCTCTATAAAATGAGGAAAATTGAGGAAAAAATGGGGAAAAAAATTAAATTTCACAAAAATTATTCGTTTATTTTGCTTTTTTCGATATAATCCCGACAAAATGAGGAAATTAAGGAAAAAAAGGGGAAAAAAATGGGAAAAAAATCGAAATTTCTCTAAAATTATTCGTTTTTGATCCATTTTTTCGATAATATATCGATGAAATGAGGAAAATTAAGGAAAAAAAGAGGAAATAAATTGAAATTTCGCAAAAATTATTTACTTATGTTCCTTTTTTCGATCATATTTCGATAAAATGAGGATAAAGGGAAAAAAATTGAAATTTCGCTTTAATTATTCGATTTTGTTGCTTTTTTGTCATATCTCAATAAAATGAGGAAAATTAAGGAAAAAAAAGAGAAAAAATTGAAATTTCGCTAAAATTATTCACTTTTGTTGCTTTTTTCGGTCATGTCTCAATAAAATGAGGAAAATTAGGTAAAAAAATTGAAATTTCACGAAAATTATTCCTTTTTGTTGCTTTTTTCGATAATATCTCGATGAAATGAAAAAACTAAGGAAAAAATGAGGAAAAAATTGAAATTTCGATAATATTATTCGCTTTTGTTGCTTTTTTCGGTAATATCTCGATAAATTGACGAAAATGAAGGAAAATTAAGGGGGAAAAAAATTAAATTTCGCTAAAATTATTCGTTTTTGTTATTTTTTTTGATAGTATCTCGATGAAAACAGGAAATTTAAGGATAAAATTTAAATTTCCTTAAAATTAATCCTCTTTGTTTCCTTTTTCGATAAAATCTTGATAAAATAGGAAAATTAAGGGAAAAAAATGGAAAAAAATTGTAATTTCGCTTTAGTTATTAGCTTTTGTTGCTTTTTTCGGTCATATCTTGATAAAATGACGAAATTTAAGGAAAAAAATTGGGAAAAAATTGAAATTTCACTTAAATTATTCGTTTTTGTTGCTTTTTTCGATAATATCTCGACCCAATGTGGAAATAATGGAAAAAAAGTGGAAAAATTGAAATTTCGCTAAAATTATTCGTTTTTGTTTACTTTTTTTATAAAATCTTGATAAAATGAAGAAGGGTAAGGAAAAAAATTGAAATTTGGCGAAAATTAATCGGTTTTGTTGATTTTTTTCGTAAATATCTCGATAAAATGAGGAAGATTAAGGAAAAAATATTTAGATTTTGCTAAAATTATTCGGTTTTGTTTCCTTTTCCGATAAAATCTTGATAAAATGAGGAAAATTAAGGGAAAAACAGGAAAAAATTGAAATTTCGCTAAAATTATTCGCTTTTGTTGCTTTTTTTGGTCATATATCGATAAAATGAAGAAAATTAAGGAAAAAAAAAGAAAAAAAGGAAATTTCACAACAATTATTAGTTTTTGTTGCTTTTTTCGATAATAACCCGACAAAATGAGGAAATTACGGATTAATAGGGGAAAAAATCGAAATTTCTCTAAAATTATTCGTTTTTGATCCATTTTTTCGATAATGTATCGATGAAATGAAATAAATTAAGGAAAAAATGAGGAAAAAATTGAAATTTTGCTAAAAGTATTTGTTTATGTTCCTTCTTTCGGTCATATCTAGATAAAATGAGGAAAATTAAGGAAAAAAATGGGGAGAGAAATGGAAATTTTACTAAAAATATTCGTTTTTGTTGCTTTTTAAATAATATCTCGACAAAATGAGGAAATTAAGGAAAAAAGAGGAAAAAATTGAAATTTCTCTAAAATTATTTGTTTTTGTTCCTTTTTTTCGATAATATTTCGATGAAAGGAGAAAAATTTAGGAAAAAAAGAGGAAAAAATTTGAAATTTCGCTAAAATTATTCGTTTTTGTAGCTTTTTCCGGTCAAATCTCGATAAAATGAGGAAAATTAGGTAAAAAAATTGAAATTTCACGAAAATTATTCCTTTTTGTTGCTTTTTTTGATAATATCTCGATGAAATGAAAAAATTAAGGAAAAAATGAGGAAAAAATTGAAATTTCGATAATATTATTCGCTTTTGTTGCTTTTTTCGAAAAAATCTCGTTATAAACACGAAAATTAAGGAAAAAAAGAGGAAAAAATTGAAATTTCGCTAAAATTATTCGGTTTTGTTCCTGTTTTCGTTAATATCTCGATAAAATGAGAACAATTAAGGAAAAAAAAGAGGAAAAAATTGAAATTATGCTAATATTATTCGCTTTTGTTGCTTTTTATGGTCATATCTCGATGAAATGAGGAAAATTAAGGAAAAAACTGTGGAATAAAATGGAAATTTCTCAAAAATTATTCGTTTATTTTGCTTTTTTCGATATAATCCCGACAAAATGAGGAAATTAAGGAAAAAAAGGGGAAAAAAATGGGAAAAAAATCGAAATTTCTCTAAAATTATTCGTTTTTGATCCATTTCTTCGATAATATATCGATCAAATGAGGAAAATTAAGGAAAAAATTGAAATTTCACTAAAATTATTTAATTATGTTCCTTTTTTCGATCATATATCGATAAAATGAGGAAAATTAAGGGAAAAAAATTGAAATTTCGCTAAAATTATTCGTTTTTGTTGCTTTTTTGGTCATATCTCTATAAAATGAGGAAAATTGAGGAAAAAATGGGGAAAAAAATGAAATTTCACAAAAATTATTCGTTTATTTTGCTTTTTTCGATATAATCCCGACAAAATGAGGAAATTAAGGAAAAAAGAGGAAAAAATTGAAATTTCTCTAAAATTATTTGTTTTTGTTCCTTTTTTTCGATAATATCTCGATGAAAGGAGAAAAATTTAGGAAAAAAAGAGGAAAAATTTTAAATTTCGCTAAAATTATTCGTTTTTGTAGCTTTTTCGGTCAAATCTCGATAAAATGAGGAAAATTAGGTAAAAAAATTGAAATTTCACGAAAATTATTCCTTTTTGTTGCTTTTTTTGATAATATCTCGATGAAATGAAAAAATTAAGGAAAAAATGAGGAAAAAATTGAAATTTCGATAATATTATTCGCTTTTGTTGCTTTTTTGGTCATATCTCTATAAAATGAGGAAAATTGAGGAAAAAATGGGGAAAAAAATTAAATTTCACAAAAATTATTCGTTTATTTTGCTTTTTTCGATATAATCCCGACAAAATGAGGAAATTAAGGAAAAAAGAGGAAAAAATTGAAATTTCTCTAAAATTATTTGTTTTTGTTCCTTTTTTTCGATAATATCTCGATGAAAGGAGAAAAATTTAGGAAAAAAAGAGGAAAAATTTTAAATTTCGCTAAAATTATTCGTTTTTGTAGCTTTTTCGGTCAAATCTCGATAAAATGAGGAAAATTAGGTAAAAAAATTGAAATTTCACGAAAATTATTCCTTTTTGTTGCTTTTTTCGATAATATCTCGATGAAATGAAAAAATTAAGGAAAAAATGAGGAAAAAATTGAAATTTCGATAATATTATTCGCTTTTGTTGCTTTTTTCGAAAAAATCTCGTTATAAAGACGAAAATTAAGGAAAAAAAGAGGAAAAAATTGAAATTTCGCTAAAATTATTCGGTTTTGTTCCTGTTTTCGTTAATATCTCGATAAAATGAGAAAAATTATGGAAAAAAAAGAGGAAAAAATTGAAATTATGCTAAAATTATTCGTTTTTGTTGCTTTTTTTGGTCATATCTCGATAAAATGAGGAAAATTAAGGAAAAAACTGTGGAATAAAATGGAAATTTCACAAAAATTATTCGTTTATTTTGCTTTTTTCGATATAATCCCGACAAAATGAGGAAATTAAGGAAAAAAAGGGGAAAAAAATGGGAAAAAAATCGAAATTTCTCTAACATTATTCGTTTTTGATCCATTTTTTCGATAATATATCGATCAAATGAGGAAAATTAAGGAAAAAATTGAAATTTCGCTAAAATTATTTACTTATGTTCCTTTTTTCGATCGTATATCGATCAAATGAGGAAAATTAAGGAAAAAATTGAAATTTCGCTAAAATTATTTACTTATGTTCCTTTTTTCGATCATATATCGATAAAATGAGGAAAATTAAGGGAAAAAAATTGAAATTTCGCTAAAATTATTCGTTTTTGTTGCTTTTTTGGTCATATCTCTATAAAATGAGGAAAATTGAGGAAAAAATGGGGAAAAAAATGAAATTTCACAAAAATTATTCGTTTATTTTGCTTTTTTCGATATAATCCCGACAAAATGAGGAAATTAAGGAAAAAAAGGGGAAAAAAATGGGAAAAAAATCGAAATTTCTCTAAAATTATTCGTTTTTGATCCATTTTTTCGATAATATATCGATGAAATGAGGAAAATTAAGGAAAAAAAGAGGAAAAAATTGAAATTTCGCAAAAATTATTTACTTATGTTCCTTTTTTCGATCATATTTCGATAAAATGAGGATAAAGGGAAAAAAATTGAAATTTCGCTTTAATTATTCGTTTTTGTTGCTTTTTTGTCATATCTCAATAAAATGAGGAAAATTAAGGAAAAAAAAGAGAAAAAATTGAAATTTCGCTAAAATTATTCACTTTTGTTGCTTTTTTCGGTCATGTCTCAATAAAATGAGGAAAATTAGGTAAAAAAATTGAAATTTCACGAAAATTATTCCTTTTTGTTGCTTTTTTCGATAACATCTCGATGAAATGAAAAAATTAAGGAAAAAATGAGGAAAAAATTGAAATTTCGATAATATTATTCGCTTTTGTTGCTTTTTTCGGTAATATCTCGATAAATTGACGAAAATGAAGGAAAATTAAGGGGGAAAAAAATTAAATTTCGCTAAAATTATTCGTTTTTGTTATTTTTTCGATAGTATCTCGATGAAAACAGGAAATTTAAGGATAAAATTTAAATTTCCTTAAAATTAATCCTCTTTGTTTCCTTTTTCGATAAAATCTTGATAAAATAGGAAAATTAAGGGAAAAAAATGGAAAAAAATTGTAATTTCGCTTTAGTTATTAGCTTTTGTTGCTTTTTTCGGTCATATCTTGATAAAATGACGAAATTTAAGGAAAAAAATTGGGAAAAAATTGAAATTTCACTTAAATTATTCGTTTTTGTTGCTTTTTTCGATAATATCTCGACCCAATGTGGAAATAATGGAAAAAAAGTGGAAAAATTGAAATTTCGCTAAAATTATTCGTTTTTGTTTACTTTTTTTATAAAATCTTGATAAAATGAAGAAGGGTAAGGAAAAAAATTGAAATTTGGCGAAAATTAATCGGTTTTGTTGATTTTTTTCGTAAATATCTCGATAAAATGAGGAAGATTAAGGAAAAAATATTTAGATTTTGCTAAAATTATTCGGTTTTGTTTCCTTTTCCGATAAAATCTTGATAAAATGAGGAAAATTAAGGGAAAAACAGGAAAAAATTGAAATTTCGCTAAAATTATTCGCTTTTGTTGCTTTTTTTGGTCATATATCGATAAAATGAAGAAAATTAAGGAAAAAAAAAGAAAAAAAGGAAATTTCACAACAATTATTAGTTTTTGTTGCTTTTTTCGATAATAACCCGACAAAATGAGGAAATTACGGATTAATAGGGGAAAAAATCGAAATTTCTCTAAAATTATTCGTTTTTGATCCATTTTTTCGATAATGTATCGATGAAATGAAATAAATTAAGGAAAAAATGAGGAAAAAATTGAAATTTTGCTAAAAGTATTTGTTTATGTTCCTTCTTTCGGTCATATCTAGATAAAATGAGGAAAATTAAGGAAAAAAATGGGGAGAGAAATGGAAATTTTACTAAAAATATTCGTTTTTGTTGCTTTTTAAATAATATCTCGACAAAATGAGGAAATTAAGGAAAAAAGAGGAAAAAATTGAAATTTCTCTAAAATTATTTGTTTTTGTTCCTTTTTTTCGATAATATTTCGATGAAAGGAGAAAAATTTCGGAAAAAAAGAGGAAAAAATTTGAAATTTCGCTAAAATTATTCGTTTTTGTAGCTTTTTCCGGTCAAATCTCGATAAAATGAGGAAAATTAGGTAAAAAAATTGAAATTTCACGAAAATTATTCCTTTTTGTTGCTTTTTTTGATAATATCTCGATGAAATGAAAAAATTAAGGAAAAAATGAGGAAAAAATTGAAATTTCGATAATATTATTCGCTTTTGTTGCTTTTTTCGAAAAAATCTCGTTATAAAGACGAAAATTAAGGAAAAAAAGAAGAAAAAATTGAAATTTCGCTAAAATTATTTACTTATGTTCCTTTTTTCGATCTTATTTCGATAAAATGAGGATAAAGGGAAAAAAATTGAAATTTCGCTTTAATTATTCGTTTTTGTTGCTTTTTTGTCATATCTCAATAAAATGAGGAAAATTAAGGAAAAAAAAGAGAAAAAATTGAAATTTCGCTAAAATTATTCACTTTTGTTGCTTTTTTCGGTCATGTCTCAATAAAATGAGGAAAATTAGGTAAAAAAATTGAAATTTCACGAAAATTATTCCTTTTTGTTGCTTTTTTCGGTAACATCTCGGTGAAATGAAAAAATTAAGTAAAAAATGAGGTAAACATTGAAATTTCGATAATATTATTCGCTTTTGTTGCTTTTTTCGGTAATATCTCGATAAATTGACGAAAATGAAGGAAAATTAAGGGGGAAAAAAATTAAATTTCGCTAAAATTATTCGTTTTTGTTATTTTTTTCGATAGTATCTCGATGAAAACAGGAAATTTAAGGATAAAATTTAAATTTCCTTAAAATTAATCCTCTTTGTTTCCTTTTTCGATAAAATCTTGATAAAATAGGAAAATTAAGGGAAAAAAATGGAAAAAAATTGTAATTTCGCTTTAGTTATTAGCTTTTGTTGCTTTTTTCGGTCATATCTTGATAAAATGACGAAATTTAAGGAAAAAAATTGGGAAAAAATTGAAATTTCACTTAAATTATTCGTTTTTGTTGCTTTTTTCGATAATATCTCGACCCAATGTGGAAATAATGGAAAAAAAGTGGAAAAATTGAAATTTCGCTAAAATTATTCGTTTTTGTTTACTTTTTTTATAAAATCTTGATAAAATGAAGAAGGGTAAGGAAAAAAATTGAAATTTGGCGAAAATTAATCGGTTTTGTTGATTTTTTTCGTAAATATCTCGATAAAATGAGGAAGATTAAGGAAAAAATATTTAGATTTTGCTAAAATTATTCGGTTTTGTTTCCTTTTCCGATAAAATCTTGATAAAATGAGGAAAATTAAGGGAAAAACAGGAAAAAATTGAAATTTCGCTAAAATTATTCGCTTTTGTTGCTTTTTTTGGTCATATATCGATAAAATGAAGAAAATTAAGGAAAAAAAAGAAAAAAAGGAAATTTCACAACAATTATTAGTTTTTGTTGCTTTTTTCGATAATAACCCGACAAAATGAGGAAATTACGGATTAATAGGGGAAAAAATCGAAATTTCTCTAAAATTATTCGATTTTCATCCATTTTTTCGATAATGTATCGATGAAATGAAATAAATTAAGGAAAAAATGAGGAAAAAATTGAAATTTTGCTAAAAGTATTTGTTTATGTTCCTTCTTTCGGTCATATCTAGATAAAATGAGGAAAATTAAGGAAAAAAATGGGGAGAGAAATGGAAATTTTACTAAAAATATTCGTTTTTGTTGCTTTTTAAATAATATCTCGACAAAATGAGGAAATTAAGGAAAAAAGAGGAAAAAATTGAAATTTCTCTAAAATTATTTGTTTTTGTTCCTTTTTTCGATCATATATCGATAAAATGAGGAAAATTAAGGGAAAAAAATTGAAATTTCGCTAAAATTATTCGTTTTTGTTGCTTTTTTGGTCATATCTCTATAAAATGAGGAAAATTGAGGAAAAAATGGGGAAAAAAATGAAATTTCACAAAAATTATTCGTTTATTTTGCTTTGTTCGATATAATCCCGACAAAATGAGGAAATTAAGGAAAAAAGAGGAAAAAATTGAAATTTCTCTAAAATTATTTGTTTTTGTTCCTTTTTTTCTATAATATCTCGATGAAAGGAGAAAAATTTAGGAAAAAAAGAGGAAAAATTTTAAATTTCGCTAAAATTATTCGTTTTTGTAGCTTTTTCGATCAAATCTCGATAAAATGAGGAAAATTAGGTAAAAAAATTGAAATTTCACGAAAATTATTCCTTTTTGTTGCTTTTTTTGATAATATCTCGATGAAATGCTAAAATTAAGGAAAAAATGAGGAAAAAATTGAAATTTCGATAATATTATTCGCTTTTGTTGCTTTTTTCGAAAAAATCTCGTTATAAAGACGAAAATTAAGGAAAAAAAGAGGAAAAAATTGAAATTTCGCTAAAATTATTCGGTTTTGTTCCTGTTTTCGTTAATATCTCGATAAAATGAGAAAAAATATGGAAAAAAAATAGGAAAAAATTGAAATTATGCTAAAATTATTCGCTTTTGTTGCTTTTTTTGGTCATATCACGATAAAATGAGGAAAATTAAGGAAAAAACTGTGGAATAAAATGGAAATTTCACAAAAATTATTCGTTTATTTTGCTTTTTTCGATATAATCCCGACAAAATGAGGAAATTAAGGAAAAAAAGGGGAAAAAATGGGAAAAAAATCGAAATTTCCCTAAAATTATTCGTTTTTGATCCATTTTTTCGATAATATATCGATCAAATGAGGAAAATTAAGGAAAAAATTGAAATTTCGCTAAAATTATTTACTTATGTTCCTTTTTTCGATCATATATCGATAAAATGAGGAAAATTAAGGGAAAAAAAATGAAATTTCGCTAAAATTATTCGTTTTTGTTGCTTTTTTGGTCATATCTCTATAAAATGAGGAAAATTGAGGAAAAAATGGGGAAAAAAATTGAAATTTCACAAAAATTATTCGTATATTTTGCTTTTTTCGATATAATCCCGACAAAATGAGGAAATTAAGGATAAAAAGGGAAAAAAAATGGGAAAAAAATCGAAATTTCTCTAAAATTATTCGTTTTTGATCCATTTTTTCGATAATATATCGATGAAATGAGGAAAATTAAGGAAAAAAAGAGGAAAAAATTGAAATTTCGCAAAAATTATTTACTTATGTTCCTTTTTTCGATCATATTTCGATAAAATGAGGATAAAGGGAAAAAAATTGAAATTTCGCTTTAATTATTCGTTTTTGTTGCTTTTTTGTCATATCTCAATATTTGAGGAAAATTAAGGAAAAAAAAGAGAAAAAATTGAAATTTCGCTAAAATTATTCACTTTTGTTGCTTTTTTCGGTCATATCTCAATAAAATGAGGAAAATTAGGTAAAAAAATTGAAAATTCACGAAAATTATTCCTTTTTGTTGCTTTTTTCGATAATATCTCGATGAAATGAAAAAATTAAGGAAAAAATGAGGAAAAAATTGAAATTTCGATAATATTATTCGCTTTTGTTGCTTTTTTCGGTAATATCTCGATAAATTGACGAAAATGAAGGAAAATTAAGGGGGAAAAAAATTAAATTTCGCTAAAATTATTCGTTTTTGTTATTTTTTTCGATAGTATCTCGATGAAAACAGGAAATTTAAGGATAAAATTTAAATTTCCTTAAAATTAATCCTCTTTGTTTCCTTTTTCGATAAAATCTTGATAAAATAAGAAAATTAAGGGAAAAAAATGGAAAAAAATTGTAATTTCGCTTTAGTTATTAGCTTTTGTTGCTTTTTTCGGTCATATCTTGATAAAATGACGAAATTTAAGGAAGAAAATTGGGAAAAAATTGAAATTTCACTTAAATTATTCGTTTTTGTTGCTTTTTTCGATAATATCTCGACCCAATGTGGAAATAATGGAAAAAAAGTGGAAAAATTGAAATTTCGCTAAAATTATTCGTTTTTGTTTAATTTTTTTATAAAATCTTGATAAAATGAAGAACAGTAAGGAAAAAAATTGAAATTTGGCGAAAATTAATCGGTTTTGTTGATTTTTTCGATAGTATCTCGATGAAAACAGGAAATTTAAGGATAAAATTTAAATTTCCTTAAAATTAATCCTCTTTGTTTCCTTTTTCGATAAAATCTTGATAAAATAGGAAAATTAAGGGAAAAAAATGGAAAAAAATTGTAATTTCGCTTTAGTTATTAGCTTTTGTTGCTTTTTTCGGTCATATCCTGATAAAATGACGAAATTTAAGGAAAAAAATTGGGAAAAAATTGAAATTTCACTTAAATTATTCGTTTTTGTTGCTTTTTTCGATAATATCTCGACCCAATGTGGAAATAATGGAAAAAAAGTGGAAAAATTGAAATTTCGCTAAAATTATTCGTTTTTGTTTAATTTTTTTATAAAATCTTGATAAAATGAAGAACAGTAAGGAAAAAAATTGAAATTTGGCGAAAATTAATCGGTTTTGTTGATTTTTTTCGTAAATATCTCGATAAAATGAAGAAGATTAAGGAAAAAATATTTAAATTTTGCTAAAATTATTCGGTTTTGTTTCCTTTTTCGATAAAATCTTGATAAAATGAGGAAAATTAAGGGAAAAAACAGGAAAAAATTGAAATTTCGCTAAAATTATTCGCTTTTGTTGCTTTTTTTGGTCATATATCGATAACATGAAGAGAATTAAGGGAAAAAAAAGAAAAAAAAGGAAATTTCACAACAATTATTAGTTTTTGTTGCTTTTTTCGATAATAACCCGACAAAATGAGGAAATAACGGATTAATAGGGGAAGAAATCGAAATTTCTTTAAAATTATTCGTTTTTGATCCATTTTTTCGATAATGTATCGATGAAATGAAATAAATTAAGGAAAAAATGAGGAAAAAATTGAAATTTTGCTAAAATTATTTGTTTATGTTCCTTCTTTCGGTCATATCTAGATAAAATGAGGAAAATTAAGGAAAAAAATGGGGAAAGAAATGGAAATTTCACTAAAAATGTTCGTTTTTGTTGCTTTTTAAATAATATCTCGACAAAATGAGGAAATTAAGGAAAAAAGAGGAAAAAATTGTAATTTCTCTAAAATTATTTGTTTTTGTTCCTTTTTTTCGATAATATCTCGATGAAAGGAGAAAAATTTAGGAAAAAAAGAGGAAAAAATTTGAAATTTCGCTAAAATTATTCGTTTTTGTAGCTTTTTCCGGTCAAATCTCGATAAAATGAGGAAAATTAGGTAAAAAAATTGAAATTTCACGAAAATTATTCCTTTTTGTTGCTTTTTTTGATAATATCTCGATGAAATGAAAAAATTAAGGAAAAAATGAGGAAAAAATTGAAATTTCGATAATATTATTCGCTTTTGTTGCTTTTTTCGAAAAAATCTCGTTATAAAGACGAAAATTAAGGAAAAAAAGAGGAAAAAATTGAAATTTCGCTAAAATTATTCGGTTTTGTTCCTGTTTTCGTTAATATCTTGATAAAATGAGAAAAATTATGGAAAAAAAAGAGGAAAAAATTGAAATTATGCTAAAATTATTCGCTTTTGTTGCTTTTTTTGGTCATATCTCGATAAAATGAGGAAAATTAAGGAAAAAACTGTGGAATAAAATGGAAGTTTCACAAAAATTATTCGTTTATTTTGCTTTTTTCGATATAATCCCGACAAAATGAGGAAATTAAGGATAAAAAGGGGAAAAAAATGGGAAAAAAATCGAAATTTCTCTAAAATTATTCGTTTTTGATCCATTTTTTCGATAATATATCGATCAAATGAGGAAAATTAAGGAAAAAATTGAAATTTCACTAAAATTATTTACTTATGTTCCTTTTTTCGATCATATAACGATAAAATGAGGAAAATTAAGGGAAAAAAATTGAAATTTCGCTAAAATTATTCGTTTTTGTTGCTTTTTTGGTCATATCTCTATAAAATGAGGAAAATTGAGGAAAAAATGGGGAAAAAAATTAAATTTCACAAAAATTATTCGTTTATTTTGCTTTTTTCGATATAATCCCGACAAAATGAGGAAATTAAGGAAAAAAAGGGGGAAAAAATGGGAAAAAAATCGAAATTTCTCTAAAATGATTCGTTTTTGATCCATTTTTTCGATAATATATCGATGAAATGAGGAAAATTAAGGAAAAAAAGAGGAAAAAATTGAAATTTCGCAAAAATTATTTACTTATGTTCCTTTTTTCGATCATATTTCGATAAAATGAGGATAAAGGGAAAAAAATTGAAATTTCGCTTTAATTATTCGTTTTTGTTGCTTTTTTGTCATATCTCAATAAAATGAGGAAAATTAAGGAAAAAAAAGAGAAAAAATTGAAATTTCGCTAAAATTATTCACTTTTGTTGCTTTTTTCGGTCATATCTCAATAAAATGAGGAAAATTAGGTAAAAAAATTGAAATTTCAAGAAAAATTATTCCTTTTTGTTGCTTTTTTCGATAATATCTCGATGAAATGAAAAAATTAAGGAAAAAATGAGGAAAAAATTGAAATTTCGATAATATTATTCGCTTTTGTTGCTGTTTTCGGTAATATCTCGATATATTGACGAAAATGAAGGAAAATTAAGGGGGAAAAAAATTAAATTTCGCTAAAATTATTTGTTTTTGTTATTTTTTTCGATAGTATCTCGATGAAAACAGGAAATTTAAGGATAAAATTTAAATTTCCTTAAAATTAATCCTCTTTGTTTCCTTTTTCGATAAAATCTTGATAAAATAGGAAAATTAAGGGAAAAAAATGGAAAAAAATTGTAATTTCGCTTTAGTTATTAGCTTTTGTTGCTTTTTTCGGTCATATCTTGATAAAATGACGAAATTTAAGGAAGAAAATTGGGAAAAAATTGAAATTTCACTTAAATTATTCGTTTTTGTTGCTTTTTTCGATAATATCTCGACCCAATGTGGAAATAATGGAAAAAAAGTGGAAAAATTGAAATTTCGCTAAAATTATTCGTTTTTGTTTAATTTTTTTATAAAATCTTGATAAAATGAAGAACAGTAAGGAAAAAAATTGAAATTTGGCGAAAATTAATCGGTTTTGTTGATTTTTTCGATAGTATCTCGATGAAAACAGGAAATTTAAGGATAAAATTTAAATTTCCTTAAAATTAATCCTCTTTGTTTCCTTTTTCGATAAAATCTTGATAAAATAGGAAAATTAAGGGAAAAAAATGGAAAAAAATTGTAATTTCGCTTTAGTTATTAGCTTTTGTTGCTTTTTTCGGTCATATCCTGATAAAATGACGAAATTTAAGGAAAAAAATTGGGAAAAAATTGAAATTTCACTTAAATTATTCGTTTTTGTTGCTTTTTTCGATAATATCTCGACCCAATGTGGAAATAATGGAAAAAAAGTGGAAAAATTGAAATTTCGCTAAAATTATTCGTTTTTGTTTAATTTTTTTATAAAATCTTGATAAAATGAAGAACAGTAAGGAAAAAAATTGAAATTTGGCGAAAATTAATCGGTTTTGTTGATTTTTTTCGTAAATATCTCGATAAAATGAAGAAGATTAAGGAAAAAATATTTAAATTTTGCTAAAATTATTCGGTTTTGTTTCCTTTTTCGATAAAATCTTGATAAAATGAGGAAAATTAAGGGAAAAAACAGGAAAAAATTGAAATTTCGCTAAAATTATTCGCTTTTGTTGCTTTTTTTGGTCATATATCGATAACATGAAGAGAATTAAGGAAAAAAAAAGAAAAAAAAGGAAATTTCACAACAATTATTAGTTTTTGTTGCTTTTTTCGATAATAACCCGACAAAATGAGGAAATAACGGATTAATAGGGGAAGAAATCGAAATTTCTTTAAAATTATTCGTTTTTGATCCATTTTTTCGATAATGTATCGATGAAATGAAATAAATTAAGGAAAAAATGAGGAAAAAATTGAAATTTTGCTAAAATTATTTGTTTATGTTCCTTCTTTCGGTCATATCTAGATAAAATGAGGAAAATTAAGGAAAAAAATGGGGAAAGAAATGGAAATTTCACTAAAAATGTTCGTTTTTGTTGCTTTTTAAATAATATCTCGACAAAATGAGGAAATTAAGGAAAAAAGAGGAAAAAATTGTAATTTCTCTAAAATTATTTGTTTTTGTTCCTTTTTTTCGATAATATCTCGATGAAAGGAGAAAAATTTAGGAAAAAAAGAGGAAAAAATTTGAAATTTCGCTAAAATTATTCGTTTTTGTAGCTTTTTCCGGTCAAATCTCGATAAAATGAGGAAAATTAGGTAAAAAAATTGAAATTTCACGAAAATTATTCCTTTTTGTTGCTTTTTTTGATAATATCTCGATGAAATGAAAAAATTAAGGAAAAAATGAGGAAAAAATTGAAATTTCGATAATATTATTCGCTTTTGTTGCTTTTTTCGAAAAAATCTCGTTATAAAGACGAAAATTAAGGAAAAAAGAGGAAAAAATTGTAATTTCTCTAAAATTATTTGTTTTTGTTCCTTTTTTTCGATAATATCTCGATGAAAGGAGAAAAATTTAGGAAAAAAAGAGGAAAAAATTTGAAATTATGCTAAAATTATTCGCTTTTGTTGCTTTTTTTGGTCATATCTCGATAAAATGAGGAAAATTAAGGAAAAAACTGTGGAATAAAATGGAAGTTTCACAAAAATTATTCGTTTATTTTGCTTTTTTCGATATAATCCCGACAAAATGAGGAAATTAAGGATAAAAAGGGGAAAAAAATGGGAAAAAAATCGAAATTTCTCTAAAATTATTCGTTTTTGATCCATTTTTTCGATAATATATCGATCAAATGAGGAAAATTAAGGAAAAAATTGAAATTTCACTAAAATTATTTACTTATGTTCCTTTTTTCGATCATATAACGATAAAATGAGGAAAATTAAGGGAAAAAAATTGAAATTTCGCTAAAATTATTCGTTTTTGTTGCTTTTTTGGTCATATCTCTATAAAATGAGGAAAATTGAGGAAAAAATGGGGAAAAAAATTAAATTTCACAAAAATTATTCGTTTATTTTGCTTTTTTCGATATAATCCCGACAAAATGAGGAAATTAAGGAAAAAAAGGGGGAAAAAATGGGAAAAAAATCGAAATTTCTCTAAAATGATTCGTTTTTGATCCATTTTTTCGATAATATATCGATGAAATGAGGAAAATTAAGGAAAAAAAGAGGAAAAAATTGAAATTTCGCAAAAATTATTTACTTATGTTCCTTTTTTCGATCATATTTCGATAAAATGAGGATAAAGGGAAAAAAATTGAAATTTCGCTTTAATTATTCGTTTTTGTTGCTTTTTTGTCATATCTCAATAAAATGAGGAAAATTAAGGAAAAAAAAGAGAAAAAATTGAAATTTCGCTAAAATTATTCACTTTTGTTGCTTTTTTCGGTCATATCTCAATAAAATGAGGAAAATTAGGTAAAAAAATTGAAATTTCAAGAAAAATTATTCCTTTTTGTTGCTTTTTTCGATAATATCTCGATGAAATGAAAAAATTAAGGAAAAAATGAGGAAAAAATTGAAATTTCGATAATATTATTCGCTTTTGTTGCTGTTTTCGGTAATATCTCGATATATTGACGAAAATGAAGGAAAATTAAGGGGGAAAAAAATTAAATTTCGCTAAAATTATTTGTTTTTGTTATTTTTTTCGATAGTATCTCGATGAAAACAGGAAATTTAAGGATAAAATTTAAATTTCCTTAAAATTAATCCTCTTTGTTTCCTTTTTCGATAAAATCTTGATAAAATAGGAAAATTAAGGGAAAAAAATGGAAAAAAATTGTAATTTCGCTTTAGTTATTAGCTTTTGTTGCTTTTTTCGGTCATATCTTGATAAAATGACGAAATTTAAGGAAAGAATTGGGAAAAAATTGAAATTTCACTTAAATTATTCGTTTTTGTTGCTTTTTTCGATAATATCTCGACCCAATGTGGAAATAATGGAAAAAAAGTGGAAAAATTGAAATTTCACTAAAATTATTCGTTTTTAATTACTTTTTTTATAAAATCTTGATAAAATGAAAAAGAGTAAGGAAAAAAATTGAAATTTGGCGAAAATTAATCGGTTTTGTTGATTTTTTTCGTAAATATCTCGATAAAATGAGGAAGATTAAGGAAAAAATATTTAAATTTTGCTAAAATTATTCGGTTTTGTTTCCTTTTTCGATAAAATCTTGATAAAATGAGGAAAATTAAGGGAAAAACAGGAAAAAATTGAAATTTCGCTAAAATTATTCGCTTTTGTTGCTTTTTTTGGTCATATATCGATAAAATGAAGAAAATTAAGGAAAAAAAAGAAAAAAAGGAAATTTCGCAACAATTATTAGTTTTTGTTGCTTTTTTCGATAATAACCCGACAAAATGAGGAAATTACGGATTAATAGGGGAAAAAATCGAAATTTCTCTAAAATTATTCGTTTTTGATCCATTTTTTCGATAATGTATCGATGAAATGAAATAAATTAAGGAAAAAATGAGGAAAAAATTGAAATTTTGCTAAAATTATTTGTTTATGTTCCTTCTTTCGGTCATATCTAGATAAAATGAGGAAAATTAAGGAAAAAAATGGGGAAAGAAATGGAAAGTTCACTAAAAATATTCGTTTTTGTTGCTTTTTAAATAATATCTCGACAAAATGAGGAAATTAAGCAAAAAAAGCGGAAAAAATTGAAATTCATCTAAAATCATTTGTTTTTGTTCCTTTTTTTCGATAATATCTCGATGAAATAAGGAATATTAAGGGGAAAAAAGAGGAAAAGAATTGATATATCGCTTTAATTATTCGCTTTTGTTCCTTTTTTTTGTCATATTTCGATAACATGACGAAAATTTAGGAAAAAAAGAGGAAAAAGTATAAATTTCACTAAAATTATTCGTTTTCGTTCCCTTTTTTCTATAATATCTCGATGAATTGATGAAAATTATGGAAAAAAAGAGGAAAAAATTTAAATTTCGCTAATATTATTTAATTATGTTCCTTTTTCGGTTATATTTCGATAGAATGAGGTAAATTAAGGGAAAAAATTGAAATTTCGCTTTAATTATTCGTTTTTGTTGCTTATTTTGGTCATATCTCAATAAAATGAGGAAAATTAAGGAGAAAAAAATTAAAATTTTGCTAATATTTTTCGTTTTTGTTGCTTTTTTCGATAATATCTAGACAAAATGAGGAAAATTAAGGGAGAAAAGAGGAAAAAAATTAAAATTTCGCTTTAATTATTCGCTTTTGATGCTTTTTTCGGTAATATCTCGATATAATGACTAAAATGAAGGAAAAATAAAAGGGAAAAAAATTACATTTCGCTAAAATTATTCGTTTTTGTTGCTTTTTTCGATAATATCTCGATAAAATGAGGAAAATTAAGGAAAAGTATTAAATTTCGCTAAAATTAATCCTTTTTCGATAAAATCTTGAAAAAATGAGGAAAATTAAGGAAAAAAATTGAAATTTCGCTTTAATTATTCGCTTTTGTTGCTTTTTTCGGTCATATCTTGATAAAATGACGAGAATTAAGGAAAAAAAACAGGAAAAAATTGAAATTTCGCTAAAATTATTCGCTTTTGTTGCTTTTTTCGATAATATCTCGACAAAATGAGGAAATTATGGAAAAAAAAGGAAAAAATAGAAATTTCGCTAAAATTATTCGTTTTTGTTTCCTTTTTCGATAAAATCTTGATAAAATGAGGAAGAGTAAGGAAAAAATTTGAAATTTAGCAAAAATTTATCGGATTTGTCGATTTTTTCGTAAATATCTCGATAAATTACGAAAATTAAAGAAAAAAATTGGGAAAATTATTTAAATTTCGCTAAAACTATTCGTTTTTGTTTCTTTTTTCGATAAAATCACATTATAATGACGAAAAGAAAGGAAAAAAAGAGGAAAAATTTGAAATTTTGCGAAAATTATTCGTTTTTGTGGCTTTTTCCGGTCATATCTCGATAAAATGAGGAAAAGTAAGGAAAAAAGTGAAATTTCGCTAATTTTATTCGCTTTTGTTGCTTTTTTCGGTCATATCTCAATAAAATGAGGAAAATTAAGGAAAAAATGGGGAAAAAAATTGAAATTTCACTAAAATTATTCGTTTTTGTTGCTTTATTCGATAATATCTCGATGAAATGAAAAAAATTAAGGGAAAAATTGAAATTTCGCTAAAATTTTTCCTTTTTGTTTCCTTTTTCGATAGAATCTTGATAAAATGAGGAAAAGTAAGGAAACAAAAGTGAAATTTCGCTAAAATTAATTGGTTTTGTTGCTTTTTTCGATAATATCTCGATGAAATGAAAAAAATTAAGGAACAAATGGGGAAAAAATTGAAATTCCGCTACAATTATTTGTTTATGTTCCTTTTTTCGGTCATATCTCGATAAAATGACGAAAATTTAGGAGAAAAAGAGGAAAAAATTTGAAATTATGCTAAAATTATTCGTTTTTGTGGCTTTTTCCGGTCATATCTCGATAAAATGAGGTAATTTAAGGAAACAAAACTTACATTTAGCTAAAATTATTCTTTTTTGTTGCTTTTTCGATCATATCTCGATAAAATGACGAATAATAAGGCAAAATAGAAAAAAATTGAAACTTCGGTGAAATTAACCGTGTTCGTTTCTTTTTTAGAACATATCTCGATAAAATGACGAAAATTAAGGCATTATTGAGGAAAAAATGGATTTCCACTAAAATTTTCCCTTTTCGCTGTTTTTAACGATCATATCTAAACTTATTGACGAAAAGTAAGGCAAAATAGAGGAAAAAATTTAAAATTTAGCCAAAATTATCCGTTTTTGTTGCTTTTTCGATCATATCTCGATAAAATGACAAAAATAATGGTAAAATAGGGGAATAAAATTGAAATTTCGCTAAAATTATTCGTTTTTGTTTCCTTTTTCGATAAAATCTTGATAAAATGAGGAAAAGTAAGGAAAAAAAAGTGAAATTTCGCTAAAATTATACGCTTTTGTTGCTTTTTTCGGTCATATCTCAATAAAATGAGGAAAATTAAGGAAAAAATGGGGAAAAATTAAATTTCACTAAAATTATTCGTTTTTTTTGCTTTTTTCGATTATATCTCGATGAAATGAAAAAAATTAAGGAAAAAATGAGGAAAAAAAGAGGAAAAAATGCGGACAAAAATGGAAATTTCGCTAAAATGATTCACTTTTGAAAAGTTTTCGTTTTTGTTGCTTTTTTCGATAATATCTCGATGAAATGAAAAAAATTAAAGAAAAAATGGGGAAATAATTGAAATTTCGCTAAAATTATTTGTTTATGTTCATTTTTTCGGTCATATCTCGATAAAATGACGAAAATTTAGGAGAAAAAGAGGAAAAAATTTGAATTTATGCTAAAATTATTCTTTTTTGTGGCTATTTCCTGTCATATCTCGATAAAATGAGGAAATTTAAGGAAACAAAACTTAAATTTAGCTAAAATTATTCGTTTTTGTTGCTTTTTCGATCATATCTCGATAAAATGACGAGTAATAAGGCAAATAGAAAAAATTTAAAACTCGGTGAAATTTACCGTGTTCGTTGCTTTTTTTTTGAACATATCTTGAAAAAATGACGAAAATTGTGGCTAAATAGAGGAAAAAAATAAAATTGAGAAATCATTATCCGTTTTCGTTGCTTTTTTCGATCATATCTCGATAAAATGACAAAAATAATGGTAAAATAGGGGAATAAAATTGAAGTTTCGATAAAATTATTTGTTTTTTTTTTGTTTTTTTCGACCATATCTCGATAATATGACGAAAATTAAGGCAAAGTATAGTAAATAAATAGAAATTTCGCTAAAATTATTCGTTTTTGTTGCTTTTTTCGATAATCTCTCGATAAAATGAGGAAAATTAAGGAAAAAAATGAAATTTCGCTAAAATTATTCCTTTCTGTTTCCTTTTTCGATAAAATCTTGAAAAAATGAGGGAAATTAAGGGAAAAAAAGAGGAAAAAAATTGAAATTTTCTTTAATTATTCGCTTTTGTTGCTTTTATGTCATATCTCGATAAAATGACGAAAATTAAGGAAAAAAATTGGGAAAAAAAATTGAAATTTCACTAAAATTATTTGTTTTTGTTGCTTCTTTCGATAATATCTCGACAAAATGAGGAAATTATGGAAAAAAAAGAGGAAAAAACAGAAAGCACTGTTTCTTTCCTCAACGTAGAATTTAGTTTCACTTAAATTATCGAAAGGATTCACCCTAGCGCCATGGTTTCTACGCTGTAAATTATTGTGGTTTTCTAAATAATCAAAATACAGGAGTTCATCTTTTAAATTATCAAATCGAAATGCCATAACTGTTCACTACTCTTGTTGCTACACAGATTAAGTAACTTTTTAGTAAAGTAAATTTTATCCGCGGTCTGCTGCCCGCTTAACGCTAACAAAGGTTGGTGCACTTAAATATGGCCTTAACCGCGGTTAGTTAACAAATAAACTGCGATTAAGCCTTAACCGAGATTGGTGCACTTGGGCCTATATAGAGGAAGAAAAATTGAAATTTCGTTAAAATTATCCGTTTTCGTTGCTTTTTTCGATCGTATCTCGATAAAATGACGAAAATGAAGGCAAAATAGAGGAAGAAAATTGATTTCCACTAAAATTTTCCGTTTTCGCTGTTTTTAACGATCATATCTAAACTTAATGACGAAAATTAAGGCAAAATAGAGGAAAAAATTTAGCTAAAAATATCCGTTTTTGTTGCTTTTTCGATCATATCTCGATAAAATTACGAATAATAAGGAAAAATAGAAAAAAATTGAAACTTCGGTGAAATTAACCGTGTTCGTTTCTTTTTTATAACATATCTCGATAAAATGACAAAAATTAAGGCATTATTGAGGAAAAAAATGGATTTCCACTAAAATTTTCCCTTTTCGCTGTTTTTAACGATCATATCTAAACTTATTGACGAAAAGTAAGGCAAAATAGAGGAAAAAATTTAAAATTTAGCCAAAATTATCCGTTTTTGTTGCTTTTTCGATCATATCTCGATAAATAGAGTCAAAGTTACCTCTGGCGTACCTCAAGGCAGTGTAATTGGACCTCTTCTTTTCCTTATTTATATCAATGACTTGAGTGACGAGATAGTTAGTAATGTGAGGATATTTGCGGATGACTCGGTTATATATAGGGAAATAACAAACGAGGAAGACCGGACATCTCTCTCAAACGATTTAGTCCTCATCCAAAGGTGGTGCGAAAAATGGGAATTAGATATTAACGTAAGTAAATGCTCCGTAGTTAATTTCTTCGAAAAGAAAAAAATTCGTCCAAATCACCTATACAAAATTAATGGAATTAGTATCAAAGTAGTAGATTCAGTTAAATATCTTGGGATCAACATTACTAATAACTTAAATTGGAGCACGCATATTCGAAAAATCTGCGGCAAAGCAAGTAAAAGGCTTGGCTTTGTAAAGCGTATTGTCGGTAAATGCGACGAAAAGGTGAGAGAGCGATGTTATTTTACCTTGGTCAGACCCCTTCTGGAATATGCGGCAAGTATATGGGATCCGGCGGATGAAACGTGTACTCGTGAACTCGAGAAAGTGCAGCGTAAAGCGGTTCGTTTTGTTAAGAAATGCTACGGTAAAAAAGCAAGCGTTACAAAAATGCTCTCAGACGTAGGTTGGGAATCCTTGAAAGAAAGGAGATTGGAAGCTAGGCTGCGATTGCTTAATAAATTCAGGGAAACTACATTTTCCAAAGATACAATCGGTATCATGCAACCCCCCTGCTACGTCGGTCGATCCGATAATGACCGTAAGTTAAGAGAAATAGATGCTAGGACGAATCGTTTTAGAGATTCATTCTTTCCGCGAACAATACGTGACAATAATCGAATGAGGAAGTAATTTAGATTCAACTGGTGTTTACACCCCCTGCCACACGCCGAAAGGCGGCTTGTAGGGTATTAATGTAGATGTAGATGTAGATGTAAAATGTCAAAAATGTATTCAAAATAGAGGAAAAAAATTGAAAGTACCCTAAAATTATTTGTTTTCTTTGCTTTTTTCGAAAATTTCTGCATAAATGACGATATTAAAGGCAAATTGAGTAAAAAAATTGAAATTTCGGTGAAATTAATCGTTTTCGTTGCTTTTTTAGAACACATCTTGTGAAAATTACGATAATTAAGGCAAATTAAAGAAAAAAATTAAAATTTCACTACAATTATCCGTTTTCCTTGCATATTTCGATCATATGTAGATAATTTAAGAAAAATTTAAATTTAAGACAAATAGAGGAAACAAATTAATATTTCGCTGAAATAATCCGATTTCCTTGCTTTTTTGGATAATATCTCGATACAATTACGAAAATTAAGGCAAAATAGAGTATGATATATTGAAATTTATCAAAAATTATCCATTTTCGTTTCTTTTTTCCATCATATCGCGATAAAATGACAAAAATAAGGTAAAGTAGAGGAAAAAAATTGAAATTTCGCATAAAATTATCTTTTTTCGTTGATGGTTTTGGTAATATCTTGGCAAAATGACGAAAATTAAGGACAAAGAGTGGAAAAAATTGAAATTTCGGTGAAATTATCCTTATATGTTGCTTTTTTCGACCTTATCTCGTTAAAACGACGAAAATTAAGGCAAAATAGAGGAAGAAAATTGATTTCCACTAAAATTTTCCGTTTTCGCTGTTTTTAACGATCATATCTAAACTTAATGACGAAAATTAAGGCAAAATAGAGGAAAAAATTTAGCTAAAAATATCCGTTTTTGTTGCTTTTTCGATCATATCTCGATAAAATGACGAATAATAAGGCAAAATAGAAAAAAATTGAAACTTCGGTGAAATTAACCGTGTTCGTTTCTTTTTTATAACATATCTCGATAAAATGACAAAAATTAAGGCATTATTGAGGAAAAAAATGGATTTCCACTAAAATTTTCCCTTTTCGCTGTTTTTAACGATCATATCTAAACTTATTGACGAAAAGTAAGGCAAAATAGAGGAAAAAATTTAAAATTTAGCCAAAATTATCCTTTTTTGTTGCTTCTTCGATCATATCTCGATAAAATGACAAATAATAAGGCAAATAGAAAAAATTTAAAACTCGGTGAAATTTACCGTGTTCGTTGCTTTTTTTTGAACATATCTTGAAAAAATGACGAAAATTGTGGCTAAATAGAGGAAAAAAATAAAATTGAGAAATCATTATCCGTTTTCGTTGCTTTTTTCGATCATATCTCGATAAAATGACAAAAATAATGGTAAAATAGGGGAATAAAATTGAAGTTTCGATAAAATTATTTGTTTTTTTTTTGTTTTTTTCGACCATATCTCGATAAAATGACGAAAATTAAGGCAAAGTATAGTAAATAAATAGAAATTTCGCTAAAATTATCCATTTTCGTTTCTTTTTCCAATCGTATCATGATATAATTACGAAATTGAAGGCAATTTAGAGGAAAAAAATTGAAATTTCGCCAAAATTATCCGTTTTCGTTGCTTGTTTTGATCATATATCGATAAAATGACGAATATTAAGGCAAAATAGAGGAAAAAAATTGAAATTTCGCCAAAATTATCCGTTTTCGTTGCTTGTTTTGATCATATATCGATAAAATGACGAAAATTTAGGCATAATAGTGGAGAAAATGGAAATTTCCGTGAAATTATCCGTTAACGTTGCTTTTTTCAATCATATCTCGATAAAATGACGACAATTTAGGCAAAATAGAGGAAAACGATTAAATTTCGCTAAAATTATCAGTTTTCGTTGCTTTTTCTTATCATATCTCGATAAAATAACGAAAATGAAGGCCAAATAGAGTAAAAAAATTGAAATTTCGTAAACATTATTCGTTTTCGTTGGTTTTATCGATCGTATCTCGATAAAAATTACGAAAAAATAGGCAAAATAGAGGAACAAATTTGAAATTTAGCTACAATTATCTGTTTTTGTTGCTTTTTCGATCATATCACGATAAAATGACGAATATTAATGCAATATAGAGGTAATTAATTGAATTTTCGCTAAAATTATCCGTTTTCTTTGCTTTTTTTGATCATATCTCTATAAAATGACGAAAATTAAGGCAAAATTGAGGGAAAAAATGAAATTTCGTTGAAAGTTTCCTTTTTCGTTGCTTTTTTCGAACAATTCCAGATAAAATGACGAAAATTAAGGCAAAAAAGACGAAACAAATTGAAATTTCGCTAGAATTATCCGTTTTCGTTGCTTGTTTTGACCATATCTCGATGAAAGGACAAAAATCAGGGCAAAATAGAGTAGAAAAATTGAAATGTCGCTATAATTATGCTTTTTCGTTGTTTTATTCGATCATATGTCGATAAAATGACGAAAATTAAGGCAAAATTGAGGGAAAAAATGAAATTTCAGTGAAATTATCCGTTTTCGTTTCTTTTTTCGATCATATCTCGATAAAATTACGAAAATTTAGGCAAAAAAGAGGAAAAAAATTGAAATGTTGCTAAAAATATACGTTTTCGTTACTTTTTTCCATCATATCTCGTTGAAATGACGAAAATTAAGGCAAAATAGAGGAAAAAAATTGAATTTTCACTAAAGTTATGCGTTTTCGTTCCTTTTTTTCGATCATATCTCGACAAAATGACAAAAATTAAGGCAATATAGAGGAAAAAATTGAAATTTTGCTATTACAACCGGTTTCTTGGCTTTTTTCGATCATATCTTGATAAAATGACGAAAATTAAGGCAAAATAGAGGAAGAATTGAAATTTCGGTGAAATTATCCATTTTCGTTGCTTTTTTCGACCATATCTCGATAAAATGGATGGACTAAAATATGTTTTACGTTTGCATTGCTACCAGAAAAGATCCTTCTTAAAGTAAGATAAGGTACTTAAACACAGGAGAATTTATCTCTTTCTTTTATTTTATTTATGTATTAATTATTGCAATTCTTTTTTAGACAGTGTTATATTAGTAAGATTATAAGGGTATTTGAATATATTAATCTTCTTTATTTAAGTGAGTGGTGCAAGTTGCTATCCTGTCATCAATGAAGTTCAATTTTGTTCTTTATTTCAAGACTGAGTCACACAAATATTGTCAACCTATATTTCTCAGATTCCTTTGTTTTGTAACAAGTGATTCTATTACTTTTCATTTTGTCAAACTGCTAAAATTTAAAAGTTGAGTTGAAACTTTGAATGAAATTCAGTCATTTTTCTTAAGTTCATTGTTTGTTATATATGTTGCTGCATTTTTACTGTATATTATCTTATCTATACTATTTTGAAATACATTTTTGAAACTCTGGCTGTTTTAATAATCATGAACTATATCCCATAATATATTGCTGCTCTCTTTTTCTTAAAGCAAATCTAACTGATAAGATTTCCCATGTGAGATATTTTAAAATTTTCAGAATAAATAGAAAGAAATTTTTACTTTTTTATAAAAGATTTTATTTCTATGGGTTTTTACAAATCATTATAGCGCATTTGGTTTATCAATTATGCTATGGTAATTCTAGGTACTTATGCTTAATCACTAGCTTTATAATTACAGTTTATTACTGTGTTTTGGAAAATTAGCACTATGAGTTTTATACTTGATTATAATGTTATTCATAAAATGTATATAAGATTGATGTTATGTATGTTTCATTTTGTGATTAATTCAAAACTTATTTTGGTAACAGTGGGACCATTGGAAGTCACAAAGCAGATACCATCAGTAAAAGAATTAGAAAAGGGGTTAGAGAAGTTTGGAAGTCTAGAACCTGGTGGCTATGGAAAACCACAAAATTGCAGAGCAAGAGATAGAGTAGCTATCCTAGCACCGCATAGAGATCGTTCTGATCATCTAAGAGCCTTACTTCCTCATTTGCATCCATTGCTTCAGAAACAACAAGTAGACTATGGAATCTATGTAATTGAACAAGCAGGTTAGTAATCCTCCAAATAAAAGTTATGCAAAAATAAGTATGGCTAATTCTATTTCTCATAGTTGGAAAATTCAGGAGAATACCATGTAAATAAATATGCTATAGCTTCAGAAAAAGCTTCAGCTCAGGGTATCTATTTAATCCTTTTATAATTAGTGCAAAAAAGATGAAATTTCAATTAAAAGAAAAGTATTCAATTTCATAAATATATTTCATTATATAAATTACTGTGGAGTATATTCTTGCTAATTTGCACTACATATTAATAGATTTCATAAAGTAAGGAGAATTAATTTGAAGAAATCCATTGAAAAAACAGGATTAAGTGCATGTAAATTCGCAAGATCGTACATTGCTGGATTTTATAAGGCAAGGACTACCAGTAGTACTGGTCTTAATTACTTATGGTAGTTATCATCATCATAAAAATGCTGCTAAATTTTTAATGTTATTTTATATTTTCATTTTGTTGACTCATCCACTGAGGATCCTGAGATATTAATACTATTTGCAATGTTGTACAATGCTCTAAAAGTTTTACTTATTTTGCTTTAGTGAATCTTACAAATTTTTGTCTAAAGATTTGTGTTTTTCTTTTTGTGTTAGGCAATTGACCATTTAATCGAGCCAAACAAATGAATGTTGGCTTTGTTGAAGCATCCAAGATGCATGCATTTGACTGTTTTGTATTTCACGATGTTGATTTACTGCCAGAAAATGACAGAAATCTATATACCTGCCCTGAGCAGCCTCAAAATATGTCAGCATCAATTGATATTTTCAAATACAAGTAAGAATATTTCTGTTCTTTAATGCTAAACTTTGGTTCTCTTTCATTCTACAGTGGTACCTCGAGATACGAGCAGCTTGACATACGAGTTTTTTGAGATACGAGCCGGAGCTCAGGCCATATTTTCGTTCGAGATACGAGCCCAAATCCGAGATACGAGCCGTGTTTCCGGAGCGTCCCGCTAGTTATGGAAAATAAAGTAACCGAAAACATCCCATATTTTGAAGCCAGGAAAAAAATACAGAAATAATAGAAAAACATGAGCGTGGCGTACGAGTTATTGAACTCGCTAAGATCCATGACCGTAGTACATCGACAATTTGTACGATATTGAAGCAGAAGGATGCCATCACGAGTGCTACACCAGCAAAAGGAGCCACAATTCTTTCCCAATTAAGGACAAATATCCACGAGGAAATGGAGAAGCTTCTGCTCGTGTGGGTGAAAGAGGAGTTGGCAGGAGATACAGTAACGGAGACGGTAATATGCGAGAAGGCACGGAGTATTTATGCCGACTTAGTGAAGAAAGAAGCATCAACTTCTAAAGAGGCATCAGAAGAAGCATTTAAGGCAAGCCATGGCTGGTTTGATAATTTTAAGAAGAGAACTGGCATCCATTCAGTGGTGAGGCATGGCGAAGCTGCAAGTGCGGACGTGAAAGCAGCCGTACATCCAAAAGTTCGCTCAAAGCAAGAAGAGTTGGAGGAGATTGTATCTCTAGGAAAGTAGATGGGTATGGAGTTAGATGAGGATGACGTCAACAAACTCGTCGAAGAACATGAGGAGGACCTCTCAACTGAGGAGTCGCTGATGCAACACACGAAGGATTAGGAAGAGATTTGCACAAGTGAGGAGGAGGAAGAGCCGGAGGAAGTGATTTCTTCAGGTGAAATTAAAGACATGCTGGCAATGTGGGAAAAGCTGTCACATTTGATTGAAAAGAAACACCCAGAAAAAGTGGCAACTGGTCGTGCTTCAGCGCTTTTTAATGACACTTGTTTGTCACATTTTCATAGCATTTTGAAAGGCAGGCAAAAGGAAAGTTCTTTGGATACATTTTTATTGAAAAAAGCTGCGAGTGAATGTACAGAAAGTGCAGCCAAGAAGGCAAAAGCAACTGATAATTAAATAAATAAGTTTAAAGTTAAGTTCATTGTTTTAAGTTTTTTCTTTCATTTGAAATTCCCCCCTCCCTCCCTCCTCGCCGTTCACCTTTGTTAGCCGCACTCGTCTGTCTCCAAAGTAAGACTATTATGCTAAATAACTCTTTTATTTCTTTATTTCATATTTTGTTATGTATTTGTTAATTATACATGTTTATTTTTTATTTAAAAACATATCTTTATTCAGAATTTACAATGGTTTGGGGATTTTTCATAGGTCCGGAACGGATTAAATCGAATTCAGTTATTTTAAATGGGAGAAATTCGTTTGAGATACGAGCTGATTGACTTACGAGCTCGGTTCTGGAACGAATTAAACTCGTATCTCGAGGTACCACTGTATTCTATCACATACCTCCTTGTTTTTCCTGATGATGTTATGTATTAAGCCTTAACCCTCTTAGTGCTATCCTTTTTTCTGGGGTACTGGCAAGAAATGCCGAGGGTATTTTAATAAAATGTTGCAACTAGAGAAAAAAACAATATAAAGCTACTTTTTTACATATCTATATGCAGATGACACACTATTTTGAAATCATTTTAAAATTGATATTAATTGTTGACTATTACTCACATTTAGCATATAACTAATATTATTTTTAACTGTTTTCAACATTGTTATTCAGTATATTTAACCACCTCCTTTGTTCTCACCTTTGGATTGAAAGTAAGGAGATACAAAAAGGTTTATGGGATAAATTTGAAGGAAATAATTAAGCCCCAAATTTAATAATGTAATAATGAACTTTGCCAAGGTTTTATTCCTGCATAATGATAAATAACTGTATTTGCAAAATACAAGGAGTGTGAGTAAAGTATTGAGACTGACAACACAGTGAGCGATCTGGCAACGCTGAGCTGTCCTACTTCACTAGACAGGCAGGTAGACAGGTGCGTTCATCTCTTTTAGATGCTCATTCCAAGTTTAGAGTACAGCTGAGTACAGCCATCAAATGGTTTTTGAGAGCGCCATCAGTTGAGTTGTGTTTTTGTTGTCTGTTACGAAAATGGAACAGTGGAACTGAAGGCAGCTTTATACCTTCAAGTTTTGTATTATACTTGGGTTATTGGTGAGTGCGACATTTGAAGAGTTCAACCAGGTCTTAGGAGAACATTCCTTATCAAGGAATGTGTGTTTGTTATTTTTCTAAGTGATGGTTGGTTTCTAGGTAGAGACTGATTATAAATGGGTACCAAAGCATAAATTGAGATGTTGTTATTCAGTAGTTATCATCAGAATCAACCAAAAACTGATGTAAACTGACCCAAATTATACGATTTACGTACCAGTTCCCAGAAGTGTTTATGGTATGTCAGAGTTCTGAATATTATATTTTGATGCTCCTCATATCCTTTTAAATCTATAATATATTGGTATTTGAAACAAATGTTAAAAATCTAAGTAGAGCAAACTTACACCATTCCTTGCCTACATAAAATGACTATTTTATTTTAGTATACTTTCTCTGCCTTTATCTTGTATAATTTTTCCTATAAGTTTCATTAAGCATGATCTTTTTTATGGAAAAAATAAAATTATAGATTTAACTAATCTGTCAAACTATGATTTTGTTATATTTTCATTCTGATAGAAATATTTTGTGAAATAGGATTTATTTTTCTAACTCCTCGGAAATGTCCATTTATAGGAAAATTGCAGTGGGAGATGTATACAATAACAACTGATGAATACACACACTTATTCCCTAACCAAAAAAAACTGATTTGCTAGGACAAAAACCCCAATACCTTGGGGTTGTAGCGCTAGCATGGTACTCACTACTGATGGTATTATCTATCTTTCTTATTATTATCATTCAGTATGCTAGAAGTTCACAAGTGTTCAAGGCAACATTTGTGGCACCCCTTAGTCTGTGTTAAATCTCTTTTCTCTATGTTCAAAATCATCATGATTCAGCTCAAAATATAGAATAGAATAGAATAGAGTTTATTAACGGGACTAGCCCTTTACAAAGGTTTACATACAGTATAAAATTGGTATCAAAAGTATAAAAAGGAAAAATTAAAATACAACAATATACATTTCGTTTATAGTTAAGAGAAATATAGGAAAATATTAGAACAAAGAAATAATATAACATAGTAAATATGGCACAGTGTCAAGATAAATCCCTTAGTTTATAGAAATTTTATATAAATGTATATCTATTATATATAGATGCTTCTCCGGATTCATTCATATATATACCCAGATACCCAGATACCCAGATAGGATACAAATTCACAGCCTAAACCACAAGCGTGATTGACTTGAAATTTTTACGACGTATTGGCCCTAACGTGAAATCCCCAGAAAAATTGCGATTTTGAACCTCAGTGTCATGGGTTCGATTCCAGAGGGCCCCAAAGTCCCGATTTTTCCCGTTTGAATGCATTGCTTTGATTTTCGGGAATTATTAAAGAATACTTCCCGGATAGGTAGAGAATCAAAACTCAAGGAGCCTTTATATATGGTCATGATCTATCGAAAACATAAATAACTTTAATGGAAAATATCCTGGGTTCGATGCTAGGACGATGCAAAAATCGGCCGTTTAAAATGCATTGCGGCGAATTTGAAGATTTTTTTTTGGATCCTTTCCCAATAACATGGATACTTGAAACTCGGCACCTAGATAGATATCATGAATATATTTCATAATAATATTATACATGTTCGCTTATGGTCCTTGGTTCGATCCCAGAGAGCTATTGGCACTTTTCAATGCATTTCTTATGGAGATAAGGGAAACAAAATTTAGGTACTTCATGACACACTATTGACTTCAAACTTTGCATGATTCAAGAACAAATTTTTCCAAATCAAACTATTCATTTACAGCTCACAATATTTCCCAGGTTGGACACCAGGTGTCTCTGAAATCAGAAGTTGATCCGATTTTTAGGAATTATTTTGAAAACTTTCCCAATAATAAAGAAACTTGAAATTCGGCATCTAGATAGAGACCATTAATAACTTTCAGAAACATGTTTTAGATTTCCAAGATCGTCCTTGGTTCGAATCCAGGGAGCCATTTATATTCGTGAAAATTAGAACGTCTTTTGAGGCAGTTGTAGCCAATATTTCTGTTAAAATTTTCGGACATAGTTAGAGGTTCTTCTGTTATGCTGCATAGTAAGTTCACCAGGAAGACCCGGGTTTGATGCCAGACGAATCAATTAAAGCGAATCTTAAGAATATTCTCCATCCTTTTTTTATTCTTTTCAGGACCGTCCCGATGTAATGCCGATATGAAATTAGTGTTGTCGGTCTGCTTGCAGTATGCAAGCAACATTTTACTCGTAAAATTATATCTATTATATATAGATGCTTCTCCGGATTCATCTATATATATAGGTATATAGATAGGATACTAATTCACAGGCTAAACCACAAGCGTCATTGTCTTGAAATTTTTATGACGTATTGGCCATAACATGTAACCGCCAGAAAAAATGAGATTTTGAACCTCAGTGTCATGGGTTCGATTCCAGAGGGCCCCAAAGTCCCGATTTCTTCCATTTAAATGCATTGCTTTGATTTTCTGAAATTTTTAAAAAATACTTCCCGGATAGGTAGAGAATCAAAACTCTAGGAGCCTATATTTATAGTCAAGATCTACAGAAAACATAAATGACTTTCACGGAAAATATCCTGGGTTCGATGCTAGAACGATGCAAATATCTGCCCTTTAAAATACATGGGAGTAGTTTTTCATTATTTTTTTGATAAACTTATCGAAATGATAGGAAATTCGTGCTTGGCTGGAAGATGTATAGTAAGGATTGGTTTCAGAAAAAAAAATTCATAAGACCGTTCTATTCCTGGGTTCGATGCCAGAGCACATTAACCATTCTCTCATAATGAATACAAGGGAAAAGTACGACGTCGTTTGAGGCAGTTGCAGCCAATATTTCTGCTTGAATTTTCACACATAGTTAGAGATGGTGATCTTCTATTGTGTTGCATAGTAAGTATCACCAGGAAGACCCGGGTTCAATGCCGGACGAATATATTGCAGCGAATATTAAGAATACTTTTAAATCCATTTTTTTTTTCTTTTAAGGACTCACTCTATATGATGCTAACTTAAAATTAGTGTTATCGATGTGCTTGCAGTATGCAAGCTACATTTTACTCGTATTATATATAGATGCTTCTCCAGATTCATTCATATATACAAGTAAAATGTAGCATGCATACTGCAAGCAGATTGACAACACTAATTTCATATTGGCGTCATATCGGGATGGTCCTCAAAAGAAAAAAAAAGGTTTGAAAATATTCTTAAAATTGGCTGCAATTTAATCGTCTGGCATCGAACCCGGGTCTACCTGGTGAACTTACTATGCAGCTTAAATAAGACCGTACTACAATTGGGTTCGATGGCAGAGGGCATTAACATTTCTCTAATAAGGAATATAAGGGAAAAGTAGGACTTCATTTGAGACAATTACAGCCAGTATTTCTGCTTGAATTTTAACGCATAGCTAGAGATAATGATCTTCTACAGTGTTGCATAGCAAGTATCACCAGAAAGAACCGGGTTCGATGCCGGGCGGTAAATATGTTGGCAATTCAAAATACATTGGGTTAGTTTTTCATTATTTTTTGATACACTTATTGGAATGATAGGACATTCTTGCTTAGATAAAAGATGTATATTAAGACTCGGTTTAAGAAAAAAATTAAATAAGACCATGCTGTTCCTGGGTTCGATGCCTGAGCACATTATAAATTCTCACATAAGGAATATATGTAAAAGTAGGACGTCATTTGAGGCAATTACAGCCAATATTTCTGCTTGAGTTTTCAGACATAGTTAGAGACTGTGATCTTCTGTTGTTCTGCATAGTAATTATCACCAGAAAGACCTGGGTTCGATGCCGTACGGAGAAATTGCAGCGAATTTTAAAAATATTTTCAATACTTTTTCCACTTTTGAGGACCATCTCGGTATAATGTCGATTTAAAATTTGTGTTATCAACATGTTTGCAGAATGCAAGCAACATTTAACTCGTATAGATAGATAGAGAGGATACAAATTCACAGGCTAAACCACAAGGGTCATTGACTTGAAATTTTTATGACGTATTGGCCATAACGTGTAATCGCCAGAAAAATTGCGATTTTGATCCTCAGTGTCATGGGTTTGATTCCAGAGGGTCCCTAAGTCCCGATTTTTCCCGTTTAAACGTATTGTGTTGATTTTCGGGAAATTTCAAAAAATACTAACCAGATTGGTAGAGAATCAAAACTCAAGAAGCATATATATATATATATATATGGTCATGATCTACTGAAAACGTTAATGACTTTTACAGAAAATATCTTAGGTTCGATGCTAGGACAATGCAAAAATCGGTCATTTAAAATACATTGAGGTAGTTTTTCATTATTATTTTAAATGCACTTATCGAAATGATAGGAAGTTCTTGCCTATATGGAATATGTATATTAAGCCTAGGGTTTTGAAAATTATTTAGGTAGGACCGTACTGTTCCTGGGTTCGATGCCGGGGCACATTAAAATTTCTCTCATAAGGAATACATGGGAAAAGTAGGATGTTGTTTGAAGCAGTTGCAGCTAATATTTCTGCCTGAGTTTTCACACATAGTCAGAGATGATTATCTTCTGTTGTGCTGCATAGGAAGTATCACCAGAAAGACCCAGGCTCAATGCCGGGTGGTAAATATATCTGCCATATAAAACACATAGGGGTTGTTTTTTATAATTTTTTTCATCCACTAATCGAAATGATAGGAACTTCTTCCTTTGCAAGAAGATGAATATTAGGACACAGTTTAAGAAAAAAAAATATATGAGACCATGGTTTGCCTGGGTTTGATGCCAAAATACATTAATTTCTCACATAAGGAATATAATGGAAAAGTAGGACATCATTTGAGGCAGTTAATACCAATATTTCTGTTTGAATTTATGCACATAGTTAGAGATGGTGATCTTTTGTTGTGCTGCTTAGTAAGTAACATCAGTAAGACCCGGGTTTGATGCCAACCATTAAATTGCAGCGAGTTTTAAGAATATTTTCAATCTTTTTTTTTTCTTTTGAGGACCGTCCCAATATAATGCCGACATGAAATTAGTGTTGCTGATTTGCTTGCAGTATGCAAGCAACATTTTACTCGTATCATATATATATATATATATATAGAGAGGATACAAAGTCACAGGCTAAACCACTAGCGTTTTACTCGTATAGCTATAAAGCTAGACTGCTATATAGCTATCTATATGAATGAATCTGGAGAAGCATCTATATATAATAGATATATAGATAGATAGGATACTAATTCACAGGCTAAACCACAAGCGTCATTGACGTAAAAATTTTACGACAGAAAAATTGATTTCAAACCTCAGTGTCATTGGTTTGATTCCAGAGGGCCCCAAAGTCCAGATTTTTCCCATTTAAATGCATTGTTTTGATTTTCTGGAATTTTTAAAACATACTTACTGGATAGTTAGAGAATCAAAACTCTAGGAGCCTATTTCTATGGTCAGGATCTATCGAAAATAGTAATGACTTTTAAGAAAATTATCCTGGGTTCGATGCTAGGATGATGAAAATCTGCCCTTTTAAATATATTGAGGTCGTTTTTCATTTTTTTATGCAGTTATGGAAATGTTAGGAAGTTCGTGCTCAGCATAAAGATGTATATTAAGAATAAGTTTAAGAAAAAAATTAAGATAAGACCATACTAATCCTGGGTTTTATGCCAGAGCCCATTAAAATTTCTCTCATAAGGAATATAAGGGAAAAGTATGACGTCATTTGAGGCAGTTGAACCTAATATTACTACTTGAATTTTCACACATAGTTAGAGATCATCTGTTGTGCTGGTTAGCAAGTATCACCGGATAGACCCGGATTCGAAGCCAGACGCTAAATATATCCCCTATTTAAAATACATTGAGGTAGTTTTCATAATTTATTTTGATACACTTATTGAAATCATAGGAAGTTCTTGCTTAGATAGAAGATGTATATTATAACTTTGTCTGAGGAAAAAAAATTAAATAAGACTATGCTGTAACTGGGTTCGATGCCAGAGCACATTAAAAATTCTCACATAAGGAATATATGTGAAAATCAGAACGTCGTTTGAGGCAGTTGCAGCCAATATATCTGCTTGAGTTATTACACATAGTTAGAGATGATGATTTTCTGTTGTGCTGGATAGAAAGTATCACCAGATAGACCCGGGTTTGATGCCGGGCGGTAAATATGTTGTCCATTTTAAAAAATGGGTTAGTTTTTCATTATTTTTTTGATGAACTTATTGTAACGTAAGGGAGGTTCTTGCTTTGATAGAAGATGTATATTAAGATTTGGTTTAAGAAAAAAAATTAAATAAGACCATGATGTTCCTGAGTTGAACTGTCTCAAGCGACATCCTACTTTTCACATATAATCCTTATGTGAGAAATTGTAATGTGCTCTGGCATCAAACCCAGGAAAAGCATGGTATTATATAATTTATTTTCTTAAAATGATTATTAATATACATCTTCTTGCTGAGTGAGAACTTCCTACCATTTTGATAAGTGCATCAAAAAATTAATGAAAAACTACCTCAATGTATTTTAAAGGGCAGATTTTTGCGTCATCCTAGCTTCGAACCCAGTATTTTTTCCCGAAAAGTCATTTATGTGTTTGATAGATCATGACCATATCTAAAGGCTCCTTGAGTTTTGATATTCTACCTATCCAGGAAGTATTATTTTTTTAATTACCAAATAGCAAAGCAATGCTTTTAAATGGGAAAAATCGGGACTTTTGGGCCCTCTGGAATTGAACCCATGACACTGAGGTTCAAAATCACAATTTTTCTGCTGGTTACACATTATTGCCAATATGTCGTAAAAATTTCAAGTCAATGACGCTTGCGTGATGGAAGTGAAGGAGAAAAAGTCAATGACGCTTGTGGTTTAGCCTGCGAATTAGTATCCTATCTGGGTATATATATGAATGAATCCGGAGAAGCATCTATATATAATCGATATCTGATTTTTAGAGACCCTTAGATGAAATTTGATTGATGAAGTTTGATCAGCTCAAGTTGACTAAAATATTGACCCTGAGTCGAGTCAAAAAAGGTATTTACATAATTAGTTGCATAGTGCATTAGGGACTAGACATGACCCCAAAATTCTCTGAATTTTTTAGACCTTTTTTAATTTTGAATCAATTAATTCAATTTATCATAATTCATGAATGATCCTTGATATTAAAAATATAGCTTTCATAATGTATTGTCATTTTCCATAAATTATAAATTTAAAACATTTTTAACATACAATATACCAAATTTGCAGTTAGTTATATAATAGATCTTTTTTCCTTGACGTATGAGTTTCATGCTTTGGAAACATGTAGAAGAGGGTTTGTTATTTTGATTTCATTAAGTAAAATTACACTATGTTTTAAATGCCATCGTAAGGGAAAGTAAAAAAATGATTTCTATCCTTCATATCAAAATATAGGACGAAAATAAATTCTCTAATTTTTTTTTATGATACGTTCAGTTTAGGGATTTTTGACCATGGCAAGTAACATTTTCAAAATCGTAAAATTAATCCTTATTGGTGTTACCAGCCTGTGAAAGTATATTTTTTTATGTTTTGTTTCAGAATAAGTTTTGGGGGTATAAATTATACTGGGAAAGGAGGGAAATTTTTATTCTTGATATTGAATAGTTATAAACTCAAAAAAACAGTGCTATAAACGTTTTCCATGATTTCATATAATTACTACATAAAAAATGTTTAAGTCAGAGCTAATTCAGACCTTTTACTAATAATTTGATGACAAAATAATTAATAACAATTACAGTATATGTATATAAATATAAAACTAAACTATTTCCTGCATTAGTTTAATTCTTAGCTAATAGTTTAAGTATTTTTATAGTAAATGTTAAAAAATATTTAAAATGGTTTAACCATCAATTACGTTACTATCCATTAACTAAGTTAAACGTTAAATTATCATTTGATCTTTGGCAATAAATTCTCTGTAAGTTATAAACATTGTTGCAACCTTTTCATCTTTTTTCCACTTGTAAACAGAACACCTTGCGCTGTAAGGTCAGTCAGAGGTAGATGGTTTTGGCTAACCTTGGCTTTGCAACACTGCAACTGTTGTTGACACACTATTTTGAAATCATTTTAAAATTGATATTAATTGTTGACTATTACTCACATTTAGCATATAACTAATATTATTTTTAACTGTTTTCAACATTGTTATTCAGTATATTTAACCACCTCCTTTGGTCTCACCTTTGGATTGAAAGTAAGGAGATACAAAAAGGTTTATGGGATAAATTTGAAGGAAATAATTAAGCCCCAAATTTAATAATGTAATAATGACCTAAAAATGTACTAATGTAATAATGTAAAAATGACCTATGAAATAAACCTTTGCCAAGGTTTTATTCCTGCATAATGATAAATAACTGTATTTGCAAAATACAAGGAGTGTGAGTTAAGTATTGAGACTGACAACACAGTGAGCGATCTGGCAACGCTGAGCTGTCCTACTTCACTAGACAGGCAGGTAGACAGGTGCGTTCATCTCTTTTAGATGCTCATTCCAAGTTTAGAGTACAGCTGAGTACAGCCATCACATGGTTTTTGAGAGCGCCATCAGTTGAGTTGTTTTTTGTTGTCTGTTACAAAAATGGAACAGTGGAACTGAAGGCAGCTTTATACCTTCAAGTTTTGTATTATACTTGGGTTATTGGTGAGTGCGACATTTGAAGAGTTCAACCAGGTCTTAGGAGAACATTCCTTATCAAGAGCAAAAGCTTTTCACTGGCAAAAATCATTTTTGGATCTTGTGCAATCAGATCATTGTTTAACAGTAAGGATGATGAGTGACCAGTTAAACTTAAATATTTTTACCATACATCAAATTTTGTCAGAAAATTTGCAGATACAAAAGGTTTGTGCCCAAATGGTGCTGAAAAACCTCACAAGTGACCAGAAGGACAATCAAAGAGACATGTCCAATGATCTTCTTTGGAGGATTGACACTACTCACGAATTCTTTAATAGTGATGAATCCTGGTTATTTAGGGCAATCCTGAGATGAAGCGGCAAAGTGAGTAGTGGTAGACTGACCAAAGAAAGGGCAAAAGAGCAAATCCAAGATCAAAACAAAGCTCATTTGCTTTTTAGACAGTAGAGGTATTGTGGAGTAAGAATTTGTTTCTCCAGGACAAAATGTCAATCAAGTGTTTCACAAAAATGTCCTTGATAGGTTAAGAAAAGTGTAATTTGTATGAAACCAGACATTGCTGACATGTGGATGCTTCATCGTGATAACGCCCCATATCACAGAGCTATGTCCATCACCAAATTTTTTACCTCGAAAGGCATTCACCTGATCTGAGTTCTTGACCTTTTTCTTTTCCCGAAATTGAAAATGTCTTAAAAGTGAGTAATTTTGGGACTCTGGAGGAAATTCAAAAGAATGTGTCCGACATGTTAAAGGCCCTACCAGTTGAATCCTTTCAGCTCTGCTAGTAAGAGTGTGAGCAATGCTTCTGCCCACGTATAGCTGTGTAAGGGAACTACTTTGAAGGGTATAATATAGTAGTTTGAAAAAAGCAAAAATTTTGGTTAATAAGAAATCAGTCTAATTACTTTTCTTACACCTCATAAAAGGTGAAATATGTTATCAGTCAATATGAGAACAATGTTTTCATATTAAAAGAATATTTGTAAGTGTGGTAGGCCTGCATGGAATATTGGTAAGATATTGAAGGTTATTTTAATTAATTTGAGAATTGAGAGTCTTGAATGGTTAAACCAAGCAGAATGGCAATACATATTTTGAAATAATGTTCAATAAAATCTAAAAAATATCCACCAAAACTTATGTTTTCAGATGGTATTCATTATTCTGGTATGGGTATAAACTGGTACCAAACAATGAATTAATTTACGTATGGGCGCATAAAAAATTATTAGAATATTTCTTAGAAAATATTTTTGGTAACTCTACCAAAATTGCATGCTTTTTATTTCTTGAAATTAATGAAATTCTCGTATAATAAATTCAAAGCAATGATATTTTCAAAACGAAAATTTGGTTAAAATTTCTTCATTAGTTTCTGTTTTAGCGAACGAAATCCACCCCTTGGTGTCATATTGACTCCAAAGGACTAATAAGAGTTAATATGAATTGGAATATAATGGAAAATTTTCAATTTTTAGGTCTATACTTCAGCAATTGTTAAAAAACGGTAGTACAACATTCAAGGAAAGTTCTACATTAAAAGCAAATTAAAAGGTTTTTGTTGATATGTAATACCAATGAGAAACTGAAATGTAGTTTTATAGTGTGTATTTTATTATTATATATAGTATTTTAATAATATATTTAGTATAAGAATGTAATTTTAAGAAACTACTTGACTGTCCTGAAATGAAAAAGACCTGTAGAAATATTGTTAGAAGTGATAACACAGCTTAGGTTATTTTGCATGTAGGCCCCTTCAAGAAATAAAACCTGGGACTGCTTTCACCAAAGCTGAGCATACTGTACACATGGCTATGTGGGAGCCCAATGAATTTGAGATGTAGAATTAATTTAATCAATTAAAGAAGAGATGTTAAATTGAATCAGATGTTGATTTTATTTTTAATAGGATTTTTTTCTTTTGAGTAATCAGATGTATAAGTTGTTAGAAAAATATTTTGGCAGCAATAGAGGCAATTTATCTTTAAAAAGAATTGAATGTTAATTTGAATTCAAGAAGGTTTGAGAAGGATCTTGATGATAACATGGCTCAGGCGAGTTTCACGAATTATTCTCGATTCATCCAAATATTACTGGAAGACATCCTCTCAGAAGCAGAAATTTATTAGCTCAAATTCAGCAATATAAGAGGGGCAATAGCAATGTAGAATGCATTTATGTGCAGTGTTATACAAACATTAGGTCATTCTTCAGTGCTCTCACAGAACTATGTCAATTATGAATTGATTATTATTTTGATGTTAGAAAATATTTTAATAGCTGTAATTTTAATCAGTAGTTTACATTACATTTTTTACTCCTTTAAAGGCTTCCTTCAATATTTGGTGGAGTCAGTGCCATGACAGCTGAGCAGTTCCACAAAGTTGGATTCAGTAATATGTTCTGGAGTTGGGGGGGAGAGGATGAAGACATGGCTAAACGAATTAAGTATCACCACTTTCATATTTCACGCTATCCTGCCAACATAGCCCGTTATAAAATGATTGGTCATAAAAAATAAAAAGCCAATCCTAAGAGGTATGTTGAGTTTAGACTAAATACAGTAAATGTATTTAATGTTTAATTGATTTTAGATTTAATCATAATTTCTCAGTTTTGTGATTATGAATTGGTTAACTGTAAATGTAAATAATTCTTACTTTTTAATCCTTTAGAAATATGTATTGTATTTGATTTGCAGTGCCATTTTCATACCATATCATTATAGATTAGCTGAGCTGATATTTATTTATTCATTATTATCCCTATATCTTATTGGTTGATGGAAAAATTGAGTAAGAGTTCAACAGAAAATGGCTGCTTTTTCCATATTTATAGTGTTTATCAATAAACAGTTATAATGGATTGGCCATGTAATGTATAGGCTCCCAAATGTTTTTACCTGTAGACCCCTTTTAATTTTCCATGGACCCCCCGTAGCCAGCCTAATATGTACTGATTTTTTCTGTTGGAAAGCTATACCTGGTTTTCATTTGGTTATATTACTTTTTAAAATGGGAAATTTAGCTTTCAAAACTCTAAAACACTCTCAAGAAGTAAACAAAATCATGAACCCCCATTATTATCTGACATTGATCCCTGCAAATCAATATAAACCACTGTGGGTCCAATATGGACCACTTGGAGAACCAATGATGTAATAAGATCTTTAATATTAAAATGGGTTGCAAAGCCTCTAAGTCTAAAATTATTCGTAAAATGTTTATTGATTCGTGTATTTAAGGATCAGTGCACCCTAAAGTATACATTCATGAAAGTATATACCAAATATATTCTTTCATACAAATTCTAAATTGAATGAATCTGAAATCAATATTATTAACTGCTGTCTGTATATAGAGATTCGGTAGATGGCATTATCATAGACTTTGATAAGGCATTCGATAAAATTCCACATGAGATACTATTGTACAAACTAGTAAATTTAAATATTGATAAAAGAGTACTCATATGGATAAAGAATTTTCACACTGATAGAACTCAAAAAGTAAGGGTGAATGAGGAATATTCCGATGATGACGATGTAACCTCGGGAGTACCTCAAGGAAGTGTCATCGGGCCTTTACTTTTCCTACTCTATATTAATGACCTTCCTGACTACATTAACTCAAATATCCGCTTATTTGCAGATGATTGTATCATTTATAGAAAGATAAGAAATAATGAGGATAGGGATGCGCTACAGAGGGATTTAAACTCGGTAGAAAAATGGATTAAAAAACATAAAATGAGTATTAAGGTGAGCAAAAGTATACACATCACATTTACAAACAAGAAAACGATTTCATCCCATAGATATCATCTAAGTAGAGAAATTATGCCAACATCTGATCATTGTAAATACTTAGGAATAACATTTACCAGAAACTTGAATTGGGAAAAACACATAGAACATTTGGTAGCGAAGGCATATAGGATATTACATCACGTCATGAGAAACTTAAAAGGCATCACTAAGAAAGCAAAGGAATTGGGGTACCTAACCTTAGTTAGGCCGATATTAGAATATGCTACAACGGTGTGGGATCCTCATGAGAATTGTCGCATAAAGAAATTAGAAAAAGTTCATAGAAAAGCAGCTCGTTACGTTATGGGTAGATTTAAGAAAACAGATAGCATGTCAGAAATGTTAAAGATTCTAGGATGGGAATCGCTGGAGAAGAGGAGGAAAATAAACAGGCTAGGCTGTATTTACCAGATAGTTGCAGGTAGTAAGGGATGGGAAAGTTTCAAAAGTTTATTAGAAACACCAAACTTTTTAGGAAGAAGTCATAATCACAAAATAAAACTTAGACCGCAAAGAACCAATATAGCTAAATACTCTTTCTTGAATAGAGGCATAGCAGAGTGGAACAAGTTACCTGGGGAGCTCTTTGAGTCCCTCCCTAAAAATCCAAAATCATTTAAGAAGAAATGTTCTATATTGTTGTAGTGTGAGCTTACTAGTATATGCTCAAATAATTGTGGAATTGTGTAATCATATTTATATATAAAAAAAAATTATAAGGTATTGGTAATTACAGTAATGTGATTTTTTTCTTTTATTGGAATTATTAATTCATAGTATTATTTATGGATTGTATATTAATTTATTAATTGTATATTTTATATATTGAGATTAGCTGCCACCAGACTGCTGTCTAACTGCGGCAAAAATTGTAATAAATAAATAAATATTGATGGCATTCGATTGTTCATTTCTCACCATGACTCATTTATCACCAAAGCATGGCATTTACTTTCATTTTTTCTATAAATTACACTCAAAACTACAAGTAGTTGGCATAGGCTATTGATAGCCACCTGAAAAAGGTAGTTTACTGGGTTAATTCGTTTTTTCTAGTCGTGATCATTTTAAACAAAATTGTCCCCATACTGTATATGCTTCAGCCTTTGTTTAATTTACTCCTTACTACCCCTTCATAGTTGAGTTAGGTTACCACCTAAAAACACTCACAAGAAGTGAACAAAATAATGGACCCCCATTTTCATCTGACATTAAGATTAACATTTTCTCACACTACAAACTCCTTTTCCTCCTCAAATATTTCTGAGATAAAGTCTAGAGATTTTTAAACTGTGGATGTGATACACACAAACATTATTAATTATATGGGGACATAGATAAATGTGCTAATAAATATGTGACTGGAAAGTAGCAATTTTGTGAGAATAAGGATGATTAAAATGTGGAGATTGCATGGTTGGTGTCAGTTGATTTTCTATTGACTTATAATCCCCCTCCTTATGAAACTTTGACAATTGTGTACTCATTTTTAATCTTTAAAAAACTTTTCAGAAACTTATTTTATCATCAATGTTTATTTACAATTTTTTAAGTATCAAGTCTAATTTGTCTTAATAAATTGTTGTTTTAAATTTAAAATATGTTATTCATTGTATTTATATCACATGTTGTTGTTCATAATTGTTGTTTGCATATATTAACCCATCCAACTGCTGTTGTTGTCTGTTGATGAAATTCATTTTATCTTTGTATAGTTCCTATGTTAAATGCAAGTTCACCATCAAGCTATAACAAAAATGTAATTTCCTCTCATTTTAGGCAAAAAGTTATTTAATTCGATTGAAGTAGCCTTAACTTGGTGAAAATTGGAATTGGATTAAATCAGGGAACTTAAATAGTACACAAATTAATAATTTATTAAAATTTATTTTTCTTGAAAAACCATTATATTAGTAAACAATGATTTATTTTTTTAGGTATACCTTAACTCTGGGCAAAACCGATTCAAAATTGATGGGCTCAGTAGTCTCAAATATATAAGGAATAATATCAAACTGAGAAAGTTCTACACTTGGGTGTATGTGGAGCTGATGGATGACCTTGGCCAGGCTTAACCTGCTATAAAATTGGTAAATAGTGGAGCTGAAGATCAAAGTAATTTTTCCATTTAATATCATCCACAAACGGATATTCCAGGTCAACTGCAATCCAGCTCATTAAAAATAATTTTCTTGAGAACATATCGAGAAACATCAAGAATATTTCAGGCAGCTGGATATAGTTTTATTTTTTAAATGTTGTAAGCCATCAGAAGTGTCATTCTATGTTATTTTAATTACACAGAAAAATTTAGAGTTATTACCATAAGATCCTAGTACAGAGACTGATTGGTCATAAATCAAAAAATTTCAATGCCTCACAGCACCTCATGTCACTCCACCAACAGAGTATAAAAGAGCATCACTCCCAGGGAAACCCTGAGGTGTTCTTCAAGGTTGCCCGAGAGGTTTTGTCCCAAGACTTGAGAAAGGAAGATTCAAAGTATTTTCGTAGCAAAAAATTGGTGCATATTCACTAAAAATCTGCCACACAATAAGAGAAAAGAGATTCGTATGAATTGTAAGTAGACACAGATTCCAGGATATAACTTTCATTGAAATGTGCCCAAAATATTCAAACAAAATACTGGCAGACAGATTAAAATGGCTTAAAGTCGGAGAAGCCTGAAGTACATTCACACCGAAAACTATAAAAACCCTGCAACATTTAATAGAGCTATGATTTTTTACACTAAAGCCACCTACAGTCACTCAGCAATGATTATTTTAAAACTTCAGCAGGCATCTATGAAGGAAACACAAAGATCCTCATCAAGGCTTGAAGAGTAAAGATAACTTTCATCACTAGCACCGTTATAAATACGTTGGTAAAAAAAACATCCATAAAAATTACAGATGACTGTCATCAAGTTTTTGTTTCTTAAAGTAAGATGTTTTTTTATCTCCTGGTCTTTTCTTGATACACTTCTCTGTATCTGTATATTTGTAAATGTATCTTAAAGAGAAAAAAATCCCTTATTTTATTTTAGAACTAAACAATAATGATTAATACAGCAAAGAGAATATGAATTTTGTCTTACGATGCACAATAAGAGCTGTCTTGACCATTGATAAAGTCAGGACTCCCAGTTGACTTTTTAATACTTGTTCATCTATCTAACACAGCAAAGGTGCAATTTTGGCAGTTTCTATAATCCAAGACTTAATGAATGCCATGTTATATTCCATATTTGTAATTCTGATTAGTTTTAATAAGCTTAAACTCAATATGGGAAGGCATAACCTCACGGAAGGCCATTACAATGAAAGAAAGAATGTTTTGTACACTTCCACAGCAGTTTTAATAAAGCAATATGTTTCACTAGTATCCTAGAATCATCAGGCAAAACATTTTCCATATTTTCAAATACATGGGAAACCAGGAAGGGGGGGAAAGGGTTAGAGAAGGGGTTTTTTTAGGAAGGATAAACTTTTTCCATGGGCATGACGTTGTCATGGAATTAGTAGATGGGTTGTCAGGTGAGGAAAGAACTGTTTATGAGGATAAGCACTTCACAATTGAACCATTATGTGAAGAACTATTGAAAAGGAAAACATATGCTTGTGGAACACTGTGTAGTAATCGCCGTGAAATCCATCAAATCTTGGTGAAAAAAGATTGACGAAAAGGGATATCTTTGGCCAAGAAAATAAAAATGGGGTACGAGTGCTGAAATGGTTTGACAAAAGACCAATAATCATGATCTCCACTAGATCTGAACACGGAGCCAGTTTGATTTCTACTGGAAAAAGAAATAGGGATGGTGAAGATATATTGAAGCTTCCTGTTATTATTGCTTACAATAAAGTAAAGAAGGGAGTAGAATTATTGAACCAAATGCCAGGATGTTATACCTGCCTTCAAAAAGGTATAAGTGGTATAAGAAGGTAGCAATCAAGATTATTTTAGGGACATGTGTTGTGAATGCATAGGTTATTTTTAATGACAATCATAAGGGGGAAAACTTATCTGCATTTTGAAATTCCGAGATTTGATTGTTGATGGTTTATTGGAGAAGTGTTCTGGTGCAAGTGAAATAGTTTATACTTCTCCAAAGAAAAAGGAACATACTCAAATAAAATATGATATACGAAAGCATCATTTAGACAAATTTGAAGGGAAGGCCTGCAAGATCCATAAAAGGTGCACACTGTGTTATGACAAAATAAAAAAAGCTCCAAAATAGCTAGAATGAAAGCAAAAAGAGTATGCACCAATTGTAAAGAATGTAATAGCCATCCAGCAATGTGTATTGAATGCTTTAACGAAAAGCATTAACAACAATCTGTACAACATTTAGATATTTTTACATTTAAGTACCTATTATAAATTTCATATCACGTTTATATGCAATATTTTTCAAACGATAATTTGCCTCTATTATATTTTCTTAGTTACGGTGTATAATTTTAAATTTAGATTATTTATTACATCTCTATTTCTTATGAGTTACATATTTATATTTTTATTAGCATACAGCAATTCATTTATTTACGGAATGCCTGGTGTGATTTTTTATTAACAATATGTCTTAAAATAATAAAGTTGACTGTTAAAAAGAGACTAAATCCAGTATTTCTCAGTGTTCAGTAACCTTCATCAATTGAAATATATTTGAATGTCTTCCATCTAGGTAGACCAGTGTTTTGGATAGAATACATGTACGAGATCAAACTTAGAAGCGTAATCTTGCTTTATTTACCAGAAAATATGCTGCACTTACAATCATCTTTATAAATGGAAAGTAGCGAAACATGTTGCCATAATAAAACTGCTATGGAAGTGTATGAAACGGTCCTTCTTTCATTTCAAGACGCTTGGTAATGAATTTTGTACATGACAACTGATTGCACACTTAAGAGAAGGGCCATTCCTCTGGAGTTAATCGGAAAAAAGCATACATGATCTGCTGCCACCAGGCCTAGGGGTGTTTCAGAGTCTCTCATCTCAAACGGAAAATCCGACTTCCTCCCGTTTTACGATATTTACAATCGGAAAGCCTTTCCGCACATTTCAGAGCGCTTCCTATCGGAAAATCGGAGACTTTCCATTCGAAAAATTCTCTATTGCTCTAGAGCACTTGAAAAGTCTTTCCATGCATTCTGTTTGTTTTGATTATTCAGAGGTAAATAAACTTAAAATTTTTTAAAAAGTTATTAATTGGCTATAGTAAGATAATACTGCTGTATTTCATGAATGCACATTTATATGGACATTCTACAAGTAAAATAAAGGTGTAAAACAAGCTAATTAGAATGTAAACAGATAGATATACGAGTATACGCAATCATTGCTGCACAAGTTTTGTAGACAAATCATTTTGACGTTCTATACAGCTGCAGGAAGATGAAATAAATTGAAATGCATAGCATAGTAACTTATAAATATCAAACCTGGTTTATTATATTGAAAACTTATAAATAAATAAATAAATATATTACTTTTGTTAGTTTTGCGATGACTGTTTACGTGCTTTAGCTTCATATTTACATCAATGTGAATAATAGACTTGGTTATTAATGTCATCTATTTATGCCCATATTGTATAACAAATACTATTTATCTACGTGAATATTAGTTACAAGTGGCGTTTCTCCAGCGTTTTTTTACTGTTATTTCTGCTTCTCATCTCATTCTCATCGATTTCCAATATCACCAATGAATATCGATTTCCTTGAGTTTCACTTTTCATTCCTGAGGAATCGAAATCGATGCTACATTTACTGTTATAATTGCTGTTATGCGTAAGTTCATTGTTAATAGCATGTACCATGAATGCCTTAAGGAATCTGAGGTTTGTGCAGTTGCAAAGGAGAAGGTGCCAGGTTTTAAGGAGAAGACAAGACCTTAGACACTTGAGGGATCATGCAGACCCCTTCAGTGTTACTGAGGTGGTGTTCCAAGGCTTGTATCGCCTCATTAAACACATGGCAAGGGCTTTAGTTGAGGAACTGCGGCCAATCTTGAATACTGGGCAGCTTTTTACAGCATTACCCATTGAAATTAAGGTATGCGGTGTTGTATTTATTCAAGGGAAATGTCCCATTTACAAGACTTTTGAATAAAAATAACATCTTCTAAGGTCACTTCTTATACAGGAAGTTTCCTTAGTTTAAAATATGAATGATAAAAAGTATCAACCAAACCCAATATTGCATAATGTACTAGTAATGTAAAAATTCCATTGCTAATAATTTTATGTCAAATTAAAATGTCTACTTCTTGATACTCCTTTTTTGGACCTCACAACTCGCTAGGTGTGGTGAGCACATTCTTAAATTGCCATTCTTACTGAAATTGTGAAGTATTTAAATGATAATGGTAGATTAATAATTTCTGTGTTTATATTAAAATAAAGAATACTTCTACATAATTGTAGCACCTAGATAATACTTCTATCTTCATAGTTTTAATAACCAAAGAATTTTCTTGGGCACCTAGATCCTTTGTGCATTGCACGTTTATGGACAAGGCTGCTATCAGAAGTCAGTAGGGAGCAGTATCAATGTTAGCCTCAGCCACGCCAGTGTCAGCAGGGCTTTAGACGAGGTGGCTAGTGTCCTCAACACACGTGCTGTGTTTACAAAGTGGATTCTAGTCGCAAACAGTCTCTTGGAAAGGAGGGTATACATTGAAAAGTAATTAATTTATTTACATTATTATATATATTATGAATTATATTACATATATTATCATGAAAACAGTACAAAAACATATTTACATCATTTTAATAAAAAAATAATCTTATTTACATACATTATTTCCTGAGGAGCCTCAATCTGAAAAGAAAGAAATGAGCATAAATTAAAATCCTATCAATTTCAGGCATTATGAGTCCTCTCAAATCCCAGGAGTGCTAGGATTTGTTGATGGAACTCATATTGCAATTCAAAAACCATCAGTGCATGAGCACCTCTATGTGAATCGAAAATCGATTCACACAATCAATACTCAAATTGTAAGTTTTAATGCAAAATACTCCATTAATAAATTAAGTCTCCCCTTGTCATGACTCTTATTTTGTGTTTTTTAGGTGTGTGACTCACAGCTCAAAATTATTAAAGTACTGGCCAGATATCCCGGGGCCTCGCACGACTCCTTCATGTGGTCTAACAGTCGCTTTCGGCGTCTACTTGAGGAAGTATGGAGAGGAATGCTGGCTGGCTCTTAGGTATGCAAAGAGAAATTTCCTTCAGGAGGAGTAAAAATTATACAGCTGTAATTTTACTGGGTGATTAAAATCATAACCGGTGATTCTGGTTATCCTAATGAGCCATGGCTCATGACACCCGTCCTCCACGCCGAAGGGAAGTCCAGAGCCCAAATACACCCACATGCATGCGAGGGCAAGATGTGCCATTGAAAGGTGTATTGGGGTACTGAAAGGGCAGTTTAGGTGCCTGAGCAGGAGAAAAATGTAGGAGTACTCACCAGGGAAAGTGTTCGGGATTATGAATGCCTGTTGTGTTTTACACAACCAGTGTGTGCAGGGTAATTTAAATGCACAACTTGACCTGGTTGAGGAAGACCTGGACTTGATACCACCTGTGGAAGAACCGGGCCATATTGCAGATGTCGGCAGGACAGTTAGGGAGCAACTCATAATGAGATTAGCCTACCCAGCAGGTGAAGTGCTCCTTCCTTTCTGATATATATTTTATACATACATTTATTATACACACACACACATATCTACACTATATTATATTGTATATTATAGTATTGTATATTATTTTTTTGAATGTGATTGTATTGTATATTATTGTATTAAATAATTATAATCATTTTGCATTCACTAAGGTAACCCAAGAGTGGTCCTAGCATAGGAGTCTCGTCCTAGAGGAAAAAGAGGTGAGGTTTTGTGGGTATTCTCATGATCTGAGTGAGTCCCACAAATGGGGAGGCTATGCAAGCCACCTATGGAGCGTAAATGCATTCCCACCTCTCAAAAAAAAACAAAATGCACCTACTCTCATGGTAATTTGAACATAGGGTGGAATTGGAGGAAGAAGGGACTAAGGGAAGGATTATATCAAGAGTACTTACTCTGTGAGTATATCTCCCATAGTACCCTTCATTTCTGCCGCTGCCATGCTGGTAGCTGCCTCAGCCTGCTTGATGGCTGCCTCGGCCATCATTTCCGAGGCTCGCATGCTTCGCTCTGCCAGCAAATCATCATCTAAGGAAGATTGGTCAATGTTAAAAGTTCAATAGAAAATAGTGGATGCACTCTGATTTCAGTTATTCAAATTATTCAAGTCCAGCACCCAAACATCTGCAAAGTTCTGATGTAAAGCAATTCCTTCCAGAGTACTTAATGGACAAAAGATTTCAATCAATGTAGTGGTACGCTATTTTATTTTTTCAGCATAAATAATTTCTCAGTTTCTTGGGTCTAAAGAATGTGACTAGGTATCCAAATCTAGTTGTTTTACCTAGGACAATAGTAAATTTGAATTTACAGCAACTGTAAGTTGCTCCACTTAAAATATTTGGCAAGCATGTCCTGAAGATATTGCTCCATCCTTCTTGATCAATGTATAGTAAGAACATTACTATAAATTTTATGTATGTTTCATGCAAAGTATGCATGTATTTTATATTCATGTATAATTTTGCATGTATGAAGTTGATGATTCTATTTGTGTGTCACAGTACATGTAGAAATGGCTATAACGGTAATTAAAAACACTTGAACTGAAAAATGTTATTTTTAAATTTTGTTTCCTTCTAAGACTTAGATATTATCATAGCATTTCTAATTAAGTTCACTTGCAATTTCTTTTCCCCAGTACTTATATTAACATGAAGGTATAGGATTCGCCTCCAATCTTTTCATGGGAAACTTTGTAAAACCTTGTCAAAACTCTATTAAAAAGGAATTGCTATTGTCAAGTCATCTGTAGTAATATAAGCATACAATGCAATTCCATTATAGTGCAGCAATTTACCTTCATGTAGGCACCTTCTTCTTCGAGGAGGCAGAGTATGTGTGGGTGTTGCCTACTGCAGAGTTGCACTCTCCATGACCACTTCCAGTGGGTACACTTCGAAATCATCACACATTTCTGGGTCGAGCTGCAACTGAAATTAAACAATTTTGAGTTAAACAGACTGAATCAAAATTGTTTTAGAAAATGCTTTAAAGTCATGTACGTGAGAAAATGTCACCTCTGCAGGATCCACAGACTCTTCAACCCCTGTCACAGCTACCTCACATGAGACTGATCAGTCTCTCTTCCACAGGTGTGAGGGGTTTAATTCTCAGTGGGGGTCCGCCACCAGTGCCCTGAGAATGCCAACGTTGTTTAGCGGCCTTTTGCTTTACGTAGGATTTCCAATCCTGCCATCACTATTAACACAAACACAATAGCATTAATGCAAAAGTACGACTGAAAGATAATGAAATAAAAAATATGTAAGTATTTAATTACTTTCGCCCACTTCCATGCCTCCTTCGTCGCCCCAGTGGAGCAGGAATTCAGTTTTATTGATAACTCCTCCCACAATTTCTGTTTTCTTTGGGCCCCCATGGGGCCCACCAGCTTGTTATGGGCAGGGTCGTTATGCTGGAGCATAAATTCCAGCATAACTTCTGTCTGCTGCCCTGACACTCTATTGCTGAAACCTTTTAAAAGTGAGATTACAAATTATTAATAAAGTACGGCAGCAATATACACGTAATTTAAAAGATTTGTACAAGATACTAATAAACACATCAGTAAATTTAGTGATATTCTTCAATGATACAATATAATTTAAAATGGGAACATAGGTTGGGTTTATTCGAACTTATTCCTCTACATGTGGCCCAAATATTTAACTGCGTACAGTTTTACTTACGAGTTTTAACAAACAAAATCGTGTAAAATGTTACCACATTTCTGTCTCCAACACTAAAAACAGCGCGATTACATTACAAAACTTACAAACAGACAATTATAAAATAATTTGTAACTCAAGATTGCTTCAAATCGGTATATGACAACGTATCATAACAACCTTATCATAAATATATGATGAAATTACCTCTTTCAATGGTGAAATTTGCACGACGAATGGGCACGAAACTGTTTTCCTCTGCTCACTTGTCTCTTCGAAACATGGTGTCCTCCAGCGCCTCCAGGCCTCCAGGGTTGTGCAAGTACTATCCTTAGCCAATAGAGGGGCCTGGAGCATATTAATCCCTTCCCCACCGGCTAGATGGTGCTAGTGGCGCCTTCCCGAACGACGTCGCCAATTCCTTCTTACAGTCGGTTTACGTTGAAATGTTTTTTATTTTGAAAGTAAATTAATATTAAACGTAATATTCGCGTATTAGGTAAATTTCTAGAAGAGACATTTACTGCGTATTATGTACTTTCTATAAAAAAACGAAAACATTACATTTTCAAGTCATTATCACAATTAAATAGGCACGGCAATGAATTAAATCGCACAGAAAGTTAATAGTTGCATCGAGTTCGCCTTCATTTGGTAGGTTACTGAAAGAAAAATAAAAGACGAAGAAAACCCCAGGAAATATGCTGTAAATACAAAATTTTATTGATGTAAATTCTTTTAAAACATACAAATACATACATAGATACATTCCTTTACAACTGCAAATGACAATGAAAAATGTTTTCTATAGTTAAATACGAATGAAATCTGAACAAGTCTAAGAGAAGTAAAACGATTAGTTAAATTGAAAGTACAACCTATTCCCCATTCACTGATGAAAGAAGAAAAATGTATATTCACCATGAATAACGAATATTTTAGAGAGACTTCTTTTTACTACAAGTTTTTAGTACAACTAGAGGAATAGAGTTCTTTTAATTACACTTCTCACTGTATTCAACAATCTATCTCGATCATGTATAGTTATCACATGCCTATAATCTGCATCAGGTTTGAAAGAACAATCAACCATCACTGGATAGACACAGATATTAAAAAAATTAAACAGCAAATATTCCCAATTCAAATCAGGGAAATAAACAACTGCAAAAATTATTAGTAAATCCATCAGTCTAAACAAACATTTTCACCGCAAAAGGGAACAGAATACTAAATAAAATCAGTCAGACAACATCCATATATTTAGACTGAAAATTTCTTACCTTATATGCCAACATTCCCATAGATTTTAAGTAAATATTTATTAATTCACTGAATTGATCTGAAGGATGTTAATGTTAAGGATAATCATGGTGTTTAACTTCGACTATTGACAAATGCAATACTCTAAACTAATAATAGATTCTAATATAGATATAATAGAATAATAGTCAAAATATACATAAAAACACTTGGCGGCTTTCATTAAGTTGTCAATAATGAAAAGTAATGAAAAAAATAGTATTTATGTGGGGGAAATTTATGCCTATTTTTGATAGAGGCTGAAAAAATATTTTAGCCTATGATAAATGATTGAAGCTACATAGTATATGTACGAGTAATATCCTCCGATGTTGTGTGAATAATTTTAGGGAAGTACATCACATTTAAACCACATTGTAACCACTGGTTTCAGAAAAACTTGATATTTTCTTAACACGTAGGCTTATGGCAACTCCACGAAGCTGGGCTGCACAATATGTCTAAATGCGCAAGGATACCGTTACGCCTGGCTTCACCCCTGAGAGCTTATGCCCCCTCCTGTAAGCTCTATGGGCCCATCCTTACTCTATGGTGGTCACCCAGAAAGCGATTTTCAGGAAAGTATGAAAAATATATGAGGCCACCATAGTCCTGAGGGACACAACGGCTATAATCCAATACGAATTAATTAACTTGGGGATGTATTACTAGTTAATTTCATCGCACCATCCGCGAAAAATCTCCAAAGGCATTATTTTAAGAGTAAAGATCAAAAATTAATCGTTGCCCCGTAAAGGTGCGTCCACACTATGCCGATCGGCAATGACGATCGGCAAGGCCGAGCCAATGAAGACGCAACTGTCGGCTTCGGCATCATGCAGATCCTTTCCCGAGCAGTGTCGGTAAAGATCAAAGGAAGCCGATCGGCCTGCTCGTAGTGGAGACGCTTTAGTTGGCAAACCCGTCGGCATTAGTTGTTCCGCTCAAGAATCGAAGCCACCTACCTCTATATATTTTGTTCATATAACTTAGTTCTCTTGTAATTTTTATATTCCGTTGAAATAGAATGGACTGATTCGGATACTCTGAAACTTCTGGATATGTACCGAGAGCTTCCAGTTCTATGGAATAGTCGGCTGACAGATTATAAAAATCGGAATAAACGGCATGATGCTTTGCAGGAGATCAGCATTTCATTCTGTGTTGACAAGGAGGAGATAAACAAAAAAATCGGTATCTGTTAAGCCATTTTTCGCGGGAGGTGAAGAAAGAAAAGAATTCTCGTAAAAGTGGGGCCTCGAACGAAGAAATCTACAAAAGTAAATGGTTTGCGTACGAGAGTATGGTCTTTCTCAAGAACAAGAATAAACATACACCGATAGTGGACACTGAGGTAAGATTCTGCGGAGACAGGGACCTTATTCTTTCAATTTTGCTGTATGTACAATGAGATGTAATATGATTTACTTGTCAATTCTGAAAATTCAATTGCCCTTGCGATGAACTGAAAGACTCCACAAATTTGTTCCTCACATTTTGAGCGGCAGTCGACTCTTTCTAGCCGTTCGGTTGAAATTCTTTGCTTGAGTATCTGAAGTATTTGATCTCCAAAATCGTGGATTGATTTCTCCTGTGTCTGAACATTCTATATCAACCATTCCGGGAGGATTGTAGATAAATGTGTTTTTCCGCAAGAAATTGTGTAGGTGAACTAAAGACAGAACTACTAGCTGTGCAGTTGTTGGTTGCAAAAGCATCGGCTTGCGTAGCATACGAAAAACAGCAGAAAGTATTCTAAAAGCATTTTATGAAACTCTACTGCTTCTGCTCAGTCGATAGTTGAAAATTCTACATGCAGAACCTTTTTCTTGGTGTCCTGGGAGGGGTTTCATAATGTTCATTGATAGAGGGAAGGCATCATCAGCAACAAAAACAAATGGTACTGGATCGCTTTGCCCCGGTAGAGGACGAGGTGAAGGAAGATGCTAAGTGTTTTCTTCAAGACATTGCTTGAAATATGTTTTATCTGTGTTATACCTGGGCTTAAATCTGTGTTCTACCTGGGCTTCACAATATGGCTAAATGCGCAATAATGCCACGCCCCCTTGGCTTCACTCCCCGCCATTGCGGAGCATAGGGGGCGCCCCCTCCAGTAAGCTCTATGGATGGGCCCCATCCTTACTCTATGGTGACCGCAGACGGAAGACTCTACGATCGACTAGTAGAAGCTCCGTTTCCGCTCGAGAAGACTGAAACAACCCCCCTGATGGCCTAATCACAGCGTCATTTGAAAATAAATACATGAGGATACATACCCACTTGATTAGAAAATCTATGATTAAACTATGACAATGTAATATGAGTCACATGTTCATACCTTGCAACCTACCATACCTAACTTGTGTTGCTGATCCATACCCTTTCTCATTTCTTGCAGCAAGTTGAATTATGATGGTAGGTTTTGTGGTGATGTATATATGGGTTGCTGCGAAAGATGAGTTAGGGACTATAAACTGATTTGTAGGCCATGAATAAACACTAACAAATGCCAACTGTGCTGGAGAACTGATGAAAATTTTATTATCACCCTGAAAATAGAAAAGAATGTAATAGAAAAAACATTGTCTCTTTAAATTGGCTACTGCTGTGTGGTAAATTGATAAATGATTAAAATATCTAAACATGATAATTTTTTTAAAAGAAACTAAGCACCATTACCATAGGTGCTATGAATATCATTAAATGAAATGAATGAAAATAAACCGCAGACTTCGTATTTTCCACAAAACGTTTTTAATACACGACCGGTATCGGCCTTACAGCCACCATCAGGAACATACAACAGAAAACAGACAGAATTTAAAACATAACACCTAGTCTTGAAGGTAGAGTGAGAAGGGGAGAGGGATTGATGAAAGTAATGTCATTGGTTAGGGTTGCGGATGCCCCCACTGTTTCCACGATCTCAAGACAATCCAACTTCTTCCCCTTCGCCTGTCTATGGAGGAGCCTCGGCACAAAAGAGCTGGTTTGGTAGCTCTCTCCAGGAGGTGGTTGGAGAAGGTGGACAAGGAATTCCCCAGCCGGTAACTCCATTGGTGTTCTTGTGCCCTCACCTTAAGCAATAGTTGACCTGGTCTGACCCAGGTATAAGGCAAAACAATACTCACAACTCATAGACCCCGGAATGGTCACTAATATCTCTTTTATCTTTAACTTGGGAAATTTCCCGCGAAAGATTCCTCGGGGTATAAAATCCTGCTTTGAGGTTTGGCAGCAAAAGATTTTGCAAACAGTAAGAAATATTTCCTTAAAATGGGAGTTTAACCCGTCTTATCTTAGGAGACTCTAACGGGACTAAGGATGGGAATATCGACGCAGCTGCTATTTTGGAAGCTTTCTTCTTAAGAATGAAATGAAGATAAAAATTATTATCATTCTTATTTTACATCATAAATATCATTCTTGGCCTAGCTGTCAAAGGAGACGGACGTGCCTTCTCTCTCTCCTAAGATCACCTGCTGAGACGCAGAGTACTACCTGCTCCAACCGTGTAGTTTTAAGCTACTCTTCTGTGTTATTTTAGTTTACTTCTTCAGTGCATATTATATTTTTACTTCTAATTTAGTGTTTCGTTCATAGTTTAGTAAATCTTTTCGTTGTGTTTGGCGCTCTTCTTCCAGTAGTGCTACATCGCACCTTCGAAGCTGCGATCCAAGACTGCGTAAGCGTTAAGTACCCTCTATCTTTTTATTTATTTTATTTTATATCCTTTATTGACTAGGTTTATCGCCTAACTTTACTTGTGTGCTTTTGGGTCTTATTTATCTTGTCATAACTTCCGATAACCGCTAACTCTGCTATCTTAATTTATATATTCTACTTAAGAGCCTACTTAGTGTATTTTACTCTAACGCTTAATCTTCTGCAGCGCTAACTTCCATTTTTGCCTTTATAATCTAATTTCTTTATTTTAAACTTTATACGAATCACTTGCACAGATAAATTCCTCTCACTGTAATCCTTTAGTTAGTGTATATATTTTGTCTCCGAAGTTAGAAATCTAGCCCCTCTACACAGGTTAGGTCAGCCAGGTAAGCACAGCGGGTGGTAACTCATTGTTCATTGTTAGTTATTTTCGTTTTAGTTCCCCATTTAGTGAGCCAGTGTAAATTCTATAGCAATAGGATGGCTTCCTACAGGTCTGTCCTGGCTCGCGAAAGGAAGGTGGACACCGGCCCCCTGTGGGCACGGATCTGCCGCCTTGAGAGGGTTGTTGGAGAGCTTCGCTCGTTGGTTTTAGGAGGTGGGAACACCTCGATGAGGGGGAGGGTGGCTCCCAAAACTGTGTCAGTACCCTCCACGTCGACCACTGGGGCTCGCCCTAGAGTAAACGCTGGTTGGTCTGTCGCGGGGGCGGTGATGCTCCTAACCTCTCGGGCTCTGTTCTCCCCCTGATGCCCGAGTGGATGGTGGCTACGAGGAGTGGAGGAGCAGCGCGGGCTTGCAAGGGCAATGGGGAGGTGACGACGAACCCTATCCCTCTCCGCAATAAGATCTCGGTGCTGGAAAGTGTCGATGAGCCTGTTCGGAAGGCCATGCCTGCCCTTCTTCCCTCCAAAGTAGCTGCGCCTAAAGGAAGTCGGGGTGGGGGGATTGTATTGATAGGGAGCTCTAATGTTAAGCGTATTGTGGCCCCTTTGCGGCGAAGGGCGGAGAGGGAGGGAGGTGACATTAGGGTTACATCTTGGTGTATTCCCTCTGGGCATGTGGCCCAAGTCACAGGTGCGGTAGATGCGGCGGCCAGGGGCACGGGTTGCTCTCGGCTGCGGGTGGTGGCCCATGTTGGAGTCAACGATGCCTGTCACCGCGCTCCCGAGGATATTTTGCGTTCTTTTGAGGACCTGAATTCCGAGGTTGAGCGCGTGCAGGAGTCGCTTGGCATCGATGGGCGACTGTCCATCTGCAGCATTGTCCCGCGGAGTGACTGCAGCCGAATCGTTCGGACTAAAATAGATGGTCTGAATGCGCGGATGTGGGAGTTCTGTCGGGGCATGGGAGTTGACTTTGTGGACTTTCGGCCGACCCTCTTGTCGTACCCCCTCGCCTTGAACGGCTCTGGTGTTCACTATACTGCTGAAGCGGCGAGAGGGGTGGCTCATAGGATTTACGAGCATTGTAGGTTTTTTATAGGCTAAAGGGAATTTGTGGGAATGCTTCTAATTTAAGTGGCTCCGATATAGGAAATAAAGTTAATAAACAATCGAATACCTTAAAAATTACTGAGCAAGTTGAAGTTGAGCAACAACGCGTTTCCCGGGCTTCTCCCATTGTAAATGATCTATCGATTGCCATTATAAATTGTAGAAGCATTAAAAAAAAAGTAGCCGATCTTGAACATCTCATCCGAAGTAACGACTCCGACATAATTATAGGCACCGAAAGATGGCTAACAGACGATATTAATGACTCCGAAGTATTTCCTAAAGATTTTAAGATTCGTGGAAAGGACCGTCAGGATAAAGTGGGTGGAGGAGTATTTATAGCGGTTAAAAGTTCTTTACGGAGTAGTTCACATACGTATCCTAACAGTTGCATCGAGAGCGTATGGTGTACCATTAGTCAGCCAAATAAACCCAATCTACATGTATGTGCTTTTTACCGGCCGCCCAACTCTTCGCGTCATGTTTTGCGTAACCTAAACGATGAAATAAATTTTTACTCGCGTAAAAACAGCAATAGCATAATGATAATTGGAGGAGATTTCAATATTCCAGACATTGATTGGCAAAAGCACGTAGTCAAGAAAAGAGCTCGGGACAATGACTCTTGTAGGACCTTGTTAAATTTAATACAAAAAAATTCATTACACCAGATAGTCAAAGAGCCTACCAGGGAAATAAGCATTTTAGATCTTTTTCTTACGAATACCCCCGAGCGAGTATCTAACACATCTGTTTGCGATGGAATATCCGATCACAAAGCCATAATTATAGATTTCGACCTTAACTTGGTAAAGTACAGAAAACCTGAGGGCAGAGTTTTTACCCGCGAGCCGATTTCGAAGGATATCGTAGTAAACTCATGTACGAATTTCCGGAGTATAAAACGCGCGCGATATGTTTAAATACCGAGGACACGTGGAATCTCTTTGTAAGAACAATGCGTGACCTAATGGATAAATTTGTGCCCTCAAAACTTTCAAATCAAATTAATGAACCTAGATGGTATAATAAGGAGACTAGGAGAGCACTAAAGAAACAGAGGCGTTTGCATTCCAAATTAAAAGCCGCTGCGAGGCAACCGAATAGTATCAACATAGATCGAGTAGAGAGCGAACATAAGGAAGCAAAGTCGGAAACTAAACGAATTATGCGAGATGCCGTCCGTCAATATAAAAAGAAGATTTGGAAGAGGACCCAAAAGCGTTTTGGTCGTACGTTCGTGAGGTCCAAGGTAAAGAGCAAACTGTTGGTTCATTAAAGGATACTTGCGGTAATATAGTAAACGATGCTAAAGGCAAAGCTAATATCTTGAATGGTTTTTTTCGAAGCGTTTTCACGTCTGACGATACATCAAATACTCTCCCGAATGTTGATAAACCTGAATCAATGTCGAAAATCACCTTCAGAGAAGACGGCATCATTAAACTATTGCAACAGATTAAACCGAATAAAGCTCCGGGTCCTGAAGACATACCGGCTCGAGTGTTCAAGGAAGTTGCGGAGAGTGTAGCACCTTTTCTTAAAGTTATATTTGACAAGAGTATGAGCGAAGGAAAGGTCCCGAAAGATTGGAAAATTGCGAATGTCACGCCAATATTTAAAAGTGGCTCTAAGGACGATCCAGCTAATTACAGGCCTATATCTTTAACATCACTGAGCGGTAAAATTATGGAACATATAATAGCTAGCTCTTTAATGGGTTTTCTTGAAAAGTCCAATTTCATAATTAGGAATCAACACGGTTTTCGTAAGACTCGTTCTTGCGAGTCTCAGCTGGCTTTATTAGTACACGATGTTCTAAACTCTGCTGAAAAACATAAGCAAGCGAAGTATACGCGAATGCAACCGTTTAGGAAAATAGAGTCAAGGTGCTTGCACCCCCTGCCACACGCCGAAAGGCGGCTTGCAGGGTTCTTACATAGACTTAGACATATTATTATAGATAATCTTTTTGTTTACCTAGCCTAGTGTAGCGGCACTTCCAACTGCAAGATACACTGCTCTACTAAACACTATTAAATAATTTCTCCAGATATTCTATGAGAAGGCTACAATGACAAATGTGCACCTTCCACAACCTCAGAGATTTTGATTTCTGATGGAGCTCCAGGAATAACTTGAAGGCAAGTTTTAACCCCTTAAGTGAGTCAAAGGAATTTTTTTTTTGATTCCACTTGAGATGTCAAATATCCATGAAAAAAATCACATTTTGAAATTTGGTTATTTCTTATTTCTGTTTCTTCATTAGATAGTCATGCATCTATTTTCAGCATTTTTGGCTCAGGGTAACACATTTCACATTTAAATCTTTTTTAAAAGGAAAAGATATAAATTCCACAATTTCTTTAATTTTTTCAAAATCTGGGGATCTTACCTCAAAATCTTCAATTACTTTTTGGATTTCCGCGGCGTATTTGTCAAACCTATAATTTATATCTTCATGTTTTTGTAGGTTGCCCGCCATATTTGAAAAATGATTCAGTTTATTTCGTTACAGATCATCTTTTAGCAAAATAAATTTTGTTTTGTATGCATCTACGCAGCTAATATAATCAAATATCGTTTTATTTTTACCTTGTAATCCTAAATTTAAATGACTTAATATTGAAGTAAAATCAGTAAGAAATGCAAAGCCGCTAAGCCAAATTTTATCAATAAAATTTTCACAGTTTCCATCTTGTTCATGAACAAAATCTATAATTTCAGGCAATAAATCACAAAATTGCTGCAGAAACTTACCTCTGCTTAGCCATCTGACATTGGTATGTAGTAATAATTCAGGTTGGCCTTCATCAAGCTGCAGTTGGAAGAGACGTCGTTTGAGGGAACTTCCTTGAATTGAATTAACAATTTTAAATTGTCTGTTACCTCTTTTGTATTTAGTCCCTTGCTAGCTAACACTTGCTGGTAAATTGTGCTGCGATAGCTCAAAAAGGCTGGGAATTCATCTTCATTTTGACATTGAGCTATAAATCCATTTTTGTAACCTATCATTGCAGCTGCGCCATCCATTGTTTTGAGACTAATTTAAAAAGTGATACTTTCAAATCATTGAGCAAGTTTTTAAAGGCTTTGAATATGTCTACACTTATAATCCTTTCCTTCAAAGAAATCATACCCAACAATTCTTCTTTAGATGTAAAATACTTAAAAACCATAAGAATGAAAACAAGTTATTGTCACTTATCACACGAAATAAATTCAACATCAACCATACGAACAAAAATAACCATACGAACAAAACTAGTAATTGTGCTGTTTCACTTACATCTGTCGATTCATCACACTGAGGGGAAAAACAAGAACATCTATTAAAATCATTACATAACTGCTCTTTTACATTCCCACTCGTCACTTCAGTTCGTCGCATCACTCTGTTTCGAGACAATTGTAGACCTTTAATTGCAGCAACAATTCCACTCTCGTTCTTAAAATCGTTTAAAAGTGAATCTAACATTTCAAAAACAAGTTCCTTCGCAAATTCCCATTCGGAAATGGGTTATTTTTTTGCAAATAGCTTACTTTGAATGAAGCAGTAGTTACTGCTTGTGACTTCAACTTTGGCTTTTTAAAAACACTTTGTTTATTTGTTAATGGAGTTTTAAGATCCCTAACTTTATGTTTTCTCAGTTCAGAATTGGAGGATAATCTGTTTGATGCTTGTTATGTAAAGCTAAAAAATGTCTCCCCAGATTACCTTTTTAAGCAATGGTTACCGAGGTAAAGCATATTAAACAACAACATTTATCATTCACCATTGTAAAAAAGTAATCGAGTTCCCATTCTTCATTGAAGTGATGAGTAGTAAACCCAAAAAATCGAAAACTTATGTCCATGGGTATACAAGAATGCAAAGAAATATGAAAATTAAAAGAAGAAATATTGAATTAAATATTTTCCTAGAAAATTCAAAAACTCATGAACTGTGGCAACTAGGTAGATTCAAGGCCGATCTAAGGTCCAGACCTCACAAAAACCTCTCTTGCTATGTCACTAATTGACCTTCAAAACCTAATTCCTCATCCCGTCCAGAGTTTCACAACAGTGATGTGACATATCATCAAAAATATAGGGTAAACTGTAGTAGCCAGAGGAAGAACTACAATTGAAAAACAATTAAAGAAAATTACAGTATCAAGTGAAAATCTTATTGATAATATTAATACTGAGAGCAGACATGAAGATAATAAGATAGAAATTAGTGAAGTTCATGCACCTAAGTTTTTTTTTCGGCTGATATTTTTTATTCCTGCTGAAAATCACACAATCCTGTTCAGATATTAGATCGGAATAACTATTAATAAGGTTGTGATAGAAAGATTAGCAAATAAAATCTGGAAAATTGAAAATAAGCTGAAAGTGCATCACTTCATAGGATGTGAAGAAAATTAAGGTTTCCCATCTTCAGTATGAAAAGTTAGGAAGAATAAAGTAACTTTGTGAATCAAGTCAACAACAAAGGTTGGAATTACACTGGTAAGGAGGCATAGCATGTGATTGATATGCGTCTACCATTGTAAATTAATAAATCTTAAATCTAAACCTATACACTTATGTATCGATAGAAATACCTATAGATGTTAATAATTTAGTTGAAGAAATCTCTTAGTAGTAATATAGAAATCTCTTAGTAGCTTGTGTGAACAAGTTACTAAGTTGTTATAATTAAAGTACCAAGTTGTTAAAGTTTCCCAAAACAACCATGACATGAAACCTTTCATCAATTTTGAAGCTTTAAATTGCTAACATAATTATTCGAAGAATGATAAATTCTAGAAATATCATTTCTTTTTGACCATTCTGCTGAATATGAAGCATCATCGTCAAAAATCTTATGCTAAAATTGGTACAACTATAAGAATGTGGGAGTAAAATAATTCAAACTATGAAATATGATATTTTCATACTTTATTCAAATATATGTGTTTGAGTGGATATACTGCCTGGCATTTACCCAAAGCTGGGAGGAAAACCCCTTCTAAAATACCTCCCAAAGACAGCAAAATGTACAATATTGAAACAGTCAATAGTAAAAGTAGACAATCGAAAGAAATAGATGGAGCTTGGTTGAACTGTACATTTTGAGAAAATGTTCATCATATTACACATAACTGAAAATAGTGTAAGGACCATGACTTAATAAATAAAAAATAAATCCCAAATTAAAAAGATGATAACATATGAAATACAAAAATAAAATCAATAGAAACTCCAAACATTTTAAAAACCAAACTTACATCATAAGGCTAGTTACACACTCACCGGTTTCGCTCGTCCGGTCGGTCATAAAACGGTCGTGAAACCGGGGTAGGGATGCTTTCACACACAAGAACCGGACCAGCCATAAACAGGCCCGGTTGCTTCTCCGGCATTGGTGAAAAATGGAATCTCTTGGATACTCTTTGAAATTTTTGGTTCTAATAACTTCAATTTTTAAAATTACTTACTAATTTTGTCTATGTCATTCGGCACGTCCATACTTTAAAGCAATGTTTTTACCCGGTAGCGACCACATGTCAAAAAGAAAGAATGAACTTTACTTATCAGTGAATGATAAGTGATTTATGTATACAATCAACAGTTACCGATGAAAAAATAATTGATACTGGTGGTTTTAAAAGGTCAAAAGAAGCAGGAAAGCAGCAAGGGATGGGGGAAGGCACCCGGCAAGAACCGTTCAATGTGAAACGCTCATTTAACCAACGTGCATTACTACCCACACCCGGTCGCAAAGGTCTCAACCAGGTGCCGACCTCTTCAGTCGTTGAGTCCGCTGTTACCCAGTGACGACAAGGTCTATAATCCCTTCTCGGCTAGTTTGACAAACTCCATTTACTTCCATTGCTTACTACCCTTGTGACCCAGCTTAAAAACCGGCTATGGTTTGCCAGCCAGGCGAAACCAGTGAATGTGTAAATAGCCTAAAACAGCCAAAAAACCTTAAATACATGTTTCTGATAAACGTTTGGATGTTTTTTGGGGTTCCTGTTGATTTCTAAAATACTACTTACATATATAACAGAATTAAAGAAATTAAAATAACCACAACATCATGAAAACAAAACGAAACCCAAATCAAAAATAATTATGACCACAAAAAATCAATAGAAACGCCAAAAATAAAAAAAAATACTGCCATAAAAAATGATAAAAAAATTAAAACATATTTTCTGATGAGTGATTGGATGTTTTTTACGGTACCTCTTGATTTCCAAAATATTACATACACATATGACACAAATGAAATAATTAAAATAACCAAAACGTTTTCAAAACTAAATGAAACCCAAACAAGGAAGGATTATGATACATACAATTCAATAGAAACTCACAAACAAAACAGAAAAAAACAACATCAAAACCCTGTTTTCTGGTGCATGCTTGGATGTATTAGATTTCCTCATATTTTCCTAAGCAAAATATACAAACAAGGGAATCAATAGCACAGGCCTGCGATGAAAAAATAACAAGCAAAGTAAAAACTGATTCTTATGTATTTTGATGTGCTGATTTCAGAAAAAATAGTGAAAAAATTCCATCACATCACATTTACTTGTAATTTTCAATTACAATAATTCGCGTTCAACACACGAATAGCATAGCTTCAAGGGGCTGTGTAAATTTGCCTGACGACTTTTGCTATTTGTATGGCGAATACAGGCTCAAAGGTGCACAAATAAATATTACGAATCACGTCAAATAACTATATTTAGCATATTTTGGTGTCAAACATGGAGATCAAGACAAATCATGAGCACCCCATAATGTGTGTTTACAATTTCTTCATGATTTGGGACTTTGGTTTGGAGGAAAGAAAGAAGCCTTAAAATTTGGAATTCCAATGGTACGAAGGGAGCCATCGACCCAGCGTGATGATTGTTATTTTTGTTCCTGCAAAATCCGTGATTACAATAGAAAAAAAGAAAAAACATTTCGTATCCGGAAATCATTCCATCGGCCATACGCCCGGTGCCTCATGGACCTGACATTCCAGTGCCTATTCCTCTAAAAGAACTGACACTTTCGTTCTCGGATTCAGAAACAGCCAAAACTACCGCCCAATCTCCAAGAAACAGCCAAAACTACCATATCTCTGACTAGCTGTATGTGCAAGCTGATGGAGAGAATGGTCAACAGGAGACTTGTATGGCTCTTGGAAAACCGAAATCTCCTATCAGATACTCAATGTGGATTCCGGCACAGTAGATCAAGTATTGATCACCTGGTGAGAATTGAGAATTATATTCAAGAGGCATTCCTCTTGCGTCAGCATGTAGTGGCGGTTTTCTTTGACATTGAGAAGGCTTACGACACCACTTGGAGACATCAAATCCTGAAGTCAATACACTTGTGGGGATTTAGAGGGAACCTGCCCATTTTTATACAAAACTTTTTAAAACATCGCTGCTTTCGCGTAAGTTTAAACGGCCACCTTTCTCAGCCTTTTGAACAAGATAATGGAGTTCCCCAGGGATCTGTGTTGAGTGTTACTCTTTTTGCCATTGCCATCAACAGCATCACAGAGTGCATCAGAACACCTGTGATAGCATCACTGTTTGTGGATGACCTTGCCATCTTCTGCCGCTCATCCAAACTCTCAATGGCGGAAAGACAAATACAGATTGCCCTGAACAAGCTGAACAAGTGGTGTCTCACCAATGGACTCCGTTTCTCCGAAGACAAAACAAAGTGCATGCATTTTTATAGACTAAGAGGCCTCTTCCCTCCACCAACCATAATACTTGGAAGCCAACAACTACCTGTTGTGGATTCCATCCGATTCCTGGGTATTCTACTAGACAGGAGGATGGATTGGAGGAAGCACATCCAAGACTTGAGGGACTAGTGCCACAAGAAACTTAACCTGCTAAGAGTTTTATCCGGTTTGTCATGGGGAGCAGATAGGTCTGCAATGCTGCAGTTGTACAGAGCACTGGTTCGCTCTAAACTAGATTATGGGTGCTTTATTTACTCCTCAGCCAGAGAGTCTTATTTAAAATCTCTCAGTTCCGTCCACAATGCAGGCATAAGGCTCTCCACTGGTGCATTCAGGACTAGCCCCATCCTTAGCCTATATTCTGAATCTGGTGAACCTCCACTGTGGGCTTGTAGAAACGCTCTGATGTGCAACTATGCAGCCAAACTCTTCTCCATGCGATCTCACCCCTGTTTTAACATTGTTTTCAAGCCAAAGTTTTTAGATGTTTTTATCAGACGACCAAGAGCCACCAAGCCTCTTGGGATAAGATTTTATATTTTTATGGAGACGACTGGATTAAGTTTTCCAGAAGTATGCCCTGAAGGTTATCCTAGGGACCCACCGTGGACATTACCAGAGCCTGACTGTAATAACAGGTTGGCAACAGAAACAAAGTCATCAACATCTGACATATTATTCCAGCAAAGATACAAGTAGATGTCTAAATTCTACGAAAGTTACACTCCTATCTTCACAGATGGCTCCAAGTCAGATGTAGGGACGGGGTGTGCACTTGTGTCCAAAGATCTAGGAACGGTGAGAGTAAAACTACACCCAATGTGTAGTATTTTTACTGCTGAGCTAGTCGGAATACAAATGGCATTATCAAATATCAAGGGCAGACAAGGACGATACATGATACGTACAGATTCCATGAGTGTGCTGCACTCCATAGCTCAGTTTTCCTCATTCCACCCAATAGTCCAGAACATACAATCCATCCTGAAGGATCTAAAAGAAAAAGGCATTAACATCACCTTTATATGGGTTCCTGGACATGCTGGAATTCAAGGAAACGAAAAGGCAGACCTGGCAGCAAAAGAGGCCATCCATAGGTGGGATATAGAATGGGATCGGGTACCAGCTCAGGATCTCGAGGGCATCCTGAGAAATACAGCTCACTCTCAATGGAGAGATTTGTGGCAAGCACAACACGGGAACAAGCTTAAATCTGTGAAAGATGGCATAACATCTTGGGGTACATCCATTAGGCGCTGTCGGAGAGAGGAAATTGCTATCATTCGTCTCAGGATTGGGCATTGCTCTCTCACACACTCTTATTTATTCACAGAGACGAAGGATCCTCCCATATGCCAGACCTGCAGTGAGCCATTAACAGTTGCACATTTGTTTGAAAACTGTGACAAATATCAAAATGTACGAGAGAGGTTAAGCATTCAGGGTAGCCTTAAGGACATTTAAAAAAATGACATAAGCTCGGTAGAGAAAGTAATCAAGTTTATAAGGGAGACCAAGCTCATAAACCAAATATAACAACCTAACAAGAAGCTCATAGTGCTGTGGTAATTTTCTTTAGCTTTATAAAATTAAATGTATCTATTACAGTAAATTCTACTTGCATAAGGAATTTTATTTGTGTATGTGGTGCAAATAACCCTAGCTGTTGACACACCCTCAAACCATAATACTACTACTAACAGCCAAAACCCAGGAATCAGATTCCGAGTACCAGCCTTCTAGCAGCGATGCACCTCAACCATTCACTCAGTCGGAACTCAATGATCTGACTCAAGATCTAGATCTGTCAAAAGAAGCAGCTGAATCTTTTGGTTCCAGGTTGAAGGAAAAAAAAATATTATCCAAAGGTGTCTCTTTCTACTGGTATAGGAACCGCAAAAAAAAAATTCGTGAATTGCTTTGAGGAAGAAGATGACCTGGTTTATTGTGCTGACGTTCCAGGACTGATGGGCCAATTTAAAATCACGTATCATAAAAAAGATTGGAGGCTACTCATAGACTCTTCTAAAAGGAGTCTTAAAGCTGTCCTTCTTCATCAAGGAAGTCAATATGCATCTGTGCCAATTGGCTGTGATATATACAAATCTGTGCAATGGCTCTGTGCATCTGAAAGAACGGTATGAAGATCTTTTACTAATTCTCAACAAAGTAAAATATGCAGACCATGACTGGACTGTTTGTAGCGATATGAAAGTTATATCAATGCTTCTTGGGCAGCAGGGCGGATACACTAAGTATCTTGTTTTCTACGTGAGTGGGATAGTCGTGACAGAGCTGAACAATGGGTTAGAAAAGATTGGCCAAAAAGACAAGTTCTTGAACCTGGGACCAAAAATGTGATCAGAAACAGTTTAACCATATCCAAAAAACGTGCTGTTGCCTCCTTTGCAAATCAATTTAGGATGGATGAAGCAATTTTTAAAGGTACTACCGAAGGATGGCAACGGTTTTAAGTACCTTTGCAAAAAGTTTTCAACGCTGTCGGATGCCCCAAAAAAAATGAGCGAAGAACAAGTCGAAAGGTTCCATCAGTATGTCAAAAACATGGATCGCAAATACCAAGGAAGATGGAATTAAAACAAAATTGCTGACTACTGGTGGATGTTAACCAGAGATGATTTTGTAGGTAAATACACAAAAAAAACAGCTAGGAGAAGTTTTAAAGGCAAAAGTAGCAGTAAATGAGTAAAAAGTGAATGAAAGTCTGTAAGCTCTAAGTCTGTAAAAGCTTTAGTCTATAAGTATGTTTTTGAAGGTTTTTTCCGTGTTTTTGCATTTTAGGGGATTTTACACACTTTTACTTTCCTGTTTTTCATTTAAAAATTTCTTGTCTTGTCAAAAAGCAATCACAACAAAAAGATAATGTATTATGTAAACAAATCTGAAATGTTTAAGATTATTATTAAGCTGAAAATTAATTTTACTACAATTTCTAAATAGTGAATAATATTACAAACATAAACATTGAAACCTCAAAAAATCCTTACGTGATACAAAAAAATAAAGGCAATTTTTGAAATCAGTGCCTCAAAATACACTACAAACACATTTTCTTGGTCTTGTTTTTTTCAATTACCCCGATTTTGCAGGCCTGTGTAATCTACACACTTTGAAGAATATACTCAAAACAATTTGAGCTTTCAAACTCTGATATCTATTGTCGTCCAATGAATACTACACTTTTCCAACTTCTATTTCATAAAACTCACTTGATTCAATATAAAGTCTGGAGGACCATAAACCAATGAAACAGAAACTTATGAAGCACCACTGTAAAACTGTTACTGCACATGTCTGCATATTCTTCTCTTTCCCATGCACAATAAACTGATATCAAGGAGCTCCATAAAGAGTTCCATATGCAACTTGTTAATAAAATCGCACCAAATGAAGTTATTATGCATTATTTTGTAGGTATTATGCACAACATACTAGAAAAAATAGAAGATTGGCTGGCATGCAGGGATTTTTGTTTACATCACTCCTGGCTGGTTAGAATTCAGCTATTTTTAACATGATTCATAATAAGCTATGCTAAGTTACATTTTAGAATTCTAAATACATAAAAAATAAAATAGCAATGAGAATCCTCACTTTCTCCTCCATATTGAAATAATAATTTTCACCTACAGATAAGCAAATTAATGCAATGTAAAGAACAATAAATCCAAATGGCTAAATATGAAACCAATAATCCCAATGTCAACATAATTACATACCACAGTATGTAATAACAACAACAACATGGGAACTTTAACAGATATTACATTTAAAGATTATTAAAATAATATTAACATAATACATCTTATATTATATACCCAAAGATTATAAAGAGATGGAGTTATAATTTACGCTCAATCTAAAGGTTGGACTTTCAGATAAAAGATCTCTTAACAGAGAGAGAAACTTCTCAAAATTTGTAAAACTAGAATACATGGTTGTCATGGGTGGACACCTATAGAATCTTTTTTTACAACATACCGGCACAACAGCAAAGATTGTGCAACTAGAATACCTTAATAATGATAACCAATATGACTCAGCTTAGTTGAAATTACCATAATTTTGTAATTTATTGCTCCATGCTTAATATTCATTTTGCATTACCGAAAATCAGAGCAATCACTTCATAAGAGTAAGCCTACAAAACCAAATGATAGGCCAATCCATAATGCATAAGCAATAATTACTACATTCATTAAAAATATTTAAACAATTGCAAACATATTAAAACTAAGCAGCACTTCCAGTAAAATGTTTATACTTCCTTATTTATACAAACAAAAATTAGGCACTGACCAACGCAGGCACAGAGAAATGTAAACAAATAACAACATATTTCCATGAGATATATCTGCATCAACTGATTGACAAATCATATTTATAGAAAAATGTTTCTAAACAAAGGCGTAAAGAAGCTTCAATTCTATATAATAATTTTGAGATACCTTATTAGCTGCAATAAAATATTATACACTCAACAGTTTCTCTGAGCCATATGATAATGTAAAATAATATATGAAATATGATATATGAAAGTTTAAATAACCAATAAGTAACATAGAAAGGATTAATCAAGTCTAAAGAATAAATTTTAAGACCCAGAAAATAAATGCAAAGACCAATATCATATTTCTACAATGCCCCTTTTGGCATGAGACAATAGGTGTAAACTAAACTAAAACAACTTTAAGCATTTTTCATTTCCCTCAATGAATAAAGGACCTGTGGCGACTTAGTTATCTGCGCCCGCCGCCATGTTTGACGTGGGCCCCAAATCTAAAAGCAGACGGAGCCTCCAACTTTCAACCACCAGAGGGAAGAGCTAAAAAAGGACGCGAGGCCCCAACGCAGATTGGCCCTATGTGCTCTCTCTGAGTCTCTCTACCGTTTTGGCCCTCAGCGAGGCATGACTTGTGTTCCAGCGCTCCTCGTGCTATTATAGTTATCACAGTGCTACTGTATTTCTTCCGCATATTCGTTGTCCACAATAAAATGTTTAAATCAAGTTGGTGTAAATGTTCACTCGCGCCACCCTTCCCACAAGATTGACATAGATTGTGGCAGAAAATTCACATCACAATTGAGTTGAAGCACTTAAAGGAAAGAGCTGACGGAATTTTTAATGAATTTTTATGAATGGTCTTGTTTATTTCGGTCTATGATGGCTCAAAAGGAATGAATTTAATGTAGAAAGTTTCCAACATTACCTATTTACCGAAGAGATTAAGAACAAAGACCCTACCTTGCTTTTGATGAAGAGGACAGGGAATTTTTGCTGCAGACTTTTATATTATCGAAGATGATATTATGAATCACACATCTAAATAACAAGCAACAAAAAAATGAGAACTTAAAAACTACATTGTCTTGGTCAAGACCAAAAAGAATTTAAAACTAAAAAATCATTTCTCTTTCATTACAAGAAGATTGCATTATTCAAATGCAACAGAGAATAATTATATAATTAAATATAATAATAATCTATCAAAATTAATGAAGCATTGAGTAATTCCAATAGCAAGCTGGTAAATTTTTAATTTGAGGTATAAAGTGATGATTCAAAGAATGGAATACGTGTGGTGCTGTGACCGGATATATATCCAAATTTGATCTTTACATTGGAAGAAAACAGTTCTTGGAGCACAATTTCGTTATTGGTTTTTTCTTTGATAGAGGGATTAGAAGTTAAGGGCTATCATGTTAACTCAAATAACCAAACATTTTAAGAGAAAAAAGAAATTTAATGCTTAGATATTGTGCTGTATTGAAGGGGGTTTCCTGTGTTAGGTGGAGAATCATTCGGGTATTCCCTATCAAACTTCATTTATCCCAAAGTTAAACAGTTAGTGAGAGACAGTATGTTTCAGACTCCGTGGAAAGAATATACATTCCTCCTCCTCAGATGACAAATTTATATCATACATATAAGAGAGGGATCAGAAAAAAGTTACCTATAATTTGTTTGATTTATTAAAACCAGCAGTTAAAAAATTTTACTACATATATTATAAACAAGTAAAGAAAGAGGGAAATGCAAGAGTCACATCCTGGCACTTTAGACAGATAGTTGTGAAAACAGAAAAGCTATAGTTCACCAAAGAGTGTGGTCCTCCAAGAAGCTATTTGCATATTTATTTCTACAAAGATGCCTGATCATATAATACTGAAGAAGGATAAGAAAAACAGATATGAAATGTGTGCTAAAATCAAAGTTGATAACTAAACAAATGATGGCTGTAATTTCTACAATTTACATTTATGTTTTACATTTAAAAGAAACTTTTATATTTTACTGGAAAAAATTAAACACAATGTATTCAATTCCACAACTTTTTAATTCCACCACACACACGACCGGTTTCAACTACTTATAGTCTTATATATAACTTTAATTCAATCTTGACAAAAACAATCTTATTTTAACAAAAGCTGACAAAGGGAAATCCATTGTGATTATTGATAAACTTGACTATATTGATAAATGTCATGATTTTCTTGTTAAGAATGGAATTTTGAAGCTTGCAAAGGATCCCACATTAGGTTTCAATAATACTGTGAAAGAAACTATAAAAAATTGCACCAATGTTTTTAAAGAGTGGGAATTTTATAAAGTGTATGTGCTCAATCCCCTTCCCCCTCGTTTATATGGTTTGTTAAAACTACATAAACCTAATTTGCCCATTAGACCAGTGATTTCGTGTGTGTCATCTCCTACGTATAAACTTGCTTCCCCTTTAAACACCTTGATGAATAATGTTTTGGAATTTCAACCAACTTATAGTGTAAAAAATTCAATAGACCTTTCTGATAAGTTAAAAGACCAAAAATTACTATGTAATTCCAAATTGGTTTCATTTGATGTGAAGAATTTGTTTCCTAGTATTCCAAAAGATGATGTTATTTGTATTTTAAAGGAAATGTTTGTTATGAAAAATGTTCCGGAAAAAATCCAGTCTGAGCTTTTAAGTTTGACAAAACTATGTATTTCTCAAAATTACTTTGTATTTGATGATTTGTATTATAACCAACCCGAAGGTCTGGCTATTGGTTCGCCCCTTTCCCCTTTGTTAGCTGAGATCTTTCTTAATAGATTTCAACATAATCTTTTCAATTCAAATTTTACTCTTCTTAAGCAAGTGGATCCTTGGCTTAGATACATTGATGACGTTTTTTGTATCTGGAATGGTTCACAGAGACAGTTAAATTTGTTTTTAAACCATTTAAACTCGCTTCATTCAAACATAGAATTTACCTGTGAACTAGAATCAGATAGTAAATTGAACAATTTAGATTTAACACTCATAAAAGATAATACATAGATTGAATTTTCTATTTTTCGAAAGCCGACCCATACAGACCACACTATTCACAAATCCTCAAATGATCCCAATCATCAAAAATCTGATGTGGCCAGCACATGACTTTCTCCATATATAAGATGTAAATATTTATCTACGACAGTAATTTCGAACTCTATATTCAATCTAAACTTGGAAGATGAGTGATTCATTTATATATTATTATCTTTTACGTCACAAACATTATAAATAATGTTTTTCGGGACATACTCGATGAAAAAGATGAATTTGGCCTTTTGCCCATAGAGCCCAGAGCGCCCACAAAGTACATAATCAGCAACTTCCGGTTTATCAGTATTTCATAAATAACTCCTAAACAATCAGTGATACAAAAATATGTTTCAAACAAAAGTTATAGTAAATTATATTTTCTAAAACATTTATAAATAATAGTATATACCTAAATATCATATTTATGGAGATATTTTGAAAACCGGAAATAAGCTTTGAAGAATGAAGCTCAACTTCCGGTTGACCGATTTACTCCAAAACTAATCAACTCTAACGACTGTAATAAAAATACAATTTATGAAATTTGGTGTTGATCCGACAATCAGTTTTCATGTTAGAGCGCCCACAAAGTACATAATCATCTTCTTCCGGTTTATCAGTATTTCACGAATAACTCCTAATCAACCGCAGATACAAAAATATATTAAATACAAAAGTTATAGTAAATTACATTATCTAAAACTTTTATAAGTAATACAATATACGTATATGTCATATTTATGGAGATATTTTGAAAACCGGAAATGAGCTTTAATCAATAAAGCTCGACTTCCGGTTGACCGATTTACTCCAAAAACTAATCAACTCTGACAGCACACACACCACTACTCTATACTTCGTATATGGAGAAAGTAAAAACACGCAGCTTTCCATAGCATGGTAAACAGATTGCTTAATATACCCCTTAAAACCTGTTCATTTTTCAAAAGAGTTGAATGTCATAAAAAAATTGCAGTTTCAAATGGGTACTCAGAAAAACTGATAGATAAGATAATGACTCGAAAACAAAAGATACTTAACTTGAGGCGGATTTACTGCCCTCTTTCTATTAATATAGATTCTTCCAAATGGGTTAAAATTCCTTTTGTAGGTCCCATTAGCTATGCTATCGCCAATTCCCTTCCTAAGGACTTAAAACCCGCATTTTATACAACTTAGAATATAGGTAAAAAGCTTATTAATAACAAAAATAACATTCACCACAGACTTAAATCCGGCATATACAAACTGACTTGCAGGGATTGTGGGGCGATATATATCGGTCAGACCGGGAGAAATTTTCATACCAGGGTTAAGGAGCACAAACAATGTTTTATAAACAACAACATGCAAAATTCCCATTTTTCGCAACATCTTCTAGAAGAAAAACATTTTTCTGAGTTCTCCCTGCATATCTTTCATATTGAACATAAAGGCCCGAAATTAAATATTGTGGAGTAACTTGAAGTTTTACAACATAAGCAAAACAATTTTCTACTCACTAATATACACCAATTTGCCACTTCTTCTCCCCTTTTAGGATTAGTCAACCTTTTACCTCCGCTCCACCCCCCACCTCCCCCTTCTCCTAACCCCTCTCTGGTTCCATTACCCCCTCCCTAAGTAAGAATTGTATATATACGCTTGTCCCTCTGCTTTCCTCACCTGATAATGACTATAACTAGTCGAAACCGGTCGTGTGTGTGGTGGAATTAAAAAAGTTGTGGAATTGAATACATTGTGTTTAATTTTTTCTAGTAATGGAATTCCACAAAGTGACGGCTACTACATTGAGTTTATTTTATATTTTAATTCCATGCTCGTGAAAAAGTAATTTTCCATGTACTTTATAATACATAATTTATTTTTAAATGTTGCATATACCAAATAAATATTAAGAATTCATGTATTTCAGTTCAAATTATACTATATATTATCTATAATGGGACATACTGTTTTATGTCTAATGATGTGTATGACAACCTTTAGTCTTTAAATCATATTATATTTCATGGACTTAAAATACATAATGGAATTTTCAAGATGCAAAGAATACAAAGGTACGCCTTACAACATGAAAAAGCTAGCCCAAAATGCAATTTTTTTGTTTTTCAAAACAATCAGGTGATTGCGATGTGCAAGAAAATCTTGCACGAATTAGGCATTGTAGATCCACCATGTTTGGAAATATTTTCCATAAATATTTTCCTGTGTATGGCCAATCTGCCATGTTGGATATTGAAATAAATATTTTCTTTAATATTTCCTCGTGTATGATGGCCTTAAGGAAAATATTTCTTTAATTTCATTCTTGAGAAGAAGTGATTAACTGAAAATTATTTAATGAATTCGTTTTGTCCAAATACTCTTGAGCCCATCTCATGCGCCACCGCTAAATCCATTAATGATCTAATACTTCTGCATTTATTCAGAGGTGAATGTATTTCATCAAATTCTACGTCAAGTACAGCTCTCCACAAAAAAATCAAATGGTGTAGCTGTTGGTGCATAATATTGAGGGGCTTTGAAATACTGGACTTGGTAACAGCAGATGTCCAAGCGTTAGGATGGCTCCTATTGTGAGGTCTCAAGTAATACAATACCAGCAATTGCAGGACTTTTTCAGCAGATAGTGAAGTGTTATATTTTGAAAATGGCAGTGTTTTTATGAAAGAAAGAGATTCCTCTTAATTCATTAAAAGGAGACCCAACATTTTTAACCTTCATGCAATTTTCGACTCCCTTGAATATTGATGTCTACTATAAATTTATAAAATAATATTTATTGTTAAATTGAAGGAATGGAATTAAGATTCTGATTGGGAAAAATAGCCTTGGATGTCATGGCTCAAGTAATGTTTTCAAATTGCAGGAAGTGAATCCTGAAATATCATGTTTAAATTATGTTAAATTTATCAGAATATATAAAAGTAATAAACGTATATTTTGTAGGAACCTATCGTTTAAAAACGTGGTTCGTGGCAGTTAAAAGACTATATCATATTTTAAAATGCAGGAGGGTTGCAAATTTACAAAAACCTCATTACCACAATTAAACTACTTTAGTAAAATATTTATGCTGCGATTATTTTAACAAAATCACAATCACGCAAGGTATATAGGTAACTCAACAAGCACTATTTCTCTCTCTTATGTTTAGTATTGTTAAAAGCAATTCGACAGTAGAGGTCATTTTGCACATGGTCTCCCAGCAGGAATCGAACCTGGGACTACTTTCATCCAAGTCTCCCTAATCAAGTCTTACCCTCTTATCTTCTACAAGCAATTTAGGTTTAATGGCTCTGGTAGTGAGATCCGCTTTATGTTCCATTCAATGGATTAGTCCATATTTACTCAGGTAACCCCATAAACAAAACATAGCCATCTGTTCAACAGTAAACCGTATCCAACCTTTGCTCATTTTCCTGCATATTTCCTGGATTCTTGTCATGTACATCTGCATGCTTATATTTTCAGTCCTTTCCAAGTTTACCATCTCTATGAGCATGATAGTTTGAAATATGGTGAATGTTGCATGAATTTATTTTAGGATCAGCCAGGCCTCTCACAGGCAACTTGATCAAAACCAAATAGTTATTCTCACTTTTCCAGGAGCACCAAGTTTGTCTTTGTCACTGAGCTGCTGATTGAGAAAGTATGCATTAGATTCACCTTCATTCCTTACCTCCATGCAGTACTTCAATTTCCTATCTTCATCAGCAAATTTCTCTGCATCTCTAATCATTCTTTCAATATCATCAGTCTTCAGTCATGGGATAATCATCTTCAAAGACCTATATATCACGAATGAAGTATAACTATTAAGCATATTATTCAGGAAAATGCTTCTTAGGTTGTCAGTTAACTTCTTTTCGATAATCATTCAAAGCTATACAGAATTATTTCCCATAAAACCTACTTGTTTCAAATTATTCTAAATTAAAAAGAAGAGATCCATCGCAAAATAGCTAGTAAGTATCCATATGCCTTTGAAAATTACAGCTGTTTTATGGAAAGTAACGGTATGATGAAATAAAAAAATCAAAATCATTACTTATTTACAACAGATTAAAACAGGTTGGGGTTACAATATAATGCAGCTTAACTGTAGGGTATTTATCCATGAAATAGAATGAATTTACCTGGATAGTAAGGGTATGTTGGTAGTCATATCATTGGAGAAAACCAGAGACTGCTTCGTTGGGATGACAGTGTAGCGTGGGATGAATTTAGTCATAACTCCATCAACAGTTTCAATACCCAAAGTTAATTGATTTATATTAAGGAGAACAATTGCATCTGTGCCTTGTTTACCAGAGAGTACACTAGCCTGTTAAAGTAACTTGAGTGAGCATCACGTATAAAATTTGAGATACATGCACAAAGGGATTAGTCTAATCAAATGCTAACCTTGACAGCTGCACCTCATTTTGATTGACTCAACGAGATGGTTCCTTTCCTCCAAAAAGCTCATGAACCAATTGCTGAACCTTAGGGATTTGAGTCTAACCTCCAACAAGAAGTATCTCATCAACATCCTTTTTTTCATCCTGTTTAACAATCATTGTTTACATCATCATTTATGTTTGTACAACTTGATGAGGTAATCCATCATTGTCTGATCAAAGTTCTCACCATTTCTGAACCTATCAACAACCTGAACGAAAAATTCTCATTTATATATTTGTTGGTAATAAAAGGGGAGAAATGAATTAGAAACATGTGAGATGAACACTTACCTCAATGATGCCATTATCAATAGTCAGCAAGGAGACATCGAAAGTTTCATTAGTGGTTGAGTTTCGGAAGGTGTCCCCATTAGTTTCGAGTTAGTTCCGAGTCTAACCATCTAGGTGGCAGCAGCGTTAGTTTACTTACGTGCTGCGACTTTTTCGGCGCGAAAATCTATATCTCCTTTATTAATGAAGATACACATATAATTCTTATGTATCCAAAAACAGCAGTGTTTGTCGCAAATGTTGCTTTGTGTTAAGAAAAAGATAGTCACCCTCACGTTCGGATCGCAAGCTATAGTTGGATTGCAAGCTCAATTGGTTTCCAAGGTCTTTTTAAGGAAAAGCAGTGTTTTTGTCGCAAATGTTGCTTTGTGTTAAGAAAAATATAGTCACCCTCACGTTCGGATCGCAAGCTATAGCTGGTTTGCAAGCTCAATTGGTTTCCAAGGTCTTTTTAAGGAAAAGTTATCTTTAAGTGCCAAGTAAAAAGCAATGCCCCTAACGCTGCTGCCACCTAGATGGTTAGACTTGGAACTAACTCGGAACTAATGGGGACACACCTTCCGAAGCTCAGCCGAGGAAATTATGTGGAAATCTATCTTCCTCTGCCTTGCCCGCTGAAAAGCTTGGATTTAGTTGGCTCTTTCTTTGTTTGGGCACTTGAGCGAAAATGACAACACCAATAATAATGAGGCTGAGTTTCGGAAGGTGTGTCCCCATTAGTTCCGAGTGAGGGTGACTATCTTTTTCTTAACACAAAGCAACATTTGCGACAAACACTGCTGTTTTTGGATACATAAGAATTATATGTGTATCTTCATTAATAAAGGAGATATAGATTTTCGCGCCGAAAAAGTCGCAGCACGTAAGTAAACTAACGCTGCTGCCACCTAGATGGTTAGACTCGGAACTAACTCGAAACTAATGGGGACACACCTTCCGAAACTCAACCATTTCCTCCAAGATAAAGACCTAATAGTTTAATAGAAAACAAAGTCATACCATCAATTTTAATTTTCAAATTATAAAGTTTTGTAAATAAAAATATGTTTTCAAACGTCTCCATACATCGAAAATCTAGCTTCAGGAAGACGATATCAATACAACAACACTCTCGAAATATTATAAATACCTTTCATTCGTTCTCGGAAATCTATGGAATTTTAATTTTGGGTTTTCAATCGAATTATTGCTGCATATCCTCACTGAACATTTTTTCGCCGAACTCTTCTTACTCGCCATTACTCGCAATAACAAATAATTGCGTCATCTTCGCCGCCGGGCGTTATGCAATTAAGTTGTGATTTCGTTTCACAGCATTTATTGAAAACTAAAAATATTATTACAGTTTTCTGACATTTTATAATGATGGAGAAAATGTTTAACCATTTATTTATTATCTTATCTTTATTATAGCATTTTTTGAATTCAGGAAAACTCTACCACCCCTACCGCCAGTACCACCATCTCTGGTTGATCTGGTTGCTGTTCAGAGTAGTTATTGAGTCACCGAATGGTTTTCAGTTTCTTTTCAAGTTCTAAATCCCCTGGTCGGCGCAGTAATCAAGTTGAAAGTGCTCAATGAGGTAATTTCTGAAAAAATGATGAAGTCAAAAATCCTACCCATTTTAACTACAATTCAACATTTTTGTAGTGCCAGAGATTCAACACCTGCTGCAAAACCTCCACCCTCTCCCTTCCCACCCTCTCCCTTAACACCCTCTCCCTTAACACCATCTGCCTTCCCCCCTGTCCTTTACCACCCTCTCCCTTAACACCCTCTCCCTTACCACCTTCTCCCTTCCAACCCTCTCCCTTCCAACCCTCTCCCTTACCACCCTATCCCTCCCAACCCTCTCCCTCCCCACTCTATCCCTTCCCACCCACTCCCTTCACACCCACTCCCTTCCCACCCACTCCCTTCCCACCCACTCCCTTCCCAACTTACCCCTTCCCAACCTATCCCTTCCAACCCTCTCCCTCCCTAACCTCTCCCTAACAACCCTCTCCCTCCCTACCCTGTACCTACCACCCTCTCCCTTACCACCCTCTCCCTTACCACCCTCTCCCTTCCAACCCTATCCCTTCCCAACTTATCCTTCCCAACCATCTCCCTCCCCACCCTATCCCTTCCCACCCTCTCCCTTCCAACCCTATCCCATCCCACCTTATTCTTCCCAACCCTCTCCCTAACCACCCTCTCCCTCCCCACCCTATCCCTTCCAACCCTCTCCCTCCCTACCCTATCCATCCCAGCGCTCTCCCTTCCCATCCTCTCCTTTCCCACCCACTCTCTTCGCACCCTCTCCCTTCCCACACTTTCTATTACTACCCTCTCCATTCCCACTCTCTCTATTACCGCCCTCTCCAATAAAACCCTCTCCCTTCCACATTCTCCCTTCTCACCCTCTCCCTTCCCACCCTCTTACTTACCACCCCATTTTTTGTTGCCCTCTCCCTTCCCTCCTCTCACATACGCATCACTACTTTCCATCCCCCTCTTAATCAACCACCTCCGTCCTCTATCTTCTCTCCCTCTTCCCCATGAGATTTATTTAGAGGAAAAGTTACAGCAATACAATAAAAAGTAACAGAAAATTATAAATTATACATGACCCTGCCTTACACATCCATAGAAATCTATACATTCTGCAATAGTTTATTTGGTTCAGGGTGCTACGTCATTTTTATATTCGTATTATATATACATTTCAAGTAATGGGAAACTATACAAGTTCTGGCCTTACGATTTTTTAACTATACATGATTGAAAATATATTTTGGCATAGGAGAAAAAAGATAATATTTCACTTTTTATTCATCTTACGTGTTATATATAAAGATCAATAAACAAGTTTAATCTTTAAAGATTGAATAAACACCGAATAGATACACAAAACATAAACTTACAAACATATTTTTTAACCTTGCCTCACCATTAGTCACATTGTAGATTAAAAGTTGAAAAAGCTTCAAATAGTATACATAGGTACATGTTCATTAAATAGGTTAGAATGTAATTATATGATTGGAATGTGCAGTGCATGGAGAAACTTCAGTTCACTTCAAAATTCACCGATTTTATTCCACAATGAAGTTTTTATTTTATTCCTTCCAATCTATAATTGGTCCCGATGCCGTCCCCCACCGTAGCAGCACAACTCTGTCCCCGACGCCGTCCTTCGAGAAAAATAATATCTGTATGATTCACCAAAAACGAAATTTAGTCAATGGCACACGTTTTGCAGTACTTAAATCTTGTATCGCATAAGCGGAGACTCAGCAAAGCACAAAAGTCTGTTATAACGCAATGTTATCAATGTACACAAAAAGTTAAATCTGGGTGCATCTTAAATTAGGGAATCCCCATGCTTCACTATTAAATTTCTACTACCACATCTGAAATTGAATAAGTAAGAATCTTTACTGAATACTCTCAATAATATTGACCCAAATTTAGGAAGATCATTATTTAAAAGCATACTAAATAAATACTAAGCGTGTTTTAGCGAAACAAATTAGAGCTACAGGTTTATCCAGTGGAAGATAATGATGAAATAACACATAAATATTACTTACCCAGATTTTCATAATATATGATTCCTTCATAATTAATTTGTTTTTCTGACATTTCAGGAAGAAAAGTTAAGGTGCAAACCAACGCAAGAATCTAGGAGGCGGAACCTTTGCATTGAGGCCAATAAGACTCTGAGAACAGAAATTAATTGATGAAGTATCTCTTAACCGGCATTATCTTGCTCGAAAACATTGATTCAAACGTTAGCATTTACCAAGCGTTTCAAAAGCTTTGGAAAACATCGAGTATCTTATATAACTCTACTTACAAACACGATGAAATTCGATTGTAAAAATTAATTATTGCTACTGCAGATGAAATCCGATGAAAACCTTCATCTGCAAATAACTAAAGGTAGGTAATTTTAACGATGATGGTTATCAATATCGCGGACCTCGCAGTTATTGAAACCGCTTTTAATGCATATATTAACGACCTAAATCAACGTTTCCGTTCATTTAAATCTTTATGTTAGAAATTGGTCATGACGGAAAGCGTAAAATGCCAAGGAGTAAACTGAAAGAAACTCCATCTATCTTATGAGAACAGTCGATAGGGATATTGATAAGAAACAATGATAAATTTACTGTCTCGTATATTTCTCTGCATTCATCTATATCCGATTAACTAAAAAAACTCTAGTTACGTTTACTACGAGAAGCGGTATTAAAGACTAATAACACGCCCTAGTCTCACTACAGACTCGTGAAAGAGTAACTCAAACAAACTAAAGATGTTTACAACGTCGGAGACTGTATTTGAAACAAGACCTTGAACTTGTGAAAAGACCCTAAGGTGAATATGGCAAGAACCAGCGGCTACCACTGTAAAAAAAATTCTAGGAATGGCAGTAATTGAAATTTTAAGAAGAATCGACCTTGAGGTGATTCCTGAACGACTTGAGCTCTGCTAACAAAAAGGCGACAATGAAAGTATGCTAATAATATCTGTGAATAGAAAGAAGTTAAAGCTTATATTAGAGCTATTACGGAAAGGATGAAGGGGAAAACATATTGAACTAATGCCATCTTTAGCAGCGCTGACATTGTACCCAGTTTTTAAAACCTAAGTAAACAATGCTGAAACCATAATGAGTCATCCATAGCACTAATCTTTGCCGTCTATGTATTCATTCTCTAATTAATGAATCATCATTAGCTTAGATGGGAATCACACAGTAAGTTGACATCTCCTTGGTCGCCGATCTTGTTTCTCTCTTTGACGTTATTTAAGAAAATGATACGACGAAATCGGAATATGAAAGAACGTTTTAAAAGTAATCATAATTTTGTCATTGAAAGTCATTGAAATTGCGAAAGTAGCACTCTAAAAAATCTGAAGTGACGACAGATTATCAACGCAAACCCAAAAACTAATAATCCAGCGAATTTATCTTTATATCAGTCGTTTTAGCTTAATATATCAAAAATCACAGCAACAGTTCTAACAGGAACATTTAACAAACTATTGCCAATACTAAGATCGTTAATGAGCAACTTACGATACAAGATCGTTAGTTTGAACCAGCGTTTTATTTATCCTTATTAAAAAGGTCTCATAAAAATATTACTCATCTGATACATGGTTGGTATTACAATACTCAATTAAAATGGCCTAAATTATCTTACACGTAAATGCGCTGAATTAACAATAGCGTTGCTCAGCAAGGTAACAAAATTCTTTCCAATCGTCAAATTTATAATGTTTTCGATAGTTACAAGAAATTTCTAAAGACATCTAACGGAATGTAAAATTAAACGACCGATAAAAGGAATCGGAATTCAATTTTTTTCATATTTTTATGCATTCCCATTGGCCTTGCATACTTGGTAATTTATATTCAAAATATAAAATACTACTAGCTGTTTATGAATACCTTATGGAAAAGTGTCGGCTTTGATTATGATAGAAGGGCAAGCCATTATGCAAATAAATAACACACGTTTCTACCTTAATTATTTGATAATGATTTCATTTTACGTTTAGGAAGCAATTTTAATAACCATTTACGACGCTTTTAATTAAGTATTGGTCTCTAAAACAGTTGCTCTGGTTTTTTCTTCCAGAATGTATTTAGATCGATTCCATCGGTATTTACGGAGAACACTGATAAGTACTCGAAACCTTTAGGATGAAAAAAAAATCATGTAGTACTCCATGCGTTAAGGAATGTAACGTAGTAGCGCCGTTGAAACTGAGGCATTGTTTCAAAACTGCCAAAGAAAAATAAATTGAAACTAAATCAACTGTGACGAAAATCGGATAACATTAGAGAACTATAACGAATGAAAAGCATACACACTATCGATCATACATAAATAAGAATTATAATGACACTTGATTAAACTTGTACTCATCGTATTGTGCTCCTTCCATGGACCGTATAACTCTCCGCAGCATCTCTGCATTCCTACTCTCGCCCTTCCATGACGTAGAGAAGTTCCAAGCGTATTTCTGAAGGATAAATTAAAAACTAATTTATAAAACATCATCTCGAAAACGTAAATACTAGGTTAGTTGAAAGAAAGCGCTATCTATCATACTTAAATAAGAGTAGTATTAACATAAGTCTCAAATTATACTCATTGTATTTTGAATTCCATCCCTGGACCGAATTTCTCTCCTCAGAATCTCTGCGCTCCTAATCTGCTCTTCCATGATGGAGAAATGATGTGAGCGTGTTTTCGAGGAATAAATGAAAATCAATAAATGAAGTATTACTTCGAAAACAGGAAACACTATGTTAATCTAAATATACGCATTACTGATCACACTAAAAACCGATTTGAAAAAAGGTTTTATTCCTTTTCTACTTATTGTATTTTGTATTCCATCCCTGGACCGAATATCTCTCCTCCGTGTCTCTGTGGTCTTCCTCCGCTCTGGCGAGATATAGGAAAGTTGCAAGTGTGATTCTAAAGAAAAAATAAGGATACAGTTAATGAAATAGTGATTCGAAAACAAAAAACCTATGCTAATCCAAAAATACTAATATGATAGTAATAATAACGATCATAATTAAGTAGGACACTTTATTCTAACATTTTTTTAGTATAGTATCTATTTGAGCATATACTTTACTTGATACTTGCTTAGTAATTTATTACTTTCGTAGTATATTAAAGGATATACTTTACTGTACATTTAATTCGAATTATACTCAATGTTTTATATTATCCTTCCATTGAACAATTATCACTCCGCAGCAACGCTGCCCTCCTTATCGTTTTTCAATGATAGAGTGATGGTTTTTTGACGTGTCAGACCGTTGAGGAATACCGGAAAAAATAATATAATTGATCACGCGAGTAATATTACCACTACTTGATGTTGTAGTTCTAGCAATATTTTTAAAAGTGCTTCGACAGCATAGGTCATTTGGCGCATTGGCTCCTACTAGGAATCGAACTCGGGACTTATTTTACCGAAGGAAAACGCGCTCTCCACATGACTATCCGGGAGCCTCACCCCCCCTCCATTGAAGGACCAGGTCCCATGGAAGTCTTTTAAATCACAAATATTACGCTTATTTATTTATTATTCTGATAATACCATTTAAAAATGACTAACTTATATGGGGCAATCGTAAGATGTCGCTTGACAATTCTTGGTTGAACGCCCAGTGGACATCACTCCACACAAACCGAAATAAATCATCCAAAAGTAAGAGAATTCACTTCCTCAGAACTTGAGAAAGAAAGAAGCAACATCTAATTTAGTAGTTACAGAGAATATTGTTCAAAGAGATATACAATCTGAAAAATATCTACCAAAACACTACAGCCTGCTCATTTATTGCTAATTTGAAAGCATTATTTGAATCCAATACAAAATATCAAAACGAAATAGAAAATTATTAGTTAATCAATAAGCAAGATGTTTAAAATGATAACTATTCGTCAATTAAAATTGGAATATTTTTCAGGACTTCCGTTACAAGAAGAGTAGGAAGTATTTACTGAAGTCATTAGAATATATTATGAATGACCATATCCGAAAATCAACTCCAGTAGTACAGTTGAAGACAAAACGCTGTGATAGCAAACATCTAAAACAGAAGTTGATTTAAATATTTAGAATTCGGAACTGATAGAAACTCAGGATTCATGATCCACTGCTCCGGATTTGGATTGGGTTATGATGAAACTTTTTAAACTTCGTTTTCCTCAAACTAAACCAGAACATCAAAATGTAAGGAGTGGCTGGAGATATTAATTTTCCTAATTTTCAGTGCCTTTCCAGAACACCCGAGTGATGTTAAGTTAGCTTGAACTACATATAAACTAAATTCATAAAGATGATATTTCTCAACGTTTATGCGCTTATGCGCGTTTATGCTATCGTCTACGTGATACTACGAAAGTACTTTAAGTTCCTTGGTTCGTCAGAGGTAGGTAATAGATCGCCTCGAACAATGAAAACCAAAGAAAAAGAATCCAAGGTCGTTGGGACAAAACATCGAGATAAAAAAACTCTTCACAAAATATTGCTCGCTAAATTTAAAAGGAATTTCACCGAAAAATGAACGGAAAGGGAAAGCTAAATCATCCTTGTGTATATATGCAAGTAACTTTCACTTCTCTTTACAGGGATTTAGAACGAGGCGGGAAAGCGAAAGTTAACGCTTATGACTAACGAAGCAAAGCCGCAAGCATATTAGAAGAATATCATGGCTCCCGAAAAGATGCGCTCAACTATGGCTAGTTCGGTGATAGCGCAATACCAACGACTGCTGATGAATATCATCGCAGAATTCAATCTAAACTTCGGGTTGATAACTTAAATCGATAACTGTCATCGTGGAATGGTATGGCTGTTGCTAGTAAAAATTGTTACCTTTTCCTTTTATGGATATTAAGAGTTAACGCGAAAAGGTATGCGATTATTAGTGACTTATGGAGAAATGCACCATGGATAAATCTTATAGGTACGAAAGGAAAAGGAAAAGAATTGAAAGATATGCGAATAATTGTGAAGTTTGCAAATATCAACAAATTATATAGCACGTGAATACCTTCAACTGATCGTGTCACATGGGCTAGTTCTTTCTAAAAAGGCTTACATATAGTCTGAATAATATTCCTTAAAGCGATTTTAAGTTCACAGTAAACCTGCGATAGACTATTTATCTGCAGAAAGTGATATTATATACATGCTTAAGTAAAACAGCCTTATCCCATAAGGGTGGGGTAAATGCCAGCTACAAATTTCAACGGGGATTGTGATGATTCATAATAAAGTCTATTAATAGTTTCATCTGATTAAATTATAACGACTGCAAGTTACACATACACTGTAAGTTAGTGTCTGCTGATGGCCAGTCGAGATGAAGGGGAAAAGAAGGAACCATATAGCTACAAACATAATTGTACTTCATAACGTATTTCGATACTAAAAAATCTAATACTGCAACTTCCAGCAATGAAGAAACATCCAAATTACGGTATAGATTTAATAAATATGGAATTATAGAAACCATCCGAGTTATGTCCAGCTCTCGTTTGAAAATTTTCAATCAGTATCAATGAATAATTATAATTATACCTTAGGTTAATAAATGAAAAGGCACCAGATAAAATATAGTTTTCGTAATAAAATTAACTCGCGATGCAATAAATTACTCCTTTATCCTGATGCTAAAATGATTATTCGAGTAAGAACTCCCTCATAATTTCACTTTGAACTGGAATGCCTTACTTAAGAAAGCAGAGTTACTTCATTTAAACGCGTTCCATTACTTTAACATCCCTAACAGTAATAACAGTAATATCGGAATTTCATTCACTCTCTAAGCTTCAACTACTACCGATTATCTTGCAAAACACATTAAATTCAATAAATTAAACAGTGATTTTCAAAGGTTCCGAACTATTTCAACCAAGCATTCTTTCTATTGAACGGCGAATTTTCAAATATTGACAAGTGCCATTACATGATGAAAAACTCTCAATTAAATATAAGAAAACCTAAGTGTTTTAAGTGCGCTTACAAGATTGATCAAACTTCGTTCCTCACGTTTCTTCCTCGAAGTTCATTATATGGACATTCCCTTTCGAAACGAAGTACTGCAGAGGCCCATCGATGAGAGGATTGAAAGTTCAGCTTCTAAAACCTATAAAATAAAAATACCGAATTAGAAAAACATCAATTAATTTCATCCAGAAAAGTACTGTACTCAACACCCATTAGTAGGTATATATTATAAGACATAAGTTTAAAATTAGAATGTCCGTTATATGAAACCACTATTTCAGCGCCATCTATGGTGTTAGGTATAAGATAAAGGACAGGTGGAATGCTAACAATTGGATACTTATAGTAACAAATTTCCAGGGACAGTGTGAATATCGAAAAAAAATCATAAATTCGATTTCCCCAAATGAGAAAGCGGCGATCCATTTTGGGATTGAAACACAAAACGTATTTATCAATACAATATTAAAGAAGGATAAATTTTAATCAGAGGCTCATGGATTACTAAAAATCTTGGTTCTTTTTTTAGGGAAAACTAAACCAAATATAGATCAATGGTAATACCCCCATTCAGGGGGGTATTACCATTGATCATTTAAGCTTCGAGTGAATTAGCTTAAGTCAGCCAAGAACTTTAGACAGAACTTAGTCATCATATAAAATTCAAATATGATTACTAAATCGAATTTTAATCGGAAAATACGTAGAGGCTAAATTTTATGGAGTTCATTATGTATGTAAGTCAGGATTTAAGCGATGCCCGAACTCAATATATTATTCAAATACGAAAACTACACACAAAATTCCGCGACAAGAACTTATAAAATACCGGAACTTTTAGCTCACAAAAGCAATTATTTTTATTAAAAGCAAGAACGCAAGCAATATTTGAATATGGGTTATTCGTTCAACTTACCATTACAAGGAAATCCTTGGTGACGACCACGAACATCTTCAGGTCTTCAAACGTCGTTCTTTCTTTTTTTAAGGAAAATTCGTTTAAGGAATATTAGTTATCGCAAAAAGAAAACGAAAGGCTTTCAAATGTAACTTACGTTTACCAGATTCCAAATCCAACGGAAGTCACAAAATTTAAATTGTAACGGAAATTTTAAAACAATCGACATAACTTCTGCAACAGACGGGGTCTAAGCGGCGACTGAGGAAATTTCCATCAGGACAACGGTTTCAAAAGGAAGCTGAAATTTGATTGGTCGAATTCGGACAATCCGTCGCCGCCCCCCCCCCCCCCACAACTCAAATAAAACATTATTATTAATAATAATTTTAATTTAATTGACATTCAACTTCATGATATACCTTCTTTATTTAAATTTAATATTGTTTGGAATATTAGTTATCGTTATTAAAAGTATTTATTTATACATCGAGTTAATTTTGTCGTTTCCTCCAATTGGAATGCTCGAAACATCGTAATTGATTACTGTTGAATTATAAGTTTAGAAATTGTTATATTTCTATTTGTTCACCATGATTACTAAATATCGTTTAATATTAAAAATATATCAATATAATTAATTACTTCTGGTCGGCCATAACGAAAGAATGGAGTTAGCGCATCAATTCACTTCGTGGATTTATATCAGAAGGTATTTTTAAGATTTCTTCTCGAAGACATTTAAATTGATCGAAAACACTGCATTTATTCAGAAAGATCTACTCATCGAGAAAAAAAGAGTGCATTACATATTTCTGGATAATAAAAATTACCTCACCTTAAGAATATCAAGATTACCTTATGTTACTCCTAAAATTAAACGGGGACGGATCGCCTGTGAGGAAGAACAGAATTCTAAAAGCATTTCAACCACATTCCATTTCGATCACAAGGTCGAAGGTCTCAATTCTTTAGGAACCTCTCTGTTTGATGCCTTAAATATGCTTCGTAAATCCACAAGAATACAATCACTTTATATTTATACACTTTTCACACTAATTAAAGGAAACCATGTTAATAAAACAGATTTTCGGCGCAGAAACACATTAAACTCTCACAGTTTTGAAATTCACAAATATATTCTTTTAATGCTAAAAACTCACATCTGATATGAAGTACTCGAGTGATAAGTTATTTTCAACGACTAGAGAAGAGAGACGGACAGAATAGAAAATAATGATGGTGCTGCCATTATTTTCCATAACATATCATCACGCCGTTGGCGATTATTCAATGAAACCAATAGTGGATAATAAAACTGAGAAAAAAGTACTAGTTTACCTCTCTTCTATCGTTGGTAACACTAACTTTTCACTTGAATATTCCATGAGTTGACTCCCACTGTAAACGGTTTGCACACGAATTGTGAACATTAATCCAAAGGGTATCACCGTCTTGAACAGTTTGCACTAACTCATTTCACATCTACGGATATTAAAACGTAAAAGTAACACAGAAAAGATCGTCATTCCAGTCACACTTGTGACCACGAGGCGCTTACGTGGCCTTTTACAGTGCTTTTGCGTTTTAACGATTGTCACGAAACAACTGAAGTACACAATTGAGGAACTATGATAAATGTGAGGTAACTGGTGATGTTCATTATGTTTTTCACATTGGAGGTCTTTCAGATCTACTAAATTTACCTGGAATATATTCCTGTGGGAATGCTATGTAAGTTAAAGTATTACACGAATAGGCTTTCTTGTGAATGTTCGAAGTGTAAGTAATAATGGTGTGAATAAAACTGAGAATGCTTTACCCTCGGGATGCACTTGAGTTACGAATAGTTCAAGAATATAATCCAGGTAAATTTAGAAGGGCTGAAAGACCGCCATTGTGAGAAGCACAATGAACATGGCCTGTAACTTCACATCACTCATAGTTCTTCGCACGCAAATTGCACACTTCAGTCTTTTCCTGACGATCGGAAAGCGTAAAAGCGCGGTTAAAAGCCACGTAAAAACCTCGTGATTATATGGAGTTCGTGACTGGAATGACGATCTTCTTTGAGTTAGTTTAAGTTTTAATAATAGTCGATATGGAGTGAATTAGTGCAAACTCTTCAAGACGGTGTCACCCATTGGATTAATCTTCACAATTGGTGTGCAACCTGTTCATAGTGGGAGTGAACTCATGAAATACTCAAGTGAAAAGTTATTGTCAACAACGAGAGAAGAGAGAGAGACATTTTCCACAGTTTTATTATCAACTACTGGATTCAGTGAATAATCGACATCGCCATAGTGATGTGTTATGGATAATAATTATGATAGTACGATTAATAAAACAGAAAAAGCAATAGTCTGTCCCACTTCTCACGTTGCGATGGATTTCCACAATATGTCGCCTTCCTCCGAGGTTTTTATGCTTGTCAACAGTTGTAATAAGGTATTTATAATATGTTTTCCTTTGATGAGTGTGAAAAGTGTATAAATAAAAAGTGATTGTTAAGTATTCTTGTGGATTTACGAAGCACATTTAACGGATCGAACAGAGAGGTTCCTAAAGAATTGCGACCTTCGACATTGTGATCGAAATGGACTGTGGTTGAAATGTTTTTAGAATTCTGTTCTTCTTCCCAGACGGATACAAGGTCTTCGTAGGACTCGAGGTGCTATATAAAACGTGTAAGTTAAACGATATAAAAATGTATTCTTTTTAGATTCTATTGTCTTACAAATTTTTCTAACATACTATTCTCGAATGCATCCTTTAGCGATCAGTCTCCGTTTAATTTTAGGAGGAGGTGATGTAGATAATCTTAAGCCGGAGCGATTTTAATTCTACAGAATCATGTAATGCATTCGTTTTTTCTGGATGATTAGAGCTTTCTGAATTAATGCAGTGTTTTCGATTAATTTAAATTACTTCGAAAAGAAATCTTAAAAATACTTTCTGTTGTAAATCCATGAAGTTAGCTAATGCGCTAACTCCATAATTTTGTTATGGCCGATGAGGAGTCATTAATTATATTGATAATTTTTAAAAACATTAAACGATATTTAGTAATGATGGTAAACAAATAGAAGTATCACAATTACAAAACTTATGATTAAAAAGGTAAACATTTACGATGTTTCGTGCATTCCAATTGGAGGAAACGACAAAATTAACTCGATGTGTAAATAAATACTTTTAATAACGATAACTAATATTCCAAACAATATTAAATTTAAATAAAGAAGGTATATCATGAAGTTGGATGTCAATTAAATTAAAATTATTATTAATGAAAATGTTTTATTTGAGTTGTGGGAAGGGGGGGCAGCGACGGATTGTCCTAATTCGACCAATCAAATTTCAGCTTCCTTTTGAAACCGTTGTCCTGATGGAAATTTCCTCAGTCGCCGCTTAGACCCCGTCTGTTGCAGAAGTTATGTCGATTGTTTTGAAATTGCCGTTACAATTTAAATTCTGTGACTTCCGTTGGATTTGGAATCTGGTAAACGTAAGTTACATTTGAAAACCTTTCGTTTTCTTTTTGCAATAACTAATATTCCTTAAACGAATTTTCCTTAAAAAAAGAAAGAACGACGTTTGAAGACCTGAAGATGTTCGTGGTCGTCACCAAGGATTTCCTTGTAATGGTAAGTTGAACGAATAACCCATATTCAAATATTGCTTGCGTTCTTGCTTTTAATAAAATTAATTGCTTTTGTGAGCTAAAAGTTCCGGTATTTTATAAGTTCTTGTCGCGGAATTTTGTGTGTAGTTTTCATATTTGAATAATATATTGAGTTCGGGCATCGCTTAAATCCTGACTTACATACATAATGAACTCCATAAAATTTAGCCTCCACGTATTTTCCGATTAAAATTCGATTTAGTAATCATATTTGAATTTGATTTGATAACTTCGTTCTGTCTAAAGTTTTTGAGTGGTTGACGTAAGCAAATTAAAGAAAATTCAGTTGGAGCTTAAATGATCAATGGTAATACCCACCCTGAATGCTTAATTTAGGAGAAATCGAACTAGAGAAAATGTTTAACGCATTTGGGACTCGAAAACGGGAATCTCCTACGCACTCGCTGTTTGCACTATCCATGCGGAAAATCATCGGAAATCGGTACTTGAACATTGCTGTTTGCGCTCCAGGCTGAATCAACTACACATATTTATACTCAAATTTTTGATTTCTTATATTTCAATTCTTGCAATGCAATCGTTGAGATTTAACGGTGTTCTTATCTCCATGCGATCTATATTTGATTTAGTTTACTTTTAAAAAAAGAACCATGCGTTTTACTATTCCTTGATCCTCTGATTAAAATTTATCCTTCTTTAATATTGTATTGATAAATACGTTTCGTGTTTCAATCCCGAAATGGATCCCCGCTTTCTCATTTGAGGAAATCGAATTTATGATTTTTTCGATATTCATCACTGTCCATGAAAATTTGTTAATTTAAATATCCGATTGTTTGCATTCCACCTGTCCTTTATCTTATACCTAACACCATAGGTGGCGCTGAAATAGTGGTTTCATATAACGGACATTCTAATTTTAAACTTATGCCTTATAAATATACCTACTCATGGGCGTTGAGTACAGTACTTTTCTGGATGAAATTAATTGATGTTTTACTAATTTGGTATTTCTATTTTTCCAGGTTTTAAAAGCTGAACTTTCAATCCTCTCATCGATGGGCCTCTGCAGTACTTCGTTTCGAAAGGGAATGTCCATATAATGAACTTCGCGGAAGAAACGTGAGGAACGAAATTTGATCAATCTTGTAAGCGCACTTAAAACACTTAGGTTTTCTTATATTTAATTGAGAGTTTCTCGTCATGTAATTGCGCTTGTAAATATTTTGAAATTCGCCGTTCAAGTGAAAGAATGCTTAATTGAAATAGTTTGGAACCTTTTAAAAGCACTGTGTGTAATTTATTGAATTTAATGTATTATGCAAGATAATCGGTAGTAGTTGAAGCTTAGAGAGTGCACGAGACTCCGATATTACTGTTATTACTGTTAGGGATGTTAAAGTAATGGAAGGCGTTTTAATCAAGTAAGTAAGTAAGTAAGACAATGCTAAGAGGCATTCTAAGTCAAAGCGAAATGATGAGGGAATTCTTACTCGAATGATCTTCCGCTCAGCAAATAATGTTTTATTTAAGTGTAGAGCTCGAGTTATTCAGGATTATGATAAGGAATTATCTCTAACTTTCTAATGTACAGATAGCGTTAGATATTCGATCTTATAAAATAGGAAGTTTATTGCATCGCGAGTTCATTGTATTACGAAAACTATAATTTATCTGTGTCCTTTCTCTTTATTAACCTTAAGTATAATTGTTGTTATTCATTAATGCTGATTGTAATTTTTCAAACGAGAGCTGGACATAACTCGGATGGTGTTTATAATTCCATATTTATTTATTCTATTCTATAATTTGGATGCTTCTTCATTGCTGGATGTTGCAGTATTAAATTTTTAAGTATCGAAATACGTTTTGAAGTACAATTATTTATTGTAGCAATACGGTTCCCTCTTTTCCCCTTCATCTCGACCGGCCATCAGCAGACACTAACTTACAGTGTATATGTATCTCGTAATTGTTATAATTTAATCAGATAAAACTATTAATAGACTATTTTTATCAATAATCACAACCCCTGTTGAAATGTGTAGCTGGCATTTACCCCACCCTTATAGAATAAGGCTGTTTTACATCAGCATAGATATGATATCTGCAGATAAATAGTCTATCGCAGGTTTACTGTGAACTTAAAATCGTTTTAAAGAATATCATTCAAACTATATGCAAGCCTTTTTAGATAGAACTAGACCATGTGACACGATCGATTTAAGGCCATACACGAGCCTTATAATTTGTTCATATTTGCAAATATCGTTCCGAAACTCTCATCTGCTTCGTCATATATGTGGAAGAATAGCCGATGTTTGAGAAAGGAACCTAGCCGTAGTGAAACAGATGGCAATAATTTTTGCGATGTTGTGCGTGAAAGTGATTTTCATGGGCTGAGGCGGACTTCAGTCCTCAAGCCGCTCTTTCCAAAATTCGAACACCTCGTTATAGCTACGAATTATTCATATTATCCGTTTTTTGTACCTTTACCATTAGAATTTATGTTAAAATGGGAATTTCAAACCTTTACTTAACGTTTACTCTGAATATCCATAAAAGGAAGTTATCAGGTTTTTCTAGCAACAGCCATACCATTCCACGATGACAGTTATCGATATAAGTTATTAACCCGAAGTTTAGATTGAACTCTGCGATGATATTCATCAGCAGTCTTTGATGTTGCGCTATCACTGAACTAGTCATAGTTCAGCGCATCATTTCGAGAGCCTATTCTTACTCCTATTCTTTTAGTAGGCTTGTTGCTTTGCTTCGTGAGTCATAAGCATGAACTTTCGCTTTCCCGCCTCGTTCTAAATCTCTGTAAAGAGAAGTGAGAGTTACTTGAATACATATACACACAAGGATGATTTAGCTTTCCCTTTCCGTTCATTTTTCGGTAAAATTCTTTTCAAAATTAGCGAGTAATATTTTGTGAAGTTTTTCGTCTACCTCGATGTTTTGCTCCAACGACCTTGGATTCTTTCGCTTTGGTTTTCATTGTTCAAGGTGGTCTATTACATACCTCTGACGAACCAAGGAACTTAAAGTACATTTCATAGTATCACGTAGACGATAGCATAAACGCGCATGAGCGCATAAACGTTGAGAAATATCATCTTTATGTATTTAGTTTATATGTTGTTCAAGTTAACTTAACATCACTCGGATGTTCTGGAAAGGCAATGTAAAATTAGGAAAATTAATATCTACGGCCACTCCTTACATTTTGATATTCTGGTTTAGTTTGAGGAAAACGAAGTTTAAAAAGTTTCATCATAACCCCATCCCAATTCGGACCAGTGGAACATCAAATAATTTTGAGAGTAATTAACTTGGATAGGAAACGCCTACCAGATCATAATCGTGCTAATTGAGCAATAGTTCTACATGAGGTCTTGATTGTTTTTGATAAGGTTTCGTCCCAAGAGGTTCCATCCAGACCTTCACATGATATAAAACGTTATTTGCATATAATATTTAATTGATTCTTATTCGAGTCTTTTCACGAAAAATATTAGTAGAATGATATATTTTGTAGAAGTTATTTAACTAAGAGTCATAATGTAACTCGGATAAGACAAGAAATCTATGTGGATTATAATCAAGGAGTTAAAAATTAATATAAATGATCCTATATCTTTGAAATTAAAATTGAATTGTTTTGCGCTTGTTTAAATCTTATTTCGGCGGTGATTATAATTAATGAAAACTATTAATACTAGGGGATAAACAGGGAGTTGATAAATGATAGTTGAATCAACGACCAATCACAGCGCTGTATTTGGTTCAACGGTTATTCTGAAGGTTTAAACTTTAGTTACTTCGGAGACGTAACCCAGTGGGGAGTTGCTGCTGGCCTTATTTTTGAGAAAAATTTTGAATTGTAGAAGGACAATATGTTCGAAACCGAGCGTATTCGAACAAATTTCGAAGTTTAGCTTAATTAATGTTTGATTAATTTTATTAGAGAAGTGTATATTCATTAAATTAGTGGATATTTCCTGACGTCAAGATTTTCGTGGACTTCGTCGGAGCTCTCATTGATTTGGTAAGTAAGTTCATCATGAAGTACTCTAGATTAAGTTCTAATGGTTTATTTTTGCATTTGAGTACAAAAATATTACTTCGATTCTTATGACAAGCATATTTTACGAGTTAGCAGATAAGGTGTTTTAGCTGTTATATTGACAGTTTAGTCAGCTATTTCTTGCTTCGATGTAATCTTTCTTTTTTTATCCTTGAATTACTGTTAATCGAACTTCTATGATTCAGATTCCATTTGTCCTTAGTTTTCATGAATCCATCCACCAGACTTTGGGGTCTAAGTTTTTCTCATCAGAAATCGAATTAAATTTTTCACATTAATTTATAAATAATAAAAACACAGGGACAGAAAACGTTACGTAATGTATTATGAAATTATTTCTAGATTAGTAACGGATACCAATACCTGATGTCATATCAATGGGGTTTTTATTTGAATCATAATTTTTTTTTCGATTAGTTATCTTTCAAATGATTTCTATCTGTATACATTTCTATTAATATAAGATTCAAATTTAGCTTGCGTATTATTCTTGAATAATAGGTACATACTGATTCTCTCTAAAAAGGTACATTTTTATTTTCACCTCAGAATCCTGAGTTTCTATCAGTTACGGATTCTTTATATTTAAATTAACTTAATTTTAAGATGTTTGCTATCACAGCGTTTTGTCTTCAACTGAACTACTGGTGTTGAATTTCAGATATGATCATTCATGATATATTCTAATGACTTAAGTAAATACTTTCTACTATTCTTGTAACGGAAGTCATGTAAAATATTCGATCTAGCTATCATTCTAAGCATCTTGCCTATTCATTTACTAATAGTTTTCCATTTCGCTTTGAAATTTTTTATTGGATTCAAATAATGATTTCAAATTAGCAATAAATAAGCAGGCTGTAGTGTTTTTGGAAGATATTTTCAGATTATATACCACTCCTTGAACAATATTCTCTGTAACATTAAATTAAATTGGGCTCCTTTCTTTCTCAAATTCTGAGGAAGTGAATTCTCTCACTTTTGGATGATTTATTTCGGCTACTGTGGAGTGATGTCAACAGCGCGTTCAACCAAGAATTATCAAGCGACATCTTGCGATTGCCCCATTTAGTTAAGTTTAAAAAATGTTATTTTCAGAATATTAAATAAATAAGCGAGATATTTGAGATTTAAAAGAATTCCATGGTACCTGGTCCTTAAATAGAGGGGGTGAGGCTCCCGGATAGTCATGTGGACAGAGCGTTTGCCTTTGATAAAAGTGGTCCCGGTTTCGATTCCCAGTGGCAGTCAATGCGCCAAATTACCTAAGCTGTCGAAGCACTTTTAACAATATTACTAGTAGAGCAACATCGAGGAGGGACAATATCACTCGCGTGATCAGCTATATTATTTAATCCGGTATTCTTCAACGGTCTGACACTTCAAAAAACGATTACTCTATCATTGAAAAGCGATAATGAGGGCAGTGATGCTGCGGATAGATAATTGATCCATGGTTGCAAAATAGAGAACATTGAATATATTTTATATAAATAGTACAGTAAACTATACACTCAAAAATACTACTAACGAATAGACATATCACGTAAGTACTAAGTAATGTATATGCTCATATAGACACTATACACAACCAAATGTTTGAGAAAAGTGTCCTACTTCATTATGATCGTTATTATTACTATTAAATTAGTATTTTTGGATTAACACAAGTTTTGTCCGTTTTCGAATTACTACTTCATTAATTGTTTCCTTATTTTATTTTAGAATCACACTCGCAACTTTCCTAAATCTCGGAATAGCAGAGTATGAACGCAAAGCTACTGAGCAGAGATAATCGGTCCGGGGTGAAAATCTAAATACAATGAGAACATTTTGAATCAACTGTAAATACTACATATATACAAGTATGGTAAATAGCGCGTTCTTTTACTTAACATAGTGTTTTAGTTGTTAGATAATGTTTTAATAATTGTTATTAAATTTATTCTTCAACAAAACGCTCGGAACTATTCCAAAGATGGAAGATCAAGAGTAGGATTACAGAGATGCTGCAGAGAGTTATTCGGTCCTAAGATGGAAAACAGAATACAATGAGTATAAATTGAATCTACTGTTAATATTACTTATATATGGGTATGGTAGAAAGCGCGTTACTTTAAATAAGATAGGTTTTTGGGTTTTAGATAATGTTTTATTAATTGTTTTAAAATTTATTCTTCAGCAAGACGATCGGAAATACATCGAACTTCGAAAGGCAAGAGTACGAATGCAGAGATTCTGCAGAAAGTTATTCGGACAAAAGATGGAATTCAAAATACAATGAGTATTATTTGAATCTACTGATAATACTTCTTATATAAAAAGGTACGGTAGATAGCTCGTTCTTTTATATAACATAGTGATTTGGTTGTTAGATAATGTTTTATTAATAAAAAAAAAATATTTCTCAGCAAAACGATTGGAACTTTACCAAAACTGGAAAGGCAAAGCTACGATTGCAGACATGCTGCAGAAGTTATTCGGTCCAGAGAGGGAATTCAAAATACAATGAGTACAATTTGAATCTACTGTTTTTAATTTAACAATCTTTTAATTAAATCTTTTAATTAACAATATGTTTTGGATGTAAGATAATGTTTTATTAATTGCTTTTAAATTTATTCTTCAGGAAGACGGTCGGAACTTTACCAAAGATGGAAGTGCAAGAGTACGATTGCAGAGATGCTGCAGTGAGTTATTCGGTCCAGAGATGGAATTCAAAATACAATGAGTATAATTTGAGTCTACTGTTAATACTACTTATATACAATTATAGTACATATCGCGTTCTTATAATTTACATAGTGTTTTGATTGTTAGATATTGTTTTATTAATTCTTTTTAAATTTATTCTTCAGCTAGATTCTCGGTGCTTTACCAAAGATTGAAGTGCAAGAGAACGATAGCAGAGATGCTGCAGAGAGTTATTCAGTCCAGACATGGAAGTCAAAATACAATGAGTATTATTTGAATCTACTGTTAACACCTCTCATAACCAATTATGGTAGATAGCGCGTTCTTATAATTTACATAGAATTTGGTTTTTTAGTTATTTTTCTCGATTAAATGTTTTTAAATAAATTCTTCAGGAAGACGCTCGGAACTTTTCCAAAGATGGAAGTGCAAGAGTACAATTGCAGAGATGCTGCAGTGAGTTATTCGGTCCAGAGATGGAATTCAAAATACAACGAGTATAATTTGAGTCTACTGTTAATACTACTTATATACAATTATAGTACATATCGCGTTCTTATAATTTACATAGTGTTTTGATTGTTAGATATTGTTTTATTACTTCTTTTTAAATTTATTCTTCAGCTAGACTCTCGGTGCTTTACCAAAGATTGAAGTGCAAGAGAACGATAGCAGAGATGCTGCAGAGAGTTAATCAGTCCAGACATGGAAGTCAAAATACAATGAGTATTATTTGAATCTACTGTTAACACCTCTCATAACCAATTATGGTAGATAGCGCGTTCTTATAATTTACATAGAATTTGGTTTTTTAGTTATTTTTCTCGATTAAATGTTTTTAAATAAATTCTTCAGGAAGACGCTCAGAACTTTTCCAAAGATGGAAGGGCAAGAGTACGATTGCAGAGATGCGGCAGAGAGTTATTCGGTACAGAAAAGGAATTCGTAATACAATGAGTATAATTTGAATCTACTGGTAATACTTCTTATATACAATTATAGTAGATAGCGCGTTCTTATAATTTAAATAGTGATTTTGTTGTTAGATATTGTTTAACTAATTTAAAAAAAATTTATTCTTCAGCAAGATGCTTGGAACTTTACCAAAGATTGAAGTGCAAGAGAACGATATAACGATGCTGCAGGGAGTTAATCAGTCCAGAGATGGAAGCCAAAATACAATGAGTATTATTTGAATCAACTGCTAATACCTCTCATAACCAATTATGGTAGATGGCGCGTTCTTATAATTTACATAGAATTTGTTTTTTTAGTTATTTTTTAAAATTAAATGTTTTTAAATTAATTCTTCAGCATGACGCTCAGAACTATTCCAAAGATGGAAGATCAAGAGTAGGATTGCAGAGATGCTGCAGAGAGTTATTCGGTCCAGAGAAGGAATTCAAAATACAATGAGTATAATTTGAATCTACTGTTAATACTACTAACAAACAAATATGTTACATAGCTCTTTCTTATAATTTACATAGTGTTTTAGTTGTTAGATATTGTTTTATTAATTCTTTTTAAATTTATTCTTCAGCAAGATGCTCGGAATGTTACCAAAGATTGAAGTGCAAGAGAACGATAGCAGAGATGCTGCAGAGACGTATTCGGTCCAGAGATGGAATTCAATTATTTGAATCTACTATTAATATTACTTATATATGGGTATGGTAGATAGCGCGTTACTTTAATGAACATAGGTTTTTGGGTTTTAGATAATGTTCTATTAATCGTTTTTTAATTTATTCTTCAGCAAGATGCTCGGAATGTTACCAAAGATTGAAGTGCAAGAGAACGATTGCAGAGATGCTGCAGAGAGTTATTCGGTCCAGAGATGGAATTCAAAATAAAATGAGTATAATTTGAATCTACTGTTAATACTATTTGTATACAATTATAGTAGTTAGCGCGTTTTATATATTTTTCATAGTGTTTTGGTTATTAGATATTGTTAAATTAATTGTTTTTTATTATTCTTCAGCAAGAACACGGAACTTTACCAAAGATGGAAATGCAAGAGTATGATTGCAGATATACTGCAGAGGGTTAATCGCTCCAGAGATGGAATTTAAAATACAATGAGTATAATTTGAATCTATTGTTTATACTACTTACATACAATTAGAGTTTATTGCGCGTTCTTATAATTTACATAGTGTTTTGGTTGTTAGATATTGTTTTATTAATTGTTTTTAAATTTGTTCATTTGCAAGACGCTCGGAACTTTACCAAAGATGGAATTGCAAGATTACGATTGCAGAGATGCTACTGAGAGTTATTCGATCCAGATATGGAATTCAAAATACAATGAGTATAATTTGAATCTACTGTTAATTCTTCTTATATACAATTATAGTACATAACGCGTTCTTATTTTTTACTCAGTGTTCTGGTTCTTAGATATTGTTGAATTAATTGTTTTTATATTTATTTTTAGGCAAGATACTTGGAACGTTTTTCAATCATGAAAGGGAGAGAGTAGGAATGCAGAGATGGTTCGGATAGTTATTCAGCCCATGAAAAGAACACAGTTTACGATCAGTACAAATTAAATTATCTTGGACGGAGTTGTGTTGCTCCTGCGGGGGATGTTATCAGGATCAAGTTTAGTTTGGAAATAATTAATTAAAAACTTCGTTGTGAAATAAAGTCTGTGACTTTTGAATTAATCTGGATTTTCTCGTCTAGTGGACATTCCAATCATATAAATACATCCTCAACTATTTCATGAACAATCAATTGGGCAAATCAGTGAACCTTATCTATGTATACTACTTGAAGCTTTCTCTGCTTTTAATCTTCATTGCGAATAATGTTGAATCAAGGTTAAAAGATATTTTTTTAAGTTTATATTTTGTGTTTCTATTTGGGTCTATTTAATATTTAAAGATAAAATATGTTTTATATATTATTTAAAGATAAAATATTGTTTTATAAAATATTTAATTATGCAATAGTTTATATATAACTCATAAGATGAATTAAAAGTGCAATATAATCTTTTTCGTCTGACCCAAAATATATTTTAAATCATGTATGGTTAAAAATTGTAATGCCAAAACTTGTATTGTTACCCATAACTAGAAATATATATAATATGAATATAAAATTGACGTAGCACCCTGAACCAAATTAACTATTGCAGAATGTAGATTTATGTAGATTTCTATGAAAGTGTTCGGCAGGGTCATGTATAATTTATATATCTTGCTACTTTTTATTGTATTGCTGTTACTTTTCCTCTGAATAAATCTAATGGGGAATTTAGAGGGACGGTAGAGGAGGGAGGAGGTTGATTAATAGAGGAATAGAAAGGAGTGAGGGATACGTGAGGGGAGGGAGACATGGGGTACAGTAAGAAAAATTGGATTTGAAGTAAGAGGGTGTGAAAGGAGGAGGTGTGGTGGGTAAGGGTGTGGATACAGCGGGTGGGAAAGAGAGAGGGTGGGATACGATGGGAAGAGAAGAGAGGGCGGGAATGGAGAGTGCGGGAAGGGAAAGGGAGGGAAAGAAGGGGTGGGAAGGGAGGGAAGTGAGAGGTTGGGAAGGGTGAGGGAGGGAAAGGAGATTGTGGGAAGGAAGAGGGTGGGAGGGGAGGAGTGGGATAGAGGGTGTTGGAAGGGAGGGGGTTCGATGATGGGGGTGGTAAGGTAGGGGGAGAGATGGTTGGGGATGGAAGGAAGGGGGTTGTAAGGGAGAGGTTGGGAAGGAAGCGGGAGAGAAGGGAGGGGGTGGGAAGGGTTGGGGTGGGAAGGGGGGAGAGGGTGGGAAGGGAGAGGGTGGTAAAGTAGGGGTGGGCAGGGAGAGGGTGGGAAGGGAGAGGGTGGGAAGGGAGAGAAGGGAGAGAATGGGAAGGGAGGGGTGTTAAGGTTGGGGAGGGAATGGAGGGAGAGGGAAGGTAGGGAGAGGGTGGGGAGGGATAGGGTGGGAAGGGAAAGGGTGGGAAGGGAGAGGGTGGGAAGGGAGAGGGTGGGAAGGGAGAGGGTGGGAAGGGAGAGGGTGGGAAGATTTGGGTGGGAAGATGGGGTTGGTAATTTAGGGGGAGGGATGGTTGGGGAGGGAAGGGAGGGAAGGGAGAGGGAGGGAAGGGAAGGGGTGGTAAGGGAGAGTGGGAAGGGAGTTGCTGGGAATGGAGGGTAGGTAGAGTGTGGGAAGGGGGAGGATGGGAATGGAGGGGGTGGTAAGGGAGAGTGGGAAGGAAGTGGCTGGGAAGGTAGGGTAGGTAGAGTGTGGGAAGGGGGAGGATGGGAATGGAGAGGGTGGGATTGGGGAGGGTGGGATGGGGGAGGGTGTGAAGGGAGAGGGAGGGAAGGGTTGGAAGGGAGGGGTTGTACGGTAGGGGAAGGGACCGTAGGGGACGGAAGGCAGGGAGAGGGAATGTACGGAGAGGGAAGGGAGAGGGATGGAAGGGAGGGTTAGGAAGGGAGGGGTAGGAAGGGAGGGGTGGGAAGGGAGGGGTGGGAAGGGAGGGGTAGGGAAGGTAGGGGGTGTGATATTTGTCAGTTATGTTGTTGGTTATTTTGCAGAGGCTGATTTCCATGGCCAATTTTACTTGGACTCCAGCTCCATTCCCCTGCTGGAAGCAGGGAATTTTCCTTCGAGGGTGATCTGCGAAGTTTCAAAGGGCACCGTGAGTTGCTCGATATGAGGAATTATTGGGGAAATAAGTCTCAAAATCGAAGATCCTATCATATTACCATTTTAGGATAAAGGATGTACATTCCTTTCAAAAATATGTAACCACTTCCAGGGTCAACTCTTGCAATAGACACTGCGTTTCAGGCGAGCGAGTCTACAGTAAAGTGAGAGAGAATGTAACGATGGAGGACATAGTATGCTATGCAGATCCACATTAAGCGTTTGGAAGGATTTGTATCCGTTATCGTTATTAACATCACTTACTCAAATCGACTTTGAGTGGCATTAGCATGACAGAGTAATATCATAGCGAAACGGAGGGTTGAATACGTTAATTCGGTTATTTCTTTGATATTGTTTTATTAAGGATATTTTCCTCTCTAGTATTGCAATTGTGGACAGATTCTAATCCGATCAACCAGAAAGGAGATATTTCGCAGTTCGTGTTCACAAGACGCTAAAATCTGACATTAGAACATGAATTCTTCGACGATGTTTGAGTAAAATCGTACATATTTTCTTAAATGGATTGGAAATGTGGTCAAACCTTTTCAAGTTAAATATTAACGGAACAGACGTATTCTGGGCACGTTTCATCTGAGGATCTAGTTCTTGCAATAAACCTTGGATTGAATTTACTAATTGCATTTTAATAGAAGGTCTTACGAAATTTCATAAGCATCTGAGGGAATGAATGAAATAAAAAGCTATTTTTACAAATTTTCACGACGTTCTCCGACCACGTAAGATCTTACGTGGATGGAGCATGCCGTGAAAAATTGTAAATATATTTATTTTTTCCATTTATTCCCACAGATGTTTAAGCAACCGCCGATATTATTAACAGAGTTACAGAATATGATCTCAGTATTGTTCAAGATGATCTTTGCACTAATATCTCCAATAATTCGTTTTAATAACATGGGATACCCGATGAAAATGGCTTGCAATTATTTACTGGATTTTTTCAAAAAATTGTCATTGACACATTTGTGTATTTGTTGAAAGCTGTAATTTACGTACTTTACACATTCAGGTAAGCAGGCAACTGTAGAATCTTGATATATCTGCTGGTCATCAGCGTTTAAATGAAGCTAACAGCATTTAATAAAATTTAATTTTTAATTTATATCCACGTCAACAGAATCGAAAGCTTTACTAAAGTCCAGTAAGATCAAGGATGGTTAGTTTCTATTATCCATCGATATACAAATGTCGTCAAAAATTTAACCAAGACCTTGGCGGTGCTCTGCGACTTCCGAAAACCTGGGTGTGAGAAGTCAAGAATCGAATATTGATGCGGATATTCAGTTATTTGATGATGCGCGTATTTTTTTTAGGACTCTTAATGAAACCGGGAGGAAACTGATGGTTTGAAAATCATCCGAATTCTATTCAGAGTTTTCAAAATTGATTTCACTAGCGCGTTTCCATGGTGTAGGAAATTTTCCTTAAAAAATAAGATGTCATTTCTTCAATAAAGTAAGCAACCGTGATTTTTTAAATGGAGTAATATAAAGCTTGAAAATGGGTTTATATTATGGCGTTACTTTTACTCTATGACCTTGTTCGTATGATTATCGGCATCATAATTAAGATTATCAAGAAATATCAAAGATCTGCTTTTCTCGCAAATTCAAATTTGGCTTTGTAGATAACGCAAACAGGGAACGCTTCACAACTTCTCGAAGAATTTGCAATTCATAGAACGGTATAAGTAAAGATCAAAAGTTCGTCGAAATGAGGCAGCTCACAAAAACTACTTTCGAATAAGAAATTGCGGAAAATAATATACGAAAGTTTACCAATCGACCGGAATAAACGCATCCGTGTATCATAAAACGAGCTCTTCGGCCCATTTCACGTACGATGGTTTCATCCGTATGGGAAACCGCTGTACAGTTTTACACCGTGCCCGTACTAAGATTCCGAGAAGGAATTTTCGTCCGGGCGGTCGTCGTGTCACCGCCGTCCCAACGACTGAAGAGGACGGCACCGGGACCCTTGCGACCGTATGTTGGTAGTAGTGCGCGTAGCGAAATGAACGCTTTCACATTGAACGATTTTAGCAGATATATTTAACACGGTTTGACTAATCTCACTTAGAAATATTAGACAACTGACAAATCACGCATAGAGCGTCTTATTCATCCGACGTGTTCGGGATTACTCATATTCGAAACAAGATGATCCTTTTAATAAAGATTTTAGTCAAAATTTAAAATATTGAACTATATAAACCATTCAAACGAATTCGGACTATAAGGATTAATCGAATTTAAGAATAATAATGCTTGTCGAATATCCATTGCAATGGTTCACATCCGAACCTCGTGGTTTAACAGCTAATAATTAAATCTTCACTTACAACAACAAAAGTATTGCAGAATATTTTCCTGATTCAAAGAAAAAGCGCTCCTTTCCTATTGGCATGTGCTTGAATGAGAATCTATTATATAAAATAGAGTGTGGGTGTGTATGTATGTTCGCTAAAAACTCGAGAACTGAGAGTCGCAAGACTTTGAAATTTTCTGCATTATTAAAAGTCGACCCCGCGCAGAGTATAGGCTACCTTTTATTTCCATAAGGTCCACGGTTCGAACCCAGACGGGTCAAAACGTTTCCATAAGAAATACACGAAGAGGTAATTTTTCGTAGAAGGGTTATCCTCCACAATCCCTCCATTGAAAAGGTAAAGCAAGTTTACCTTTTGTTATACGCAGAATAAATAAAGTTATTCATTGTGGTTTTTTAAGTGCTTCCAATTCTTATATATATATACGAGTAAAATGTTGCTTGCATACTGCAAGCAGATCAGCAATACTAATTTCATATCGGCATCATATCGGGACGGTCCTCAAATGAAAAAAAAGTATTGAATTTTTTCCTAAAATTTGCGGAAATATCATCGTCTGGCATCAAACCCGGGTCTTACTGGTGAACCTACTATGCAGCACATTAGAAGATCACCATCACTAACTATGTGTAAAAATTCAGGCAGAAATATTGGCTACAACTGCCTCAAAAGACGTTCTAATTTCCACGAAGATAAATGGCTCTCTGGATTCGAACCAAGGACGATTTTGGAAATCTAAAATGACTTGCTAGAACCTGATCTAATTTCATACTAAGTTTGAAGTCGATATCATGCCGGGAAGTACCTAAAATTTGTTTCCGTTATCCCCATAAGAAATGCATTGTGGAGTGCAAATGGCCCTCTGGGATCGAACCAAGGACCATAAGCGAATACAAAAAAATTTATTATGAAATAATTTTATGATTTGTAACCCCATGCCAAATTTCAAGTTTCCATGCCATCGGGAAGGGGTCCAAAAAAATCTTAAAAATCGCCACAATGCATTTTAAACGGCCGATTTTTGCCTCGACCTAGCATCGAACCCAGGATATTTTCCGTAAAACTCATTTATGTTTTCGATAGATCATGACCATATATGTAAGCTCCTTGAGTTTTGATTCTCTACCTATCCGGGAAGTATTTTTTTTTAATTCCCGAAAATCAAAGCAATACATTTAAACGGGAAAAATCGGGACTTTGGGGCCCTCCGGAATCGAACCCATGACACTGAGGTTCAAAATCGCAATTTTTCTGGAGGTTACACGTTATGGCCAATATGGCGTAAAAATTTCAACTCAATCACTCTTGTGGTTTAGGCTGTGAGTTTGTATCCTCTATATATATATATATCTATTATATATAGACGCTTCTCCGGATATACCTATATACCTACGAGTAAAATGTCGCTTGCATACTGCAAGCAGAACGACAACACTATTTTCATGTCGGCATCATATCGGGACGGCCATCAAAAGAAAAAAAGGGATTGAAATTTTTCTTAAAATTCGCTGAAATTCCATCTTCTGGCATCGAACCCTGGTCTTTACCGTGAACTTACTATGCAGCACTATCGAACATCACCATCTCTAACTATGTGTGAAAATTCAAGCAGAAATATGGGCTACAACTGCCTCAAAAGACGTTCTAATTTTTACGAATTTAAATGGCTCTCTGGATTCGAACCAAGGACGATCTTGGAAATCTAAAAAATGTTTCTGAAAGTTATTTATGATCTCTATCTATATGCCGAATTTGAAGTTTCTATATTATTGGCAAAGGTTTCAAAATAATTCCTAAAAATCGGATTAACTTCTGATTGCAGAGACACCTGGTGTCGAACCCAGGACTCTTTGATAGCTGTGAATGCACTGTTTGATTTGTATGGACTTGATCTTTGTACATGCAAAGTTTGAAGTTGATATCGTGCCGGGAAGTACCTAAAATTTGTTTCCGTTATCTCCGTAAGAAAAGCATTGGGAAGTGCAAATGGTCCTCTGGGATCGAACCAAGGACCATAAGCTAATATGTAAAATTCGATTATGAAATAATTTCATGATATCTATCGACGTGCCGAGTTTCAATAATCCATGTTATCGGGAAAGGATCCAAAAAAAATCATAAAAATCGCAGCAATGCATTTTAAACGGCCGATTTTTGCCCCGGCCTAGCATCGAACCAAGGACAATATTCGAAGATGTCTTTCCAATTTTCGTTGGCTATGCACGGCATTTAGCGGTCCCTCGAGTTTCAACTCTCTGCTTTTCCGGGAAGTACCTCAAAAAAATTTTCGAAAATCCCCGCCATGTAATCTTATGGGGAAAATCGCGACTTTGGGGCCCTCTGGAATCGAACCCATGACACTGAGGTTCAAAATCGTCGTCGTCGTAAAAATTTCAAGCCATTGACGCTTGTGGTTTAGGCTGTGAATTAGTATCCTATCTATCTATCTATCTATCTATCTATCTATATAGGTATATCCATGAATGAATCCGGAGAAGCATCTATATATAATAGATATGAATGAATCCGGAGAAGCATCTATATATAATAGATAGACGCTTCTCCGGATATACCTATATCTATTATATATAGACGCTTCTCCGGATATACCTATATACACACTCACTCATTCATTCATTCATAGGGCATCAAAAGTCTAGGCATGTTCCACAAGTGCCACTGACTTGAAATTTTTACGATACATTGGCCATATCGTGTAACCTCCAGAAAAAATCCAACTTTGAACCTCAGTGTCATGGGTTCGATTCCAGAAGGCCCCAAAGTCCCGATTTTCTCCATAAGGATATATGGTGAAGATTTTCGAAAATTTTTTTGAGGCACTTCTCGGAAAGGTAGAGAGTTGAAATTCGAGGGATCGCTAGATGCCGTGAATATCCAACGAAAATAAAAAAGACATCGCCGAACATGGTCCAAGGTTCGATGCTAGGTCGGGGCAAAAATCGGCCGTTTAAAATGCATTGCGGCGATTTTGAAGATTTTTTTTGGATCCTTTCCCGATAACATAGATACTTGAAACTCGACATATGGATAGATATCATGAATATGCTTCATAATAAAATTTTACATATTCGCTGATGGTCCTTGGTTCGATCCCAGAGGGCCATTTGCATTTCTCAATGCATTTCTTACGGAGATAACGGAAACAAAATTTTGGCACTTCCCGGCATGCTATCGACTTCAAACTTTGCATGTTAATAGAGCAAATCCTTAGAAATCAAACAGGGCATTCACAGCTATCAATGTGTCCTGGGTTCGACACCAGGCGTCTCTGCAATCAGAAGTTGATCCCATTTTTAGGAATTATTTTGAAACCTTTCCCAATAATATAGAAACTTGAAATTCGGCATATAGATAGAGATCATAAATAACTTTTAGAAACATGTTTTAGATTTCCAAGATCGTCCTTGGTTCGAATCCAGAGAGCACTTTACATTCGTGAAAATTAGAACGTCTTTTGAGGCAGTTGTAGCCAATATTTCTGCTTGAATTTTCATACATAGCTAGAGATGGTGATCTTCTTTTTATCTGCAGAGAAGCTCACAATAAAGACCCGGGTTCGATGCCAGACGATGAATTGTCAGCGAATTTTAAGAAAATTTCAATCCTTTTTTTTTCTTTTGAGGACCGTCCCGATGTGATACCGATATGAAATTAGTATTGACGATCTGCTTGCAGTATGCAAGCTACATTTTACTCGTACCTATATATATATAAGTTATATATAGGGGATCAAAATTCTAACCATGTTCCACAAGTGCCACTGCTTTGAAATTTTTACGACATATTGGCCATAATGTGTTACCTCCAGGAAAAAGCCGACTTTGAACCTCGGTGTCATGGGTTCGATTCTAGAAGCCCCCAAAGTCACGATTTTCCCCATAAGATTACATGGCGGGGATTTTCAGAAATTTTTTTGAGGCACTTCCCGGAAAAGGAGAGATTTGAAATTCAAGGGATCGCTAGATGCGGTGCATATCTAAAGGAAACCATAATGACATCTACGAATATTATCCTTGGTTCGATGCTAGGTCGGGGCAAAAATCGGCCGTTTAAAATGCATTGTGGCGATTTTTAAGATTTTTTTTGGACCCTTTTCCGATGGCATAGAAACTTGAAATTCGGTATGAGGTTAGATACCATAAAAATATATCATAGTCAAATTTTACATATTCGCTGATGGTCCTTGGTTCGATCCCAGAGGGACATTTAAATTCCTCAATGCATTTCTTACGGAGATAACGGAAACAAATATTAGGTTCTTTCCGGCACGATATCAACTTCAAACATTGCATATAGAAAGATCAAGTCCATACAAATCAAACAGTGCATTCATAGCTATCAATGTGTCCTGGGTTCGACACCAGGTGTCTCTGCAATCAGAAGTTGATCCAATATTCAGGAATTATATTGAAACCTATCCCAATAATATAGAAACTTGAAATTTGGCATATAGATTGAGATCAATAATAACTTTTAGAAACATTTTTTAAATTTCCAAGATCGTCCTTGGTTCGAGTCCCGAGAGCCATTTACATTCGTGAACATTAGAGTGTCTTTTGAGGCAGTTGTAGCCAATATTTCTGCTTGAATTTTCACACATAGTTAGAGATGGTGATCTTCTATTGTGTTTCATAGTAGGTTTTCCAGTAAGACCCGGGTTCGATGCCAGACGATGAAATTTCAGCGAATTTTAAGAAAAAATTAAATCCTTTTTTTTTCTTACGAGGACCGTCCCGATGTGATGCCGATATGAAATTAGTATTGCCGATCTGCTTGCAGTATGCAAGCTACATTTTACTCGTATATATATATATAGGTATATCCGGAGAAGCGTCTATATATATAGGTATATCCGGAGAAGCGTCTATATATAATAGATATATACACTGGGGATCAAAAATCTAACCATGTTCCACAAGTGCCACCGACTTGAAATTTTTACGACGTTATGGCCATGACGTGTAACCTCCAGGAAAAAGCCGACTTTGAACCTAGGTGTCATGGGTTCGACTCCAGAAGGCCCCAAAGTCGCGATTTTCCCCATAAGATTACATGGCGGGGATTTTCGAAAATTTTTTTGAGGCACTTCCCGGAAGAGTTGAGAGTTGAAATTCAAGACATCGCTAGATGCCGTGTATATCTAAAGGAAACCACAAAGACATCTACAAATATTATCCTTGGTTCGATGCTAGGCCAGGGCAAATATTCTCCCGTTTAATTTACATTGCGATTTTTTAGTATTTTTTTAATTACTTACAGATGACTTGGAAACTTGAAACTTGGCACGTGGATATATATCATAAATATATTTCATAATAAAATTTTAGAACTCGATGATGGTCCTTGGTTCGATCCTAGAGGACCATTTACATCCTACAATGCATTTCTTATGGAGATTACGGTAGCAAATTTTAGGCACTTCCTGGCAAGTTGTTGACTTCAAACTTTGCATTTAATAAGATCAGGTCAAACCAAGTCATAATGTGTTTTCACCGCTGCCAGTAGGTCCTGGGTTCGACACCAGGGGTCTCTACAATCAGTAATTGATTCAATTTTTAGGAACTATTTTGAACCCTTTCCCAATAATATAGAAACTTCAAATTCGGCATATAGATAGAGACCATAAATAACTTTCAGTAACATGTTTTAGATTTCCAAGATCGTCCTTGGTTCGAATCCAGAGAGCCATTTAAATTCGTGAAAATTAGAACGTCTTTTGAGGCAGTTGTAGCCCATATTTCTGCTTGAATTTTCACACATAGTTAGAGATGGTGATGATCTATTGTGTTTCATAGTAGGTTCACCAGTAAGACCCGGGTTCAATGCCAGACGATGGAATTTCAGCGAATTTTAAGAAAAATTTCAATCCACTTTTTTCTTTTGATGGCCGTCCCGATATGATGCCAACATGAAAATAGTGTTGTCGATCTGCTTGCAGTATGCAAGCAACATTTTACTCGTACCTATATACACACTCACTTATTCATTCATTCATTCATTCATTCATAGGGGATCAAAACTCTAACCATGTTCCACAAGTGCCACCGACTTGAAATTTTTACGACGTTATGGCCATGACGTGTAACCTCCAGGAAGAAGCCGACTTTGAACCTCGGTGTCATGGGTTCGATTCCAGAAGGCCCCAAAGTCGCGATTTTGTCCATAAGAATACATGGCGGGGATTTTCGAAAATTTTTTTGAGGCACTTCCCGGAAAACCAGAGAGTTGAAACTCGAGGGACCGCTAGATGCCGTGCATAGCCAACGAAAATCGGAAAGATATCTTCGAATATTGTCCTTGGTTCGATGCTAGGCCGGGGCAAAAATCGGCCGTTTAAAATGCATTGCGGCGATTTTGAAGATTTTTTTTGGATCCTTTCCCGATAACATGGATACTTGAAACTCGGCACGTCGATAGATATCATGAATATATTTCATAATCAAATTTTACATATTAGCTTATGGTCCTTGGTTCGATCCCAGAGGGCCATTTGCACTTCTCAATGCCATTCTTACGGAGATAACGGAAACAAATTTTAGGTACTTCCCGGAATGCTATCAACTTCAAACTTTGCATGATACAAGAACAAGTCTTTATAAATCAAACTGTGCATTCACAGCTAACAATATTTCCCGGGTTTGACACCAGGTGTCTCTGAAATCAGAAGTTGATCCGATATTTAGGAATTATTTTGAAACCTTTTCCAATAATATAGAAACTTGAAATTCGGCATATAGATAGAGATCATAATACACTTTCAGAAACATTTTTTAGATCTCCAAGATCGTCCTTGGTTCGAATCCAGAGAGCCATTTGCATTCGTGAAAATTAGAACGTCTTTTGAGGCAGTTGTGGCCAATATTTCTGCTGGAATTTTCACACATAGTTAGAGATGGTGATATTCTATTGTGCTGCATAGTAAGTTCACAGTAAAGACCCGGGTTCGATGCCAGACACTTAAATTGAAGAGAATTGGAAGAATATTTCCAATTCTTTTTTTTTTTGTCTAAATCTAAAACATGTTTCTGAAAGTTATTTATGATCTCTATCTATATGCCGAATTTGAAGTTTCTATATTATTGGCAAAGGTTTCAAAATAATTCCTAAAAATCGGATCAATTTCTGATTACAGAGACACCTGGTGTCGAACCCAGGACACATTGATAGCTGTGAATGCACTGTTTGATTTGTATGGACTTGATCTTTCTATATGCAAAGTTTGAAATCGATATCATGCCGGGAAGTACCTAAAATTTGTTTCCGTTATCACCGTAAGAAATGCATTGAGGAATTTAAATGTCTCTCTGTGATCGAACCAAGGACAACAGCGAATATATAAAATTCGATTATGATATATTTCTATGGTATCGAACCTCATACCGAATTTCAAGTTTCTATGCCATCGGAAAAGGGTCCAAAAAAAATCTTAAAAATCGCCGCAATGCATTTTAAACGGCCGATTTTTGCCCCGACCTAGCATCGAACCAAGGATAATATACGTAGATGTCTTTATGGTTTTCTTTAGATATCTTTGGCATCTAGCGATCCCTCGAATTTCAACTCTCTACTTTCCCGGGAAGTGCACCAAAAAAATTTTCGAAAATCTCCGCCATGTATCCTTATGGAGAAAATCGCGACTTTGGGGCCTTCTGGAATCGAACCCATGACACCGAGGTTCAATGTCGGATTTTTCCTGGAGGTTACACGTTATGGCCAATATGTCGCAAAAATTTCAAGGCAGTGGCACTTGTTGAACATGGTTAGAATTTTGATCCCCTATATATAACTTATATATAAGTATATCCGGAGAAGCGTCTATATATAATAGATATATATACTATCATTCTTTTATCGGTGTTCAATCTCGGTTGTTTCAGAGTGATATAAAATTCATTTTGGTTGTGTTTGATCATTGTTTCCGATATCCATTTTTTCCCTTTCTAAAAATGTCTCCTTAAACGTGATGCTGCTTATCCTAATGCTATCTTCGAATATACTTTTTATAATCCTTAAACAAATGTTGTGTTCATCGAAGAATTGTTCATTCTAATATTTAGATTACTTTGCAGATTTTATTATAACTTCATTTTGTTTGTTTATTGGATTGGAAATGATGATAGCCTGGCATTTGCTATCTACTTAAAATTATGAGACGTGTTACGATCAAGCCTGTAACAAAAGTATTTATCAATTTTAATTTTTCCACGATGAGATTCAACGGGCACTTCAGCTAGTTATTAGTATAGCTAGTATATAGTATAGCTAGTATTGTAATATGGGAGCGGGAATAGCTCAGGCTGCCGGCCAACCACGCGGTACGGTAGTCGAGCGGGCCGACCCCACCAGGAAGATGAATTCAAAAACCTTTGCTAACTATTATTATGAAGAAGGAAAATGCTCTGATCTATTCAAGCTCATGAATATATATATATATATAATATATATATATATATATATATCCCCTCCTCATCACCGCCACAGTTCATTGCCTCATCGGGGCGGAGGGGTGTTAACGGAGGTTGGAGGCGATGCATAGCCCAGGTTCAACCATGCTAAGAAGGCTTCAACAATATCTCCGGCCAAATAATGAAAGTGGCATTCACCAACCGGCAGTAGGACAGCCTGGTGAATTATTGTCCTAACCCCCCCAAATACAAGTAAAATTTTCATGATGAGCTTCTTTAATGGAAATTTATCCGGACGTAAAAGCACCACCCATTCGGATGTCCGGGAGGTGGTGGCATTGAAGAGGTCCATCATGAAGAAAAGAATTACTACCCTGCAATTCACAACCTACAACTGCCGCAGCTTGAAGAGTGAAGAACGACTGCTGGAACTACTCAATGAAGCAGAGAAGATAAAATGGGATATCATTGGTCTCAGCGAAGTCAGAAGAAAATCAGAGGAGCTACTTACACTGAAGGAAGGACACTTATTCTTTTACAGGGGTACCAAGGATGGAAGAAATGGAGGCGTTGGATTTTTGATCAACAAGAGATGGAAGGATAATGTGGTGAAAATCGAAGGTGTATCAGATAGAATTTGTAAACTCATACTGAAGATCAATGAGCGTTACTCAGTACAGGTCATCCAAGTCTACGCACCAACAGCGGCAAGCAGCGAAGAGGAAATTGAAAACTTCTACCAAACTCTCGGCACTGAACATGACAAGGAGGCCCACTACTATAAAGTCATTATGGGAGATTTTAATGCTCGTGTAGGGCAGCGGGAAACTGATGACACTGTCGCAGGACAATATGGACTGGGCCAGAGAAATGAGCGAGGTCACCGCTTAGTAGAGTTTGCAGAATGCACCAATATGTATATAACAAATACATACTTTAAGAAAAATCCCACAAGGAAATGGACGTGGAGAGGTCCCAATGGAACAAAAAATGAAATAGACTACATATTGGTAAACAGACTCTACACTGTAACTAACTGTGAAGTTTTGAATAATTTCAACACTGGAAGTGACCACAGAATTGTTAGATGCAGAATCAATATTAACCCCCGAATGGAACGAAAGAAGTTGGTTTCTTGCAAGAAGGAGGAGATAAATATTGATAAACTATCAGATAACGAGAAAAAGTTTCAGCTGGAACTTAGAAATAGATTCTCAGCACTTCGGGAGGAAGAACTCGAAACCAAAGTTATGGAAATTGTAAAGAAAGCGGCAGAGGAAGTAGCAAGCATGCCAAGAAAACCTAAGGATAAGAAATTTAGTGATAGAACCCGGAAAATGATGAAACAACGGAAGGAACTGAAGAATTTAAACACTCCAAGAGATAATATCGAATATGCCGAGCTTTGCAAAGCCATCAGAGTAGCAATCAAGGAAGATGTGAGGAATTTTAATGAAAAGATTGTGCAAGAGGCCATAGAAAATAACAAAAGCATAAAGAGGGCTAGAAGACGCCTAGCAATTGGTAAGAAACAGATTTTAGCCTTACAGAAAGGAGATGGCACCACAACATATAACAGACCAGCAATATTGAGGATTGTAGCAGAATACTTTGGCAACCTATACAAGAAGATAGGAAACGCCGAAGAGGAGAACCAAGATGAAAGCCAAAGCTCACAAAATCTCCTCTCAATCCTCCCAGAAGAAGTAATGGCGGCGATTAAGCAGATGAAGAATGGGAAAGCAGGAGGAGCAGATGGGGTGTTGGCGGAATATCTGAAAGCTGGTGGAACAGAGATTGCTAATGTTTTAGCACAATTATTCAGTAATTGTCTAAAACAAGGAATGATTCCCAAGGAATGGAACCACGCAAGGATTGCCCTTCTGCACAAGAAAGGAAGCAAAGAAGATTTGAAGAACTATCGCCCCATTAGCCTCCTTCCAGTTGTCTACAAAACATTCATGAGGATAATAGCGGAACGTCTTAAGATGACCCTGTCTTCAGCCCAGCCTAGAGAACAAGCGGGATTCCGGAAAGGCTTCAGCACTATGGACCACATCCACACATTACAGGAAATTATAAACAGAACGAATGAATACGAGATGCCACTCGTCCTTTGCTTTGTAGATTATGAACAGGCCTTCGACTCGGTAAGTACCTCCTCCACTCTGAAAGCTCTAAAGAATCAAGGAATAGATTCTGAGTACATCCGCCTCTTGCGCAGTGTCTACGAGAATGCCACAGCTTCTGTAATGCTTCATGAAGAGACCGATGAATTCAAGATTGAGAAGGGAGTTCGACAAGGTGACGGTCTATCTCCCATCTTGTTCACAGCCATTTTAGAAGAAGTTTTTAAAACCCTTGATTGGGAAGAGAAGGGGTTAAGAGTAAATGGGGAGTACATCAGTCACCTCCGTTTTGCAGATGATATAGTTCTCTTTGCAGCTAACGCAGAAGATCTAACTTCAAGACTTGAAGAGCTAAACACAGCAGGACAGAAGATAGGACTCAGGATAAACCTAACAAAAACAAAGGTAATGTATAATTCTTTTACAGTGCAAGAGCCAGTCAAACTTCAAGGAAAACCTCTGGATATTTGCTTGGAATACACATACCTGGGACAACTTGTAACAACAGGAGAGAAAAACAGGATTAATGAAGTAAACAGAAGAATGAAACTTGGCTGGAGTGCATTTGGAAGGAACTCACACATTCTGAAGTCAAGAATGCCAATGGTTTTGAAGAGGAAGATCTTCAACCAATGCATTTTACCTGTCTTGACCTATGGAAGTGAAACTTGGGTGTTAAATGCTGCAATAACCCAGAGACTTCAGACAACGCAAAGGAGCATGGAGCGCTGCATGCTGGGAATCACAAGAAGAGACAGGAAACGAAACACTTGGGTGAGAATGATGACTGGAGTTACGGACATAATAGATAAGGTAAGATCACTGAAATGGAGGTGGGCCGGCCATATTGCAAGAAGAAACGACAACCGTTGGACATCTGCCGTTCTCAACTGGATACCAAGAGATGTGAAGAGACCAAGAAGACGACCTATGGACAGGTGGAACAGAGACATCATCAAGTACTTAGGTGTAACGTGGCAACGAGAAGCTCAGGACAGAGAAAATTGGAAAGTACTTGGGGAGGCCTACATCCGACGTCGGATTGAAAATGGCTGATGATGATGATGATGATGATGATATATATATATATATATATATATATATATATATATATATATATATATATATATATATATATATATATATATAATTGAATAAAAAGTATTGAGTTCTATTTCCGTTAACGGACGAATCTTGAATGCATAAGATCACCACATTTCCCCGCCAGCGAAAAAAGGGATAGCGTTAACGCCGATTGAATTTGAGGCAAGTGCTTGCGGTAAATCGAAGCAAGCACCTGCCAGTCACTGCACACACCCAAAATCCAATAAAAGGGTTCGTTTAAACAGTCAAAATCCTCGCAACTGCTATGTTTAAACGGCATTAGTCCACCTAAATAATACACTCCATACAATTATCTTTCCATCGGTACTCCTCTAGACTTCGTGCGGCCATAATTTCTAATTTTAAAGTGCTAAATAAATAGAGCGTGCAAAGACGAAAATGCACTAAAAGCGTGCATTTTGTGGTTGAGTTATGAACACTTTTTCGCTGTCTCTCAAAGCCTCAAGAAGGAGCTTCTGATAGCCTCTTGTGGGGGCCCCTGGAATAGAATTACGCGTGGAGGATTCTCGTTGCTTCGTTATGGGGAAACATCTCTCTGAAGGCTCATTGAAACAAATAGGGCCGTATTTATAGTCGACTCCTTCCCCTACACCTAACGAACCCTTCATGAGTAAGCTGCCAGGCGAGCGGTACCTATTGGTATTTATGAACGACTCCCCGCAGTCATCTGACGAGGAGACGAACTAGTGATACATTTGGCAACAGCGTTCCCAAAAACAGTTTCGTTATTCGGTTTTTTTAAATATTCCTTTCTGCTAATTTTTTTTGGTTCAGATGAAATCTTGTATTGATGGCAAAGTTTGAATAGGTACTGTAAATTCTAATAACATTTAAGCTCTGCATGACAGTAAAAATCAGTGTCATGTCTTTCCTCTTCCATTTTCAGCTCTACCTGTATTTATTTTCATGTTTAAACCAAGGTTCTGTTGAGCTCAATGTTCCTGTTAATGACATTTACAACAGCCCAAGAAAGGAAGTGTATATGAATAAAAAATAACTTCAATATACAACAAAACTATTAAATTGATAATAATGTTGGTAAATTTCTAGTTTCACACAGTCAGCCTTTTTTTTTTTTCTCAAGTGGTTTCGGCCCGATTTCGACGATATTTTGGTGGGAGACACTTGAAACATTGCGGCATATTATAGTAATTTTAGACAATCTTAACGTGCTATATTTACTGAAATATTGGTGTTTTAGTGAGCGAAGTACCGAAATGGCGTCCGGAGGCCCAGTTTTCGTAGCTATTTCCGTGGTTTTGACGCCAGGTGGAGCGGTCATCACCGAGTTTCAACTCTCTTAAATTGCCTTGAAAATGCGCAATTTTTTTTTCTCAAGTGGTTAACGTCAGAAATATACGAAATTTCACGTGGAGGCACTTGAAAAATTGGTAACATAACTAACGATGAAATACTGCTTTCCTTTATAATCTGACCTTTTTTTTCTCAAGTGGTTCTCGTCCGAATTATACGAAATTTCACGGGGATGCACTTGAAAAATAGGTAAGCTAAAAAACGATGAAGTACTGCTTTTTAAGGCACAATGATAATCTAAATCAACAACAATATGCTATGCACAACATATAATATCGAGTTAATATGAATATTCCTCGCATAATTATCTTCTTATACGTTGTTCGCATTACATAAATATATATGTCGAAACACCTTGGAAACCAATTTAGCTTGCAAACCTATTATAGCTTGCAATCCGAACGGGAGGGTTACTATCTTTTTCTTAACACAAAGCAGCATTTGCTCCAAAAGAACACTGCATTTTCTTTCGATTTAAAAGATCACGGTAATTACGTAAGAAAAATAACACGGAAGAAACACAAAAAAAGGTAATAGGAATAGATTAGCAAATACCATCTTAGTGATGTAATTGGGAGTTCTGAAAAGAACAATTTTAAGCATAATGAAGAAATAATAATAGGTAAACGGAAGGGGAAGGGTTGATGAAATGGCAAGGGGGTGGTGGTTATGGGAGGGATGGAGGCTTAGGAGGGAACACCTTCGAAACAGCCGTGAAGAAGTTATGTAAACGAAGACCCCCTTCGACGGTTTTCCGCAAAGAATATTTCCGTGGAATATTGCGTGGAAGGAGCATGCCTGCGACGACGACGTTTGTTCTAAGGCACGAATTTCGCAACCTAGGTGCCATATAACGCCCTAATTCTCGGAAGGAGGGAAGGGATAGTTGAGACCCTTGAGATTGAAACGACCGTCCGTCGGTCGCCCACGCGCCAGGAAAGGGAGTCGCTTTCCCAACCTTCCCCCTTTCGTACATGTTACCGTTAACTGTAAGATTGTAATGAGAGAGAGTGTTTTTGTGACAAATGTTGCTTTGTGTTAAGAAAAAGATAGTAACCCTCACGTTCGGCTTGCAAGCTATAGTTGGTTTGCAAGCTAAGTAGGCTTCCAAGGTTTTTTAACAGAGATATTTATTACGATAAACAAGTAAATCAGACAATATTTACCTCATTCCCCCCTTCATTTTTGCTCAAAAAAGTCCGTCATCCAGTTTAAGATTACGAAATAACAATCAAATCAAACGAAATTTCCCTCACTCCCCCACCCATTTTCGCTGTAAGAATCCCGTAATAGAGTAGAAAATTACGAAAAACTAAGCTATTCCGACAATATTTATCTAAGTACCCCCACCCTTTTTGATCAAAAAAGGTCGTAATCGAGTTGAAAATTACGAAAAAATAAACAAATAAGTCAATATTTACCTCACTCCCCCCACCCTTTTCGATCAAAAAAGCCCGCAATCGAGTAGAAAATTACGAAAAAAACAACCAAATCAGTCAATATTTACCACACTCCCCCCACCCTTTTTGATAAAAAAGCACGTAATGGAGTGGAAAATTACGAAAAAACAAGCAAATCAGTCAATATTTACCTCACTCCCCCCACCCTTTTTGCTCAAAAAAGCCCACAATGGAGTTGAAAATTACGAAAAAACAAGCAAATCAGACAAATTTTACCTCACTCCCCCCACCCTTTTTGCTCAAAGAAGCCCACAACCGAATTGAAATTACGAAAAAACAAGCTAATCAGACAAAATTTACCTCACTCCCCCACCCCTTTTCGGTTAAAAAAGTCCGAAATCGAGTCAAAAATTGACAAAAAACAGGTCAATCAATCGTACATTACACCCACCCAGCACCCCTTTTCACTCAAGGAAGCCCGTAACCGAGTCTAAAATTAACAAAAAACAGGTCAATCAATCGTACATTATACCTACCCAGCACCCCTTTTCACTCAAGGAAGCCCGTAAGCGAGTAGGGAATTGGGATATGGGCATCTGTTAGAGTTGAAATAAGTTAGAAAACCCCTACCGGAATTCCTAGGAACCATCAGAAATGGCCAAAAAGCAGACGAAAAACGTCAAAAAATGCTCTTCTTTGGAGTAAAATTCCTAAGAAATGGCACTAGTTAGAAGGGATTTCTCATCATATATATCAGCCGCCATCCTTATTCTACGAAATGGTTTAGGAATTACATGATTATCTCCAGTAATAAGGGAGATATAGAATTTATCCCTGACTGTGTGAAACTAGAAATTTACCAATATTTGGGCCACATGTAGAGGAATAAGTTCGAATAAACCCAACCTATGTTCCCATTTTAAATTATATCGTATCATTGAAGAATATCACTAAATTTACTGATGTGTTTATTAGTATCTTGTACAAATCTTTTAAATTACGTGTATATTGCTGCCGTACTTTATTAATAATTTGTAATCTCACTTTTAAAAGGTTTCAGCAATAGAGTGTCAGGGCAGCAGCGAGAAGTTATGCTGGAATTTATGCTCCAGCATAACGACCCTGCCCATAACAAGCTGGTGGGCCCCATGGGGGCCCAAAGAAAACAGAAATTGTGGGAGGAGTTATCAATAAAACTGAATTCCTGCTCCACTGGGGCGACGAAGGAGGCATGGAAGTGGGCGAAAGTAATTAAATACTTACATATTTTTTATTTCATTATCTTTCAGTCGTACTTTTGCATTAATGCTATTGTGTTTGTGTTAATAGTGATGGCAGGATTGGAATTCCTACGTAAAGCAAAAGGCCGCTAAACAACGTTGGCATTCTCAGGGCACTGGTGGCGGACCCCCACTGAGAATTAAACCCCTCACACCTGTGGAAGAGAGACTGATCAGTCTCATGTGAGGTAGCTGTGACAGGGGTTGAAGAGTCTGTGGATCCTGCAGAGGTGACATTTTCTCACGTACATGACTTTAAAGCATTTTCTAAAACAATTTTGATTCAGTCTGTTTAACTCAAAATTGTTTAATTTCAGTTGCAGCTCGACCCAGAAATGTGTGATGATTTCGAAGTGTACCCACTGGAAGTGGTCATGGAGAGTGCAACTCTGCAGTAGGCCACACCCACACATACTCTGCCTCCTCGAAGAAGAAGGTGCCTACATGAAGGTAAATTGCTGCACTAGAATGGAATTGCATTGTATGCTTATATTACTACAGATGACTTGACAATAGCAATTCCTTTTTAATAGAGTTTTGACAAGGTTTTACAAAGTTTCCCATGAAAAGATTGGAGGCGAATCCTATACCTTCATGTTAATATAAGTACTGGGGAAAAGAAATTGCAAGTGAACTTAATTAGAAATGCTATGATAATATCTAAGTCTTAGAAGGAAAGAAAATTTAAAAATAACATTTTTCAGTTCATGTGTTTTTAATTACCGTTATAGCCATTTCTACATGTACTATGACACACAAATTGAATCAGCAACTTCATACATACAAAATTATACATGGATATAAAATACATGCATACTTTGCATGAAACATACATAAAAATTTATAGTAATGTTCTTAGTTGTCATACCATACATTGATCAAGAAGGATGGAACAATATCTTCAGGACATGCTTGCCAAATATTTTAAGTGGAGCAACTTACAGTTCAGTAAATTCAAATTTACTATTGTCCTAGGTAAAACAACTAGATTTGGATACCTAGTCACATTCTTTAGACCCAAGAAACTGAGAAATTATTTATGCTGAAAAAATAAAATAGCGTACCACTACATTGATTGAAATCTTTTGTCCATTAAGTACTCTGGAAGGAATTGCTTTACATCAGAACTTTGCAGATGTTTGGGTGCTGGACTTGAATAATTAGAATAACTGAAATCAGAGTGCATCCACTATTTTCTATTGAACTTTTAACATTGACCAATCTTCCTTAGATGATGATTTGCTGGCAGAGCGAAGCATGCGAGCCTCGGAAATGATGGCCGAGGCAGCCATCAAGCAGGCTGAGGCAGCTACCAGCATGGCAGCGGCAGAAATGAAGGGTACTATGGGAGATATACTCACAGAGTAAGTACTCTTGATATAATCCTTCCCTTAGTCCCTTCTTCCTCCAATTCCACCCTATGTTCAAATTACCATGAGAGTAGGTGCATTTTTTTTTCTGAGAGGTGGGAATGCATTTACGCTCCATATGTGGCTTGCATAGCCTCCCCATTTGTGGGACTCACTCAGATCATGAGAATACCCACAAAACCTCACCTCTTTTTCCTCTAGGACGAGACTCCTATGCAGGGACCACTCTTGGGTTACCTTAGTGAATGCAATATGATTATAATTATTTAATACAATAATACACAATACAATCACATTCAAAAAAATAATATACAATACTATAATATACAATATAATATAGTGTAGATATGTGTATGTGTGTATAATAAATGTATGTATAAAATATATATCAGAAAGGAAGGAGCACTTCACCTGCTGGGTAGGCTAATCTCATTATGAGTTGCTCCCTAACTGTCCTGCCGACATCTGCAATATGGCCCGGTTCTTCCACAGGTGGTATCAAGTCCAGGTCTTCCTCAACCAGGTCAAGTTGTGCATTTAAATTACCCTGCACACACTGGTTGTGTAAAACACAACAGGCATTCATAATCCCGAACACTTTCCCTGGTGAGTACTCCAACATCCTTCCCCTGCTCAGGCACCTAAACTGCCCTTTCAGTACCCCGATACACCTTTCAATGGCACATCTTGCCCTCGCATGCATGTGGGTGTATTTGGGCTCTGGACTTCCCTTCGGCGTGGAGGACGGGTGTCATGAGCCATGGCTCATTAGGATAACCAGAATCACCGGTTATGATTTTAATCACCCAGTAAAATTACAGCTGTATAATTTTTACTCCTCCTGAAGGAAATTTCTCTTTGCATACCTAAGAGCCAGCCAGCAATCCTCTCCATACTTCCTCAAGTAGACGCCGAAAGCGACTGTTAGACCACATGAAGGAGTCGTGCGAGGCCCCGGGATATCTGGCCAGTACTTTAATAATTTTGAGCTGTGAGTCACACACCTAAAAAACACAAAATAAGAGTCATGACAAGGGGAGATTTAATTTATTAATGGAGTATTTTGCATTAAAACTTACAATTTGAGTATTGATTGTGTGAATCGATTTTCGATTCACATAGAGGTGCTCATGCACTGATGGTTTTTGAATTGCAATATGAGTTCCATCAACAAATCCTAGCACTCCTGGGATTTGAGAGGACTCATAATGCCTGAAATTGATAGGATTTTAATTTATGCTCATTTCTTTCTTTTCAGATTGAGGCTACTCAGGAAATAATGTATGTAAATAAGATTATTTTTTTATTAAAATGATGTAAATATGTTTTTGTACTGTTTTCATGATAATATATGTAATATAATTCATAATATATATAATAATGTAAATAAATTAATTACTTTTCAATGTATACCCTCCTTTCCAAGAGACTGTTTGCGACTAGAATCCACTTTGTAAACACAGCACGTGTGTTGAGGACACTAGCCACCTCGTCTAAAGCCCTGCTGACACTGGCGTGGCTGAGGCTAACATTGATACTGCTCCCTACTGACTTCTGATAGCAGCCTTGTCCATAAACGTGCAATGCACAAAGGATCTAGGTGCCCAAGAAAATTCTTTGGTTATTAAAACTATGAAGATAGAAGTATTATCTAGGTGCTACAATTATGTGGAAGTATTCTTTATTTTAATATAAACACAGAAATTATTAATCTACCATTATCATTTAAATACTTCACAATTTCCGTAAGAATGGCAATTTAACCCTCATATGGATTCACTGCGCCTTTGCGGCGCTCGTGGTTTTTAATATGCTTTAAATACTGCCCAATCCCATGGATCTTGCTGAAACTTTCAGTAGTCTATTTTTTCTGCGTTCTTAGTCGACATGTCTAATTTTGCCTGCATAGTGCGTATAGTTTTCATTTTATTGGCCACTAATGGAAAAAGTTACGTCGTTGGATTTACGGCGCCGCTGCGGCTACGCGAGTTTTCTCGTCGCTATTTTGGCCTGTCAATACTCATTTTTTTGGTTCTTATTTTACTCATGAAATGGTATATTATATTTATAATCATAATATTTAAACGATGAAGCTTTCTAAATCATTTAAAATTGTTTAACATAGGGCCAAGTTTGCTATGCCAAATTTCTTTCATCTATTATCCAAGTATCATAAATTTTTCTTTTTTACAATGTTCTTTTACAAAACTTCATCTGAATACAATAATAGATTTTAGAAATTCGTGGCTAGCCTAAGGGTGTTATTTCTATGGCCTCTGCCATTATTTGACAGCAAACGGAAAATAATGCAGTGTTAAAGGTTTTTATTCATAACTTCTGTAATAATGGGTTCAATCGAACAAAACATGGTTAAAAATAAAGAATATAGAAGTTAGTAGCATTATCAATAAAAAAACTTGCTAAGAAGAGCCAAATTTGGAAGATAACAACAAAAAATACCGCAGCGCCTCTGCGGCGCCGAAAATCCAACGACGTAACTAAATTTGTAAATCCATATGAGGGTTAAGAATGTGCTCACCACACCTAGCGAGTTGTGAGGTCCAAAAAAGGAGTATCAAGAAGTAGACATTTTAATTTGACATAAAATTATTAGCAATGGAATTTTTACATTACTAGTACATTATGCAATATTGGGTTTGGTTGATACTTTTTATCATTCATATTTTAAACTAACGAAACTTCCTGTATAAGAAGTGACCTTAGAAGATGTTATTTTTCTTCAAAAGTCTTGTAAATGGGACATTTCCCTTGAATAAATACAACACCGCATACCTTAATTTCAATGGGTAATGCTGTAGAAAGCTGCCCAGTATTCAAGATTGGCCGCAGTTCCTCAACTAAAGCCCTTGCCATGTGTTTAATGAGGCGATACAAGCCTTGGAACACCACCTCAGTAACACTGAAGGGGTCTGCATGATCCCTCAAGTGTCTAAGGTCTTGTCTTCTCCTTAAAACCTGGCACCTTCTCCTTTGCAACTGCACAAACCTCAGATTCCTTAAGGCATTCATGGTACATGCTATTAACAATGAACTTATGCATAACAGCAATTATAACAGTAAATGTAGCATCGATTTCGATTCCTCAGGAATGAAAAGTGAAACTCAAGGAAATCGATATTCATTGGAGATATTGGAAATCGATGAGAATGAGATGAGAAGCAGAAATAACAGTAAAAAAACGCTGGAGAAACGCCACTTGTAACTAATATTCACGTAGATAAATAGTATTTGTTATACAATATGGGCATAAATAGATGACATTAATAACCAAGTCTATTATTCACATTGATGTAAATATGAAGCTAAAGCACGTAAACAGTCATCGCAAAACTAACAAAAGTAATATATTTATTTATTTATTTATAAGTTTTCAATATAATAAACCAGGTTTGATATTTATAAGTTACTATGCTATGCATTTCAATTTATTTCATCTTCCTGCAGCTGTATAGAACGTCAAAATGATTTGTCTACAAAACTTGTGCAGCAATGATTGCGTATACTCGTATATCTATCTGTTTACATTCTAATTAGCTTGTTTTACACCTTTATTTTACTTGTAGAATGTCCATATAAATGTGCATTCATGAAATACAGCAGTATTATCTTACTATAGCCAATTAATAACTTTTTAAAAAATTTTAAGTTTATTTACCTCTGAATAATCAAAACAAACAGAATGCATGGAAAGACTTTTGAAGTGCTCTAGAGCAGTAGAGAATTTTTCGAATGGAAAGTCTCCGATTTTCTGATAGGAAGCCCTCTGAAATGTGCGGAAAGGCTTTCCGATTGTAAATATCGTAAAACGGGAGGAAGTCGGATTTTCCGTTTGAGATGAGAGACTCTGAAACACCCCTAGGCCTGGTGGCAGCAGATCATGTATGCTTTTTTCCGATTAACTCCAGAGGAATGGCCCTTCTCTTAAGTGTACAATCAGTTGTCATGTACAAAATTCATTACCAAGCGTCTTGAAATGAAAGAAGGACCGTTTCATACACTTCCATAGCAGTTTTATTATGGCAACATGTTTTGCTACTTTCCATTTATAAAGATGATTGTAAGTGCAGCATATTTTCTGGTAAATAAAGCAAGATTACGCTTCTAAGTTTGATCTCGTACATGTATTCTATCCAAAACACTGGTCTACCTAGATGGAAGACATTCAAATATATTTCAATTGATGAAGGTTACTGAACACTGAGAAATACTGGATTTAGTCTCTTTTTAACAGTCAACTTTATTATTTTAAGACATATTGTTAATAAAAAATCACACCAGGCATTCCGTAAATAAATGAATTGCTGTATGCTAATAAAAATATAAATATGTAACTCATAAGAAATAGAGATGTAATAAATAATCTAAATTTAAAATTATACACCGTAACTAAGAAAATATAATAGAGGCAAATTATCGTTTGAAAAATATTGCATATAAACGTGATATGAAATTTATAATAGGTACTTAAATGTAAAAATATCTAAATGTTGTACAGATTGTTGTTAATGCTTTTCGTTAAAGCATTCAATACACATTGCTGGATGGCTATTACATTCTTTACAATTGGTGCATACTCTTTTTGCTTTCATTCTAGCTATTTTGGAGCTTTTTTTATTTTGTCATAACACAGTGTGCACCTTTTATGGATCTTGCAGGCCTTCCCTTCAAATTTGTCTAAATGATGCTTTCGTATATCATATTTTATTTGAGTATGTTCCTTTTTCTTTGGAGAAGTATAAACTATTTCACTTGCACCAGAACACTTCTCCAATAAACCATCAACAATCAATTCTCGGAATTTCAAAATGCTGATAAGTTTTCCCCCTTATGATTGTCATTAAAAATAACCTATGCATTCACAACACATGTCCCTAAAATAATCTTGATTGCTACCTTCTTATACCACTTATACCTTTTTGAAGGCAGGTATAACATCCTGACATTTGGTTAGATAATTCTACTCCCTTCTTTACTTTATTGTAAGCAATAATAACAGGAGGCTTCAATATATCTTCACCATCCCTATTTCTTTTTCCAGTAGAAATCAAACTGGCTCCGTGTTCAGATCTAGTGGAGATCATGATTATTGGTCTTTTGTCAAACCATTTCAGCACTCTTACCCCATTTTTATTTTCTTGGCCAAAGATATCGCTTTTCGTCAATCTTTTTTCACCAAGATTTGATGGATTTCACGGCGATTACTACACAGTGTTCCACAAGCATATGTTTTCCTTTTCAATAGTTCTTCACATAATGGTTCAATTGTGAAGTGCTTATCCTCATAAACAGTTCTTTCCTCACCCGACAACCCATCTACTAATTCCATGACAACGTCATGCCCATGGAAAAAGTTTATCCTTCCTAAAAAAACCCCTTCTCTAACCCTTTCCCCCCCTTCCTGGTTTCCCATGTATTTGAAAATATGGAAAATGTTTTGCCTGATGATTCTAGGATACTAGTGAAACATATTGCTTTATTAAAACTGCTGTGGAAGTGTACAAAACATTCTTTCTTTCATTGTAATGGCCTTCCGTGAGGTTATGCCTTCCCATATTGAGTTTAAGCTTATTAAAACTAATCAGAATTACAAATATGGAATATAACATGGCATTCATTAAGTCTTGGGTTATAGAAACTGCCAAAATTGCACCTTTGCTATGTTAGATAGATGAACAAGTATTAAAAAGTCAACTGGGAGTCCTGACTTTATCAATGGTCAAGACAGCTCTTATTGTGCATCGTAAGACAAAATTCATATTCTCTTTGCTGTATTAATCATTATTGTTTAGTTCTAAAATAAAATAAGGGATTTTTTTTCTCTTTAAGATACATTTACAAATATACAGATACAGAGAAGTGTATCAAGAAAAGACCAGGAGATAAAAAAACATCTTACTTTAAGAAACAAAAACTTGATGACAGTCATCTGTAATTTTTATGGATGTTTTTTTTTACCAACGTATTTATAACGGTGCTAGTGATGAAAGTTATCTTTACTCTTCAAGCCTTGATGAGGATCTTTGTGTTTCCTTCATAGATGCCTGCTGAAGTTTTAAAATAACCATTGCAGAGTGACTGTAGGTGGCTTTAGTGTAAAAAATCATAGCTCTATTAAATGTTGCAGGGTTTTTATAGTTTTCGGTGTGAATGTACTTCAGGCTTCTCCGACTTTAAGCCATTTTAATCTGTCTGCCAGTATTTTGTTTGAATATTTTGGGCACATTTCAATGAAAGTTATTTCCTGGAATCTGTGTCTACTTACAATTCATACGAATCTCTTTTCTCTTATTGTGTGGCAGATTTTTAGTGAATATGCACCAATTTTTTGCTACGAAAATACTTTGAATCTTCCTTTCTCAAGTCTTGGGACAAAACCTCTCGGGCAACCTTGAAGAACACCTCAGGGTTTCCCTGGGAGTGATGCTCTTTTATACTCTGTTGGTGGAGTGACATGAGGTGCTGTGAGGCATTGAAATTTTTTGATTTATGACCAATCAGTCTCTGTACTAGGATCTTATGGTAATAACTCTAAATTTTTCTGTGTAATTAAAATAACATAGAATGACACTTCTGATGGCTTACAACATTTAAAAAATAAAACTATATCCAGCTGCCTGAAATATTCTTGATGTTTCTCGATATGTTCTCAAGAAAATTGTTTTTAATGAGCTGGATTGCAGTTGACCTGGAATATCCGTTTGTGGATGATATTAAATGGAAAAATTACTTTGATCTTCAGCTCCACTATTTACCAATTTTATAGCAGGTTAAGCCTGGCCAAGGTCATCCATCAGCTCCACATACACCCAAGTGTAGAACTTTCTCAGTTTGATATTATTCCTTATATATTTGAGACTACTGAGCCCATCAATTTTGAATCGGTTTTGCCCAGAGTTAAGGTATACCTAAAAAAATAAATCATTGTTTACTAATATAATGGTTTTTCAAGAAAAATAAATTTTAATAAATTATTAATTCGTGTACTATTTAAGTTCCCTGATTTAATCCAATTCCAATTTTCACCAAGTTAAGGCTACTTCAATCGAATTAAATAACTTTTTGCCTAAAATGAGAGGAAATTACATTTTTGTTATAGCTTGATGGTGAATTTGCATTTAACATAGGAACTATACAAAGATAAAATGAATTTCATCAACAGACAACAACAGCAGTTGGAGGGTTAATGTATGCAAACAACAATTATGAACAACAATTTGTGATATAAATACAATGAATAACATATTTTAAATTTAAAACAACAATTTATTAAGACAAATTAGACTTGATACTTAAAAAATTGTAAATAAACATTGATGATAAAATAAGTTTCTGAAAAGTTTTTTAAAGATTAAAAATGAGTACACAATTGTCAAAGTTTCATAAGGAGGGGGATTATAAGTCAATAGAAAATCAACTGACACCAACCATGCAATCTCCACATTTTAATCATCCTTATTCTCACAAAATTGCTACTTTCCAGTCACATATTTATTAGCACATTTATCTATGTCCCCATATAATTAATAATGTTTGTGTGTATCACATCCACAGTTTAAAAATCTCTAGACTTTATCTCAGAAATATTTGAGGAGGAAAAGGAGTTTGTAGTGTGAGAAACTTTTAATCTTAATGTCAGATAAAAATGGGGGTCCATTATTTTGTTCACTTCTTGTGAGTGTTTTTAGGTGGTAACCTAACTCAACTATGAAGGGGTAATAAGGAGTAAATTAAACAAAGGCTGAAGCATATACAGTATGGGGACAATTTTGTTTAAAATGATCACGACTAGAAAAAACGAATTAACCCAGTAAACTACCTTTTTCAGGTGGCTATCAATAGCCTATGCCAACTACTTGTAGTTTTGAGTGTAATTTATAGAAAAAATGAAAGTAAATGCCATGCTTTGGTGATAAATGAGTCATGGTGAGAAATGAACAATCGAATGCCATCAATATTTATTTATTACAATTTTTGCCGCAGTTAGACAGCAGTCTGGTGGCAGCTAATCTCAATATATAATTAATAAATTAATATACAATCCATAAATAATACTATGAATTAATAATTCCAATAAAAGAAAAAAATCACATTACTGTAATTACCAATACCTTATAATTTTTTTTTTATATATAAATATGATTACACAATTCCACAATTATTTGAGCATATACTAGTAAGCTCACACTACAACAATATAGAACATTTCTTCTTAAATGATTTTGGATTTTTAGGGAGGGACTCAAAGAGCTCCCCAGGTAACTTGTTCCACTCTGCTATGCCTCTATTCAAGAAAGAGTATTTAGCTATATTGGTTCTTTGCGGTCTAAGTTTTATTTTGTGATTATGACTTCTTCCTAAAAAGTTTGGTGTTTCTAATAAACTTTTGAAACTTTCCCATCCCTTACTACCTGCAACTATCTGGTAAATACAGCCTAGCCTGTTTATTTTCCTCCTCTTCTCCAGCGATTCCCATCCTAGAATCTTTAACATTTCTGACATGCTATCTGTTTTCTTAAATCTACCCATAACGTAACGAGCTGCTTTTCTTTGAACTTTTTCTAATTTCGTTATGCGACATTTCTCATGGGGATCCCACACCGTTGTAGCATATTCTAATATCGGCCTAACTAAGGTTAGGTACCCCAATTCCTTTGCTTTCTTACTGATACCTTTTAAGTTTCTCATGACGTGATGTAATGTCCTATATGCCTTCGCTACCAAATGATCTATGTGTTTTTCCCAATTCAAGTTTCTGGTAAATGTTATTCCTAAGTATTTACAATGATCAGATGTTGGCATAATTTCTCTACTTAGATGATATCTATGGGATGAAATCGTTTTCTTGTTTGTAAATGTGATGTGCATACTTTTGCTCCTGTTAATACTCATTTTATGTTTTTTAATCCATTTTTCTACCGAGTTTAAATCCCCCTGTAGCGCATCCCTATCCTCGTTATTTTTTATCTTTCTATAAATGATACAATCATCTGCAAATAAGCGGATATTTGAGTTGACGCAGTCAGGAAGGTCATTAATATAGAGTAGGAAAATTAAAGGGCCGATGACACTTCCTTGTGGTACTCCCGAGGTTACATCGTCATCATCGGAGTATTCCTCATTCACCCTTACTTTTTGAGTTCTATCAGTGAGAAAATTCTTTATCCATATGAGTACTCTTTTATCAATATTTAAATTTACTAGTTTGTACAATAGTATCTCATGTGGAATTTTATCGAATGCCTTATCAAAGTCTATGATAATGCCATCTACCAAATCTCTATATACAGACAGCAGTTAATAATATTGATTTCAGATTCATTCAATTTAGAATTTGTATGAAAGAATATATTTGGTATATACCTTCATGAATGTATACTTTAGGGTGCACTGATCCTTAAATACATGAATCAATAAACATTTTACGAATAATTTTAGACTTAGAGGCTTTACAACCCATTTTAATATTAAAGATCTTATTACATCATAGGTTCTCCAAGTGGTCCGTATTGGACCCACAGTGGTTTATATTGATTTGCAGGGATCAATGTCAGATAAAAATGGGGGTTCATGATTTTGTTTACTTCTTGAGAGTGTTTTAGAGTTTTGAAAGCTAAATTTCCCATTTTAAAAAGTAATATAACCAAATGAAAACCAGGTATAGCTTTCCAACAGAAAAAATCAGTACATATTAGGCTGGCTATGGGGGGTCCATGGAAAATTAAAAGGGGTCTACAGGTAAAAACATTTGGGAGCCTATACATTACATGGCCAATCCATTATAACTGTTTATTGATAAACACTATAAATATGGAAAAAGCAGCCATTTTCTGTTGAACTCTTACTCAATTTTTCCATCAACCAATAAGATATAGGGATAATAATGAATAAATAAATATCAGCTCAGCTAATCTATAATGATATGGTATGAAAATGGCACTGCAAATCAAATACAATACATATTTCTAAAGGATTAAAAAGTAAGAATTATTTACATTTACAGTTAACCAATTCATAATCACAAAACTGAGAAATTATGATTAAATCTAAAATCAATTAAACATTAAATACATTTACTGTATTTAGTCTAAACTCAACATACCTCTTAGGATTGGCTTTTTATTTTTTATGACCAATCATTTTATAACGGGCTATGTTGGCAGGATAGCGTGAAATATGAAAGTGGTGATACTTAATTCGTTTAGCCATGTCTTCATCCTCTCCCCCCCAACTCCAGAACATATTACTGAATCCAACTTTGTGGAACTGCTCAGCTGTCATGGCACTGACTCCACCAAATATTGAAGGAAGCCTTTAAAGGAGTAAAAAATGTAATGTAAACTACTGATTAAAATTACAGCTATTAAAATATTTTCTAACATCAAAATAATAATTAATTCATAATTGACATAGTTCTGTGACAGCACTGAAGAATGACCTAATGTTTGTATAACACTGCACATAAATGCATTCTACATTGCTATTGGCCCTCTTATATTGCTGAATTTGAGCTAATAAATTTCTGCTTCTGAGAGGATGTCTTCCAGTAATATTTGGATGAATCGAGAATAATTCGTGAAACTCGCCTGAGCTATGTTATCATCAGGATCCTTCTCAAACCTTCTTGAATTCAAATTAACATTCAATTCTTTTTAAAGATAAATTGCCTCTATTGCTGTCAAAATATTTTTATAACAACTTATACATGTGTTTCTCTGATTACTCAAAAGAAAAAAATCCTATTAAAAATAAAATCAACATCTGATTCAATTTAACATCTCTTCTTTAATTGATTAAATTAATTCTACATCTCAAATTCATTGGGCTCCCACATAGCCATGTGTACAGTATTCTCAGCTTTGGTGAAAGCAGTCCCAGGTTTGGGCAGATCTAATTAGTATTTTACGAAAATCACAGTTAATGTCTAACGATGCATTGATAGAAAAAATCAAAACAGTTAAAATATCGAAAGACTCCCTTATCTCCTGTGATGTTCGAAAAAATGCCAATAATGTTGAAAATTATAAACTTTTAGTGCGATGCGGCACGTCTTTCCGTTTTCCGATATAAATAATATTTTACACAATTTATTTTCTAACCAAATGGAACAACTTTCGGGGGCGTCCCGAAAGAATTTCAAACTTTCGAAAATAAGGACCACCCTAGGGCACACCGTGGCTACTTCAAAAAGTGTATGGTTTTCGAGGCCCTGTAAACCATTGGGAAGCTCTGATTACTTCTAAATGATTCCCAATCAGGATGAGTTTATATTGTAAATATCCGTGATGCAAGAGCACAGAAATATACAAGGGCATGTGACAATAGATACGACGGGCATTCAAAAGTTTCCCGATATCTCATTTCGAAGCTCGTCTTTCATTTAAAAAGTGATATTGCTGACATCCAATGATGTCAAATCTCCAGAAATTCACGCGAACGAGAATTAACGTCTTCCGGGAACATTTTTTATGACCTTCTGAGTACACCTCTGAGTACAGCTGAGTGTGCGAATCAACGGGGGGAATTCGCCGGCTCCTAAAACTGTTTCCCTGATGGTAGCAATATAAATTGATTGACAATTTTCCCCTCTCTTTTAGCAACTACTGGTTTCTTGTACAATGGTTACTTCTACTAGTGCAAAGGGGGCGAATCCCCTTGAATTGTAATATTTCGCGAGATCTTTCAATATCGTAACAGAGGAAATGTTGTTTATTTTGATGTGGGTGCCCGAAGCAGATTGGCTAAATATATCTCCCCCTCAACATGAAGCTTGATTCGCTCTCTGCTGCTTGCCCATTTAAAAAATCCTAAACCACTTGAGCAATAAAAATCTGATCTGACTCTGAATGACTTTCTCCATATTAATTGAAAACAGAAGCCTATGTCGGTAATATATAAATAAATCCAAAAAATGATTGTGACAGAAAAATGTTTCATACAAACGTAGTAAAATACATTATCTATATCTTTTGTACAAATTGTATGTAAATATATCACATTCTGTCAGAGATATTTAAGAAAAACTACAATTTTTGGATAAAAAGCAACTTACGTTTAGCGAGTATTCGCTAATAACTCCTAAACAATCAGTATTAAGAAAAAATGTTTCAAACAAAAGTTATTGTAATGTACATTATCTAGAACTTTAGTATGTAATTGTATATACCTACATTGCATTCTGACAGAGATATGTTTGATAAACATCCATTTCTGGATAAACAACACCTTCCGGTTAACCACTATTCAAGAATAACTCCTAAACAGTCAGTATTAACAAACAATGTTTCAAACAAAAGTTGTAGTAAAGTACATTATCTATAACTGTAGTAAATAATTGCATATACCTACATTGCATTCTGATAGAGATATTTAAGAAACAAAATTTTGCTCCGATTAAACCGCAACTTCCGGTTAAGCGATATTCATCAAAAAGCTAATCAACTCTTGGCATTTTTAGGAAATTCTAAATATGAATTTTGGAAATGATCGGATAATTACTTTTTAAGATAGAGCGCCCACAAACGTTTTTACCATAGACACACACACAGACAGACATGTTCGGGAAAATAGCGAAAACGAACTCTTTCTCCTTATACTACGTATAGGGAGAAAGTAAAAATATTTCAGTTTGGAATTGAAATGATGTATGCCTGAAATACTTTAATCTACTCGTATTTTAATAGAGATATTTAGTACATCCTTTGTTCGGACCCTCTGTCACCTCTCACGGTTAACATCCAATGTCAAATTCATTCGACGGATTTCTATAATTAGTGGGCGATTTTGAATTTTCAAGGCCATTCGGTATTCGCCGAAACAGATCATAAGATGAAAAAACACGCGTGAAAAAGTTTTTAAACTCAGCACTTGTTCCACGATGTGTACGATCAACTCCAAAATATACGAAGAAATTCCTTCCGAAAATTCGTAATTGACAAGTTTAACGCCCTTCATAACTCCCCGCGCCTTGGGTTTGGTACGATTCGGCGACGCCGTTTCGGCGCTGGCCGACTCGGCGCCAGACCGTTCTATTCGTCCGTGTGTATTAGAAAGCCGTATAAAGGTCTGGCCACACTTCACCGCACCGTCACCGTGCCGTAGCTAGGCCGCGAGTCGGCCGTGTCACGTTTCGTCCTATGTGAAGCCACACTTTTCCGCGCCGCGCCCGTACTTTGTCCGTATTCTGGCTCGATCTCCACCTTGCGGAGGGAGCAGTTTAGTATTCTTTTCGACTTGGCTACTAAGTAGAAGTGATGTTCCGTAATTTCAGTAACAGTGAATTAGGAATGATAGCGCTAGCACTAGAGGAAGAAGAAATTAATAGTATAAAAAACAATACCAGTCGAAAAAGGAAGTGGGTTCACAGCGCTTGGAAGAAAAGGTCCATCGAAGGGGAGTTTTGCACGCTACTGCCACATCTGATCGAAGACGAAACGAAATTTTATCAATACTTCAGAATGACAAGATACACATTCTACCAACTTTTGGGTAAACTTCGAGACTCGCTTAAAAAAGAAGATACTTTTTGGAGGCTTTCAATAACGCCAAATGAACGTTTGGCTGTGTGTTTGAGGTAAGCAATGATTCTACGGATAATCTCTAGAACTCTTACTTTATTTTTGACCTTTTCATTTTTTAAATGTATTAGAATAATAATCATACATACATAATGCAGAGAATACAGATACAATACTAATACAATAAAAACATTCTGAAGAAATAAAACATTATGAGATAGCAATATTAAAGACTTTCAAGAACATTACAAGATATTGATTCACAGGAATGTCTTGGTTCATCGCGTGGAGCTAAAGATGATGATTCTGATGATGGATATGACCATGCTGTGAAGTTAGACGAATCGCCTTGGCCTTTCGCAGGAACGGATCTAGAGAAAAATTTTGGGGGGGGTCCGATCAAAAAATTTAAAAATAAAAGACATTTCGGCTTTCGCAAAACGTGACGTTATAATGGTGTTAGACAAATTCGAATATTTTCGCTAGTGATTGCTTATTAAATTGTGTGTTTATTTGCGTTATTTGAGTTTCATTTTCGAAAAATAGGCACATGTGATATTTCGGGGGGGGTCCGGACCCCCAGGACCACCCCCCTGGATCCGTTCCTGGCCTTTCGCGTTCATTTGGAGCTGTCTCAACTCCATTTCTTGGACCACCGCAAAAATCTTTCCTTTTGCTTCATGTAAAATGTGGAGATTTAGTGATTTTAACGAAGGCGCAATTCCTCCCAAAAAAACATCTGCTGGATCTTGTGAATATGATGTTTTTTTTCTGCTTCTTTTTCTGCCAATATGAAAGCCGTCAACTGTCGCGATGGGGAGTCTAGCAATGTCTCTTCAGGACATGGAAGTTTTCGCTTAACCGCTTTTACTTTGGCAAATTTATCTTTATTACTTAAGTCATGACTTGTTCTGAAACTATAATTACTGGAAACAGTGGGAAAGTTTTCATCTTCATTCGTGGGCTTTTCGTCTGCTGGCCGTTCTAAATAAGTTTCTTTATTGGTATCCGCGTCATCCACAGGTTCATTGTCATTTTATTCCTCATCATCTTGTGATTTTGGCACATTGGATATTCCTTCACGTTCTCCGAGATGAGGAACCAAAAGAGAGAGAATATCCTCGTACTTGTATTTTAGCATTTTAAGAGCGGCTTGTCCTCATCTTGTTTTCCTTTTCTGTATAGTCCGACGAGTCCGACGTAACTGATCTCTAATGGAACTCTGTTTTTTCTTACATTCTTCAGCACCGCCTGAAGTGAACAATATTAAACAGAAATCAGAATTAATTTTACTACACGCTTAGTGAGTAATATGCTCGATAATTTTTATATTTTATTCTTATTTCAATCCTTAACTTTTACGTTTCTATAATTTGCATTTAACTGTTCGTAATACTATTTTATTTTAGGTTTCTTGCTACGGGAGATTCCTTCAAGACTATTTCTTTCAGTTACAGAATGGGCAAATCAACGGTTGCAGCTATTGTTCATGACACATGCAGAGCAATAGTTAACAATCTTTTAAGCGAAGTTATGCCAATACCAAGTGAAGGTAATTGGAATACTATAGCCGATGAATTTTGGGCAAAGTGGCAGTTTCCAAACTGTATTGGGGCTTTAGATGGAAAGCACATAACAATACAAGCTCCAAAATCATCGGGCAGTCTGTACTGGAATTACAAAAAAACCTACTCTATTGTGCTCTTGGCTCTGGTTGATCCTTGTTATAACTTTATCATCGTAGATGTAGGAGGCTATGGAAAACATTCTGATGTTATAACTTTATCATCGTAGATGTAGGAGGCTATGGAAAACATTCTGATGGAGGAATATTCTCTAGCTCTAATTTTGGAAGAGCATTAAAAAATGACAAACTAAATATTCCCAAGAAGAGAGCCCTACCTGGAACAAATACTGAACTGCCAATGATGATTGTCGCAGACGAAGCATTCCCTCTCAAAACCTACATGATGAGACCGTATCTTGGGAAACCTTCTCGGTAATGATATCCTTAAGATAGCGAAAGTTTTTCTCCAAATATTTTCGATGGAGCCGTAATGTGGTTCAAGCATCCTCCTATTCCTTTCTTCTGTTTTAATAGTTCAAGGAGGTCTTTTATTTTCCTCATCAAACAACTTTAAAATATTTTCCTCTTTCTTCACTGCCTTATGTAGGCAATAACAGGCAGTAAGAGTATAATTTTGGTTTGATATAGGTTCTTCTATTACAGTTTTGTTTCATAATTCAAAGGTAATAGCTACCCACATATATACGTAAAAGGTTTGTCATGGTTCTGACTGGAAACAGTGGCCCTTCACATACTCCTTCGCAAAGAAAAAATATGAATATGATTCTATGAATATGATAAGGTTTTAATTATAAATGTTTAGGGCATTTCACTTTTTAGCGCAATTAATATTTTAACCTCCCGACGCGTAACTTCGAATCGCTTTCGTATAACCAATAACTGATTTGGTCTCCATCCAGAAATCTCTTCCTTTGAGAGAGAGGTGTTGCATTACAGATAATGAAAAGATATTGTTAATTACATAAATTTGCACAGTCTATTAAGAAGGAACATTCCTTAAAGAAGGAGATTAGTAGCAAATATTCCTAAATATGCTATGATATCAAAATAGATGGCCCCCCGATATAATATTCTTGGTGCTTTTAACTTGATATAAAGACAACAGCATTATATCATGAACTTAAGGTTTTGCGGACGGATTAGAGATTCAGCCTCAAACAAAACGAAATTAATGAAAACTCAATTCAATCCTGAGTCATATATTTTGATACATTGAAATATTCAATTAATCATTCGCGTTCCTATGTTCTTTTCAATTTTATTGTGTATTTAATACTGTCGCTTAATTTTATAAAAATCATTTCCTCTGTTTGCATGCTTCATGTAGAATAAATATAGCGTTACATTTCTATTTAAAATCTTTTTGCCTCTCAAAATTGTGATGTCCGGACATATGCTGAACTCATTAATATACGAAATTAATCCAAGAAAGTTTTCAAGGCATGATGCAAGTATGAAAATATATGTGTGTGATGTTGTGGATATCCAAAATTGAATAAATTTGAGGAAAATATTCTTTCCAAACAAGTTTCACTTTTGGCTACTAATAACAAAAACATGAGCAGGCGATGGCGATAATTTGTCGGAAAAGATTGTGTTTTTGTTGTTGCTAGGAAAAAATACAACTTGTGGAGGAAGTACAATTTTCTAATACTCTTACATATTTCAGTTCGTAATTTTCATCTGCACATTCTTAACTCATGGAATTGAGATTAAATTTGATATTCAATATGGTATACGTTAGTTTAATGGAAAGAAATTTAAGTCTTGGATTCAACTTCGGTTTGTATAAAGAAACAGCCTAGGTATTAGGTTTTATTAATAATTTCTTCCTTGGATGCATGTTTAATTATACAGTCCCTTACAAAAACAAGTTACCACTATAACTGGGACCCGCTTAACAGACGTAAGGCACGATTAGAGCGAGTCTATGAGCGTCTCTGCTTTTAGCACGCATTTCGTCTTCCCCCTTACGCATGTTTAGAGGCTTTTGTGATGTTATTTTTTAAATTTTGGTTAAAATTCATCGATTTGGATGTTATATAAGCAATATAGTATTATAATGGAAGTAAATTCGCCTTAAATCTGCTCAAATCGCAAGTGCAATTCACTCTTCTTTAAGAATATCGGACAAGAAATACTTTGGCTGCTCATAATTTTTCCTAACGTAAAAATTCCCATCAATGGAGGTTTTGAAAGGATTGGGTTATTTTGTTTCATGCTCCACATGCTCGCAGGACAAACTTTTCCGTAAGAAATAACAAGTGATTAAGTATATGATAATTAAGGGAGTATGCACAATTATGAATTATATCAAAAGAAGAGGAAATTAGACACGACGTAATTAGAATAGAAATAGAGTAATATGAAAGAACACGTTAGCCCTTCAACGTCGAGCGACGTAGTGATGACGTTGCGGCGGCCTACCTTACGCCTTAATTTTGTATGCATTATAATCTATCTAGAATTTTTAAATTTTGACATAATTGGTATATAGAGTGTTCCTTTTAAACCCCCGCCATCTCCTTTCCCTCATTCTCTTATTTCGCCCCCTTTTTTGTTTTCCTAAATTACGCCAAACGAGGGCGCTCAAGTGGTTTTTGTTAGCGCCGGTAAGTTAAGGTGCCGAGGAGACAACGTGACGGGACGGACAGTGAAGGACACGGACCGTGTAAAGAAGCAGGTGCGTTCTCTCCGACGAGGATCGGTCGGAGGTGTGGCTGCTAGAAGAGGTGAGCGTCCTCGTACCCTTTCTTTCCCCTATTTTTCATTCCTTTACCATCCTTCAATTTTCGCATGGTGCGTAGGATCCGAGGTGGTCCCGCATCCACGATACTTCAAAGAGTATTAATTGTGCTTTTTAAATTGACTACAGCAGTTATTTGTTTATGTTAGAAATTTTATTTTTTTGCGTTTTAGTAATACGGAATTTACGAAATTCACCTTCGCTCTCCGAATGTTTAAAGCTTCACATTTCTTCTTGAGAGATGTTTTTTTGGGAGCCATGGGTGCTTTTATTTCGATGAAGTAATTCACGTTGACAGGAATAATACAAAGGCCAACACTTCGTGCATATTTTTCCACCAAAGGATTTTGAATTTGTCCCTATTCCTCGATTGCAGGATGATTGATGAGGTTTCGATGTTTTATTCTTAGTTACTGTTTATTTGAGGAGCCAAAGAATCTAGTTTCTTCGCTCAGGCCTCGAGCCACAAGACGCAGCTGATTGTGAATGTTAGAGAAAAGAGAGAAAATCCGCTTTTGACTGCCCCTGCATACCAAATTAGGTCCTTATAAGTGTTCTGTAAACACTTTTGATGATGATTTGTCACGAGAGAGAAAGAAGAGCGAAGTATATCGAGCAGTCGGACCCAAGCCATATTTAAAGGGGTTAGAAGGAAAAGAGACTCGTGAGAAATTACTTTCGCTTGACTGAGGGATAGGTGATTGGAGGTATTAAACACATAATGATTTCTTTTTGACAAATATCGGAGCCGACTTTGATGAAATTGTCAAATTAAGAAAGTTTGAAGTAATAAAGTCAAAACTACGAATCGTAAGCTAATTAGAAAAATAGGAAGTAATCAATGCTTTAAGAAAAACTCTTGAAATTTAAAGTAAATCTGAGTTGAGATATTGAAGTTCTAAATATTTTATTGGGAGTAACTTAAAATCGCACTATTCCATATAAATATTTTCCAACTAGGGAATAGGAACAATATAAATCTCCTCGGTCGTTGAGAGATTAAATTATAAATGACAATGGATAGCAGTGGGTTTTAAAGAAGAAACAGATAATTCCCTACTTGTATAGATTGAAAACAATCTTGTGAAAGTGGCAAAGTTGTTTTTCCCCAATATTTTATCCTGTTTTATTTAGTACTAGCAGAAGTGCCCGTTGATTTTCAACGGGGAAATCCAAATTGATAATTACTCTTGGTACAGTCTTGATCGTAAAACTTGCCTCGTAATTTTTGGTAGATAGCAAATTCCAGGCGATAAATTTTTCCAAACCAATGAACAAAGTAAATAAAATTATAATTAAGTCTACAAAATCACCTAAAGATTTAATCTCATATCCTTTAAATGAACACTTTCTTCGATGAAGACAAAATGATTTAAAGATTATAAAATATATTCTATGATCACATTAGGATAAGCAGCACCACCTTTTAGGAGACATTTTCTGTAAAGGAAAAATGGTTCTCGGAAACGATGATTAAAAACAAATAACAGAAAATTATTCTATATATGTATCACTCAAAACCAACGAAAAAAATTCTTTGCAGAAAGTGTATTATGAAGCTGACTTTAACCCCAATACTAAACAACAGAAGATCACCAACTCTAACTATGTATGAAAACTCAAGCAAAAATATTTGCTGCAACTGCTTCAATCGACGTCCTACTTCTCCCTTATATTCTTTATGTGCATTAATGTATTCTGTATAATATGCATTAATGTATTTCCTTATATTCTTTATCTGCATTGATGTACTCTGGCATCGAACCCAGGCACAGCGTGGTCTTATCTAATTTTTTCTTAAACCAAGTCTTAATATACAACTTCCATCTAAGCAAGAACTACCTATCATTTCGTAAGTGCATGAAAAAATAATGGAATACTACCCCAATGCGTTTTATATGGGAGATATATTTACCGCCCGGCATCGAACCCAGATATTCCTGGCAATACTTCCTATGCAGTTCAATAGAAGATTAGCATCTCTAATTAAGTGTGAAAATTCGAGCAGAAATATTTGCTGCAACTGCCTCAAACGACGTCCTACTTTTCACATATATTCCTTATGTGAGAAATTATAATGTGCTCTGGAATCGAACCCAGGAACAGCATAGCCTTATATATTTTTATTACTTAAACCGAGTCTTAATATACATCTTCTAGCATAGCAAGAACTTCCTATCATTTCGATAAGTGTATCAAAAAAATAATGAAAAACTACCCCAATGTGTTTTATATGGGAGATATATTTACCGCCCGGCATCGAACCCGGGTCTTTCTGGTCTTACTTACTATGCAGCACAATAGGAGTTTGCCATCTCTAACTATGTGTGAAAATTCAAGCAGAAATATTAGCTGCAACTTCCTCAAACGACGTCTTACTTTTCCTTATATTCCTTATGTGAGAAATTTTAATGTATTCTGGCATCGATTCCAGGAAGACTACGGTCTTATTAAATTTATTTTCTTAAACCGAGTTTTAATATACATCTTCCAGCTAAGAGAGAACTTCCTATCGTTTCGATAAATGCATAAAAAATAACGAAAAACTACCCCCATATATTTTAAATGGAATATGTTTGTATCGTCGTAGCATCGAACCCAGGAAATTTTCTGTAAAAGCCATTTATGGTTTCGATAGATAATGTTCATATCTGTAAGATCCTTGAATTTTGATTCTCTACCTATATTGGAAGTATTTTTTAGAAATTTCCGAAAAACAAAGCAATACATTTAAATGGGAAAAATCGAGATTTTGGGGCCTTCTAGCATCGAACCCATGACACTTAGTTTCATAGTCGCCTTTTTCTGGGGGTTTCACGTTAGAGCCTATACGCTGTAAAAATTTCAAATCAATGACGCCTGTGGTTTAGCCCGTGAATTAGTATCCTATCTGTGCATTTATCTGGGTATCTAAATATATATGAATGAATGCGGAGAAGGAATTATATATGTAAAAGATATCTTACAGCATTAATTGTATCTGAGCACACATTTTCCATGTCTTCTGATGGAATTACGCATGAGCTCAAAATCAAGAATCGCATTGATTGTCATGGGGATGGGTTGTTTACGATCTCAAAATGTCGATAAAATATTCACCTAATCTATCATAATGTGCGCAATTACGAATCGAAAACGATATTCTACGACCAAATTAAGAAATCTGATTCTATTTTCCTTCTTTTGGTGCTTGATTCGACTTTCTAGGACCATTAGTTCTAATTTAAATTTGCAAAAGAAATGAACCCTGCAACGAAAATGCTGACCTCTGCGTGTATTTATTATGGAAAGGTTTTGACCCGTCTGGGTTCGAACCGAGGACTTAAGGGAAATAAAAAGTAGTCTATACTCTGCGCAGGGTCGACTTTTAATAATGTAGAAAATTTCAAAGTTTTGCGACTCTCGGTTCTCGAGTTTTAGCGAACATACATACACACACACCCACAAACACACGCACACACTAACACACACACCCACCCACACTCTATTTTATATTATAGATATACGTTTTCACTAATTCCTGACTTCCTTCTAATTGTACTTAATAAGTTATATATACGTTAGGTTTAAGTATAATTTTAGGTAGATCTTATATGTATGAATTGTATGTGCATTTATATGATTATCTATTGTTTTAATGTTGAAAAGATCTGTAATGTCTACGGGAGTTTTTTGAGGGGTTTTCCTCCCCTTTTAATGCCGGACATATTGCGGACCGGACAAAAAGTCGAAGTGAAGAAGAAAGATTATCTCCCGCCATTCTCAGTGGAAGTGAACACCTCTTCGTTTAAACAGGTATTTAGGAACGAACGTAACAGATTAGGGGGAAATTTAACAAATAAGGGGGCAATGAAAAATGTCAAGTCTCGAAAATCAATTTCTCTTTTTTACAATTTCCGATATTTCGATGAAAAAAAGAGCTAAAATTATCAACATAATAAATTTACTCATACAGTTCTCCGTGCTTGGTTATTTTTCAAATGAACTGCGTATTAATTATAATGCATTTAAAGTAATTTTAGATTAGCAATTTATTTAAACTTTTATTTTAAATTCTATTTAAAACATCCTTTTAAAATTATTTTGTAATTTATTGGTCTAAATGTTTCGAACCAATGGAAGCAAATATCTTATTATTTGATTTATTAGGCGTAGTACGCCCTTTTGTTGATCGGTTTTAAGACCGATTGTCAAACTATCACTCGTTGCCTCCTTTGTTTTGTACTGAATTTTTAATTCCTTTCATTTTTACTACTTTCACTATTTATAGTATATGTTTTACACTTTAATAACTTAATAAGAAATCTATTTAAAATATTATATTATAATCAATTCACCTTGTGTAAATGTATTCGTTCATTATGATAAATAAAATTTTATTCTTAGTTTATTAAGATTTAACCTCGCTTATTTTACTAATATACTAATGTTTATATTACTAATATTTAATTTATTTTTATTCGTTTTTTCCTTTAAATATTTTTCAAAATCTAAATTAGTTTAATTACATATTTTTTCTTTAATTACCTAATTTAATGTCATTTCTACGGCAATACGAATTTTCTCGATTCAGTTGTTTTCCATTTCGATCATTTTATCGTAATTTTTCTATACTCCTTACTCACCTTTAATTCACGTCGTCAGAGAAAACGCAAACATATTCGCTCTTCATTTGTTTCGATCGAGTTTAAAATATCGTTGCTCTTTTGTCCTCTCCCCCACCCGCTTTACTAGGCATTTAAATCTCCACTATCGTCGTTCTTTTGTTTTCCGACATAACTCATTTCAATGACGCAACTCTATGCTCAACTGTTTCTCATTCGCTTAACCATCGCTTTTCTTTTGCCATTCCTACCAATGTTGATACCTTTGTCGTCATAGTAACCTCCCCTCCTTCCCCTTCCCCCTCCGCTCATCAAAATGTCAGACAACACCCACGAAAAATATATCGCCTTAACAACCGTAACTAAGGGCCGTATTTATAGTCGACTTCCAGGTGTTCCGCAGCGCCTAGCAGTCCCCTAAGGCCAAAAACGGTATTTATCACAGGGGTAGAAATCCTATCCCCCTCTGGCGACCAAAAGTGAAGCCAGGGGTAAAGCGGCAAATTGCGCATTTCGCCATGCTGGTGAGAACTTTTCGTACCTCCCTATGCTAATACATTGTTTTTTCGTGATTTTGCGGCTTTGATACAGAGTTATCAAGGTTTGATTGAGTAAGTAAAACGTTTTGGAACACAAATTGTAGTTTCAGCAATGTGTAACACGAAGTAATTTTGTTATTTTCGCGTTTCTAAAGGTTTAATAGGTAAATTAGCAGGGGCTTGTTTCTGCCTTCAATATGACCAATAGACCTCAGGACACCTATTGAGATATTGACATTGGTGAATACTAGGGAGAAAAACGTTACTAACACCCAAAGAAATTTGTACGAAAGATTTTTTGTTTTCAAAATACAAGCATTTGAAAATTTCACAATTTCACTTCAGTCAAAACGTAATTCGCACCACCACCATCTTGGATGACGTCAGGTACCACATCCATGCTTTTGGTACGTATGTTTCGTTAGTGTATGAGGAAGTTTTTGTGTATAGATAACTGCAAATTCTGTGGTTAACAGAACACCTCAAAATGGCAAAGTGTAACATTACGTATTGCATTGTGCCCAAAGTTCAATAATACGACGAGAAGTGGCCTGGATAAATATTTCTTTACAATTCCAAAAAATACTGCCGATTTTCCCGGTGTCCCGATTTTTCCCATTTATTAGCATTGCTTTGATTTTCGGGAATTAAAAAAAATACTTCCAGGATAGGTAGAGAATCAAAACTCTATACATATGGTTATGATCTATCGAAAATATAAATGATTTTTACAGAAAATATCCTGGGTTCGACGCTAGGACGATGCAACAATTTGCTCTTTAAAATAAATTGAGGTAGTTTTTCATTATTTTTTTGATGCACTTATGGAAATGGTAGGAAGTTCTCGCTATGCTAAAAGATGTATATTAAGATTTAGTTTAAGAAAAAAAATTAGATACGGCGATACTGTTCCTAGGTTCGATGCTAGAGCACATTAAAATTTCTTTCATAAGGAATATATGTGAAAAGTAGGACGTCGTTTGAGGCAGTTGCAGCCAATATTTCTGCTTGAATTTTCATACATAGTTAGAAATGATGATCTTCTATTGTGCTGCACAGAAGGTATTACCATTAAGACCCGAGTTCGATGCCGGGCGGTAAATATATCTCCCATATAAAACACATAGGGGTAGCTTTTCATTATTTTTTTATGCATTTATCGAAATGATAGGAAGTTCTTACTTAGGTAAAAGATGTATATTCAGAATTCGTTAAGAAGAAAATTTAGATAAGACCATGTTTTTCTTGGGTTCGATGCCAGAGCACATTGAATTTTCCCACATAAGGAATATAATGGAAAAGTAGGACGTAGTTTAAGGCAGTTGCAACCGATATTTCTGCTTGAATTTTCACACATAGTTAGAGATGGTGATTTTCTATTGTGCTGCATAGAAAAAATAGCCTGAAAGTCCCGGGTTCGATGCTGGCCGGTAAATATATCCCCCATATAAAATACATAGGGGTAGCTTTTCATTACTTTTTTATGCATTTTTCGAAATGATAGGAGGTTCTTGCTTAGGTAGAAGATGTATATTAAGACTCCATTTAAGAAAAAAAATAGATAAGACCATGGTTTTCCTTGGTTCGATGCCAGAGCACATTAAATTTTCTTACATAAGGAATATAAGGGAAAAGTAGGACGTCGTTTAAGGCAGTTGCAGCAAATATTTCTGTTTGAGTTTTCACACATAGTTAGAGATTGTGAACTGCTGTTTTGCTTTAAATAAGTATCACCAGGAAGACCCGGGTTCGATGCTGGTCGGATAAAATGCAGCGAATTAAAGAATATTTTCATATTATTTTTTCTATTAAGGACCGTCTCGATAAGATGCCGACTTGAAATTAGTGTTATGGACATGCTTGCAGTATGCAAGCAACATTTTACTCGTATCTATTATAGACGATCGGTGTGGATGATGAAGTGTCGACGGAAGGATGTTCTGTCGCAAAAATTATCCGTTTGCGTCTGTGAAGATCATTTTGACGTAAGCAAACACGATGAATATAACAATATTTGCTACACTACGCCAATTACCATTAAATGCAACTTAGCATTCGTTCTTAGATATTGCTTTATGTGCACGAGGGCGGAAACATGTATGTTTTGTATATATTGCATTGTTGATAGCTGAATACGTCTTTATTAACTAAAGACGAATTTTGCATCCTTAGTTAATATATGGTCGATAAGAACATATTAAATTTGCGTAGTTAAAATGCGAAATTATTACGTTCAATTCATGTTTTTTGAGAGGCAGGTGAATGCTCAGTCGTGTACACTTCTTTGAAGCGCACCATATATTTGATGTCATCGTAGCGTTATGTAGGTTTAATTATTTAGATCCTATTTATAAATTGATAAATATTTATAATGCCTAAGATTCATACAATAAATATAATTCTTCCTTTTTTTGTATTCTTAATGAATGATGTCCACAGTAGTTAAACACAAACATAAAATAACGAATGGACCGTACCGCTAAAGGTACTAAAGGGCCGCGCGGATGTGGTAGCTGACGTCACATTTACGTCAGCCAATGGAAATACGTATTGAGGTGGGGGTGTCTGCTGAGCAAAATTGCTTCCTTTTCTTGCGATTATAAAAAAATACATGGCAAATTATTACCTGAAATATACGTTTTACGTATGTATTTCCCCTTTTTGATATTTTAGAATATGTTTGAAGGCTAATTAAAAGTGAGTCCAGAGGTCTATTGCAGTGAATTTGGCTGTAAGAACAGACTCGTCATTTTGACAACTTTTACTGCATTGAGCCCCAATTATGAATTAGAATAAACATTTTCACAAGCGGAAAATCTCTAATTACCATGATAAGCTATTATAATGTATGATAGAGTAGCTTTATCTCATTGCGGTAAACGATTATTAAGGAATTTTTATGCCATACTTGGTATTGATCGATTAAAAACTAAGTCGGATTAATGCATTATAATATACATAAAATTAACATTATAATAATCAACGAGGTTTTAAAACAGTTTTCGGAAGGTTGGCAGATGATTCGTTTTTTATATCGCTCTAGCAGACGACACCGGCATCCGAGAAGTTTACATTGCAGGCATGTTTTATTTTCCATGATAAAAGGAATCAAGAGGACTTAGAGAAAAAAATCGAACATGATCGTTAAGTAAAAGGTTCATTTAAACTATCTGAGTCCATTTCATAGGATAGGCAAGCACCTGAGTCCCGTATGAGAGGAAAATAAAACCCCAAAAATACATGTAGTTAAAGGGGAGCTGGCGAAAAGTTCTCACCAGTGCTCTGCGGGTTGCGTTTTTTTGGGCTTCACTTTCCCGACGTTAGACTCGCCCTGTGGTATTTATAGTCCTCTTTCTCCCCCTTGCAACCCCCTTAGAGACTCGCAAGCTGTGAAAAGCTGGGTAACCGAGGTAGGTGATCCAGCGAACCCCTAAGGCGTGATACCGGTGGTGGCAAAACTGCGTACTAATTTTGTAAACAACATACATGGTGGTCAATCTGTTCGAATCGTTCGATTAGATTCAACAATAGATGAATAAAATTAAATAGTGGACTGTCAAATCCTCAACGTTTCTTAAAATTAGTGTACAAATCTGCAGAATATTTTCGGTAGATATTTATTTTATCCTAATGCATTTAAAACTATCTAACGAATGTTTTAAAACCTCAGCTTGTGCAGTCGTTAAGAAATGTGAAGTTATTAGTTTTATTAGGTAAAATATTGATTTCCTTGAGGTTGAATTTATTGGAATTTACTATACTTATTGGTAGAGATATATTTATGCTGTGCAAGGGTGATTCCTACTCTTGATTGCTGATTCTTTGTGGTCTTTCGTTGTCGTAGTTGTGATATGTAACCTTTGACGCAGATGGCTACCATGGAGAAAGAGTAAATATTTACAGTGGAATGCTACAAGGGTCAGTATTAGGCCTATTGCTATTTTTAATATATATCAATGATATATTTTCTATTATAAAATGCTGTAAATTATACTTGTTTACTGATGACGCTGTATTAATATCTGTTCACAAATACTTCAATGAGGCTGAAAGAGCTCTACAAACTGACTTAAATAACATTAATAAATGGTGCCATAATAACAAATTAAAACTAAATGTTCACAAGACAAAAGTGACGAAAATTAGAGTTAGAGAAGAAATAAATCATAAAGTGAAACCTCTACAATACCTACACACTTGCATCCTGCTTACAGAGAATTACTTCTCCAGTAAGCACAAGGAAAAGTTTGCTACAAAACATGGCATGATAGGGAGAGATGGAATAACGTTTAATGCACCAAGTTATTATAATATATGTACGGCAGGAAGTGACTTGATGTCATAATACCTATGTTATTTAATGACTTGCCTAATAACATACACTTAAGAAATGCTATTTCTAACGTAAAGAAAGATATCAAAATATATTTGCTTAAAAATTTTGTACTGAATTTTGAAAAACATATAACAGATCCCTTAGTACATCCTATGATATATGTCAAAATTGTATTGAGTTGATTTTGTATATTTATTGCTCTAACTATGGGATGCTAATGATTGTATCTAAGTTTATATCTGCTGTTGTACTTTGTGATTTTATATAAATATATATAATGCTTTCTATAGTCTTGTGTAATACATACTTGGTATATGTTCATTGTGAATCATTATATAATTGCTGAATTTGATATTGATTTTCATATAATAATAAGTGCAATAGATAAGTAGATGCAGTATTTACAATTTTTGGAATCATAAGTAGTTTTTTGTGATAGTTTTTGTAAACTTCATGCTTTATTTTGCTTGAAACGTTTGAAATTGTTTTTAATTTTCATCATTAATTTATGAAATACTCAAAATTTTAAATAATTTGTAATATTAGGCTTTGATGAGCCTATATCTGGTTCAAGAGTACTAAATGTTTACAATCCTGTTTCTTGAACTTAAATGTCATGTAAATTAATTTGTAAGCCGTTCACAGGCAGGCGATATTATTTAAATTGCATTATTGTATTGTTTGAACAAAACAATACAACAAAAGAATAATAACAAACAATTTTTCTTAATAAAATATTCTATTCTAATCATAAATCTCATGGATAGAATCAGTTGAACTCAATGGTGCGTGAGAAAATTTATTCATAGGATTTATCTGTGAATGTGAAGAAAGTTGGTGAAAAGTCTCCTATATATTGTCTTATGACGTCGAAATTTCTATTGTTTGTGTAACAAGTTTCGGTATCTAGATACCGAAACTTGTTAAGCATTGAATGGATGAAGCAGCTGCTTCATTCATCTAATGCTACCGAGGCAATATTTATTCTTGATTTTTTTATTTAATCGACTTAAAGTTGACATTACCGGCGTTAATACGTTGAGTTACGCTAACTGATACATCGGTGTCGGGAATTTTTAAAGTCAAAGCTATAACACGAGAACTCGGTTCGTGGGAAGTTTAAAATTTCACAAAATGTCCTTCTTCAAAAGCCTTCTAAAGTATAATCACCTCTTCCCTCACTTAAAAAAAATACCAAAAGGACGCAAATTAAACATTCAAGGACATTTGGAAATATCATACCAGATACAATAAAGTAACTACAACCTCACAAACGTGGTAAATTTCTAGTCCGAAACCACTTGAGAAAAAAAAAAAAGGCTGACTGTGTGAAACTAGAAATTTACCCAAATATTTAACTGCGTACAGTTTTACTTACGAGTTTTAACAAACAAAATCGTGTAAAATGTTACCACATTTCTGTCTCCAACACTAAAAACAGCGCGATTACAGTACAAAACTTACAAACAGACAATTATAAAATAATTTGTAACTCAAGATTGCTTCAAATCGGTATATGACAACGTATCATAACAGCCTTATCATAAATATATGATGAAATTAACTCTTTCAATGGTGAAATTTGCACGACTAATGGGCACGAAACTGTTTTCCTCTGCTCACTTGTCTCTTCGAAACATGGTGGCCTCCAGGCGCCTCCAGGGTTGTGCAAGTACTATCCTTGGCCAATAGAGGGGCCTGGAGCATATTAATCCCTTCCCCGCCGGCTAGATGGTGCTGGTGGCGCTTTCCCGAACGACGTCGCTTATTCCTTCTTACAGTCGGTTTACTTTGAAATGTTTTTTATTTTGAAAGTAAATTAATATTAAACGTAATATTTGCGTATTAGGTAAATTTCTAGAAGAGAAATTTACCGCGTATTATGTACTTTCTATAAAAAAACGAAAACATTACATTTTCAAGTCATTATCACAATTAAATAGGCACGGCAATGAATTAAATCGCACAGAAAGTTAATAGTTGCATCGAGTTCGCCTTCATTTGGTAGGTTACTGAAAGAAAAATAAAAGACGAAGAAAACCCCAGGAAATATGCTGTAAATACAAAATTTGGTAATTTTTCCATTTGGCACCGTCAGGGAGAAATTCTATATCTCGGTTACTATTAGAGTTACATAAACCATTCATACACCATTTTAAAGATAAAAGAGTGCGGCTTAATAATATGATAAATACCTATTCCTAAGTGACGCGGTTTTGAAGGAAATTCCATCCAAAAATGATAAATTTTCGATGTTTTTCGTCTACTTTCCCGCCATTTTTGATATTTCCTCGGAAATCCGCTAGGGCGACAGTAACTTATTTCAACTCTAACAAACGCCCAATTCCCATTTCCTACTCGGTAGGGATGCCACATCGTCTAAAAAACATCGAGTGGTCGATGTATCGATGTTTATAAAAGTACTCACCACTCACTCATTCACTGCGTTTACCAAGCGATCTCTGCTCGATCTGGTGGCAGCTCGTACCGGCAATGTAGGACCGATCTCATAGGACCGACGAGTTTATCAACACGAGCTTAACATATCGATATTTGCGATATTCACGTATCGACTGCAAATCATCGAGAATTTGGCGCATCGAGATTTGACGGCCGCCATTGTGCATCTTTGTGGTGTTATATATTTAATAAGCAGAAGTGCTCGTTGATTCTCAACGGGGATGTTAAATTGCATAAATAGCAGTGTAATAACCTAGATCATAAGAAATACTTCATAACTGTTGATAGATAGGAAATACCAGACATTCTAATTCAATATAATAAGAAATATAAGTTACAATGAAGTCTACAAAGCCGCATCAACTCAATATTCAATATACTCTGAATGAAAAATATCTTCAACTGAGACGATATAAATATATATTCTAAGATCACATTAGGATAAGCAGGACCACGTTGAAAGTTACATCTTCATACAGGTACAAGAGGACAAATGATTCAAGCATTAAACGTAAATGACAGAAATAAATTACATTTCACTCAAATAAATAAAGATGAATATTCTATACGGAAAGTAAATGTATTTTGAAGCTGACTGGTATCTCAATCTTAAAATATGTGACAAACACGAACCACAAAAGCAATCAAAATGCCAAAATAGAAACAAAGATTCAACGCCAATAATAGGATAGTAAATGAATATGGAGTGGAAGCACTAAAAACAACGAATAAATCAATTTTTGCAAGGGAATGAGTTTGTTTACACATGGTAATTTAGACAAAATTTTCGTATATTTTATCAATATTCTCGCAATTTCGAATCGCAAGCGATATTCAACGACCAATATAAGAATCTTTACTCAATTTCCCTTCTTTTGATGATAGCGCCAGGAGTTATTGCGATTGTATTTGTTTTCGTCCGCTGACAAAAGAGAAGCGGAGTCCGCAAGACCGATGTCGTGCTGAACCTGGTCCACTTTTTTTGCCGGGTTGAGTTCAGCTCACTTTTAGCCATTCTAGCCCGCGCTGCTCAGCGCGTTTCTGTTTACCAACTCGAACTGACTTGGCAGCACTGATCTGAGATCGCTTGGTAAACGCAGTGATTAAACATCGAAAAAAAACATCGATGTTTCGATGTATCGAGTGTTTTTCTTTTAAGATGGGTTGTACGAAATTCCAGCTAGTTAGGATTGACGACATTATTTTATTAATTAAGAAGACAATGGAAAGAATGGAATCGGAATTCTGGGCATGGTAAAATTAACGTTTTGGATTAATTCTATATCTCCCTTGATACTGAAGATATCTAGACAAAACTTCCGACATGTTGTAGATAAAGAACAATCCGAAACGAAAATTTTACCCTGGGCATTTCCAAAGCAAGGGAATGGTGACTTTAAGAGCGAAGAATATAGAATAATACATATTGGTGGAAAAAGAGGAAGAAATGTGGTGACTATCAAACTCAAGTACTCACAAGTTTTTGGGCTCGAATACAGTTACTTTGAGTGAAATATAATTGATTACATTTCAGTGTCAATTTCTTTTCAAAAAAATAGTTGAATACAATTACAAGTAAGTTACTTACGTAATTTACCAAGAGCTTTGGAATGAAATAATCAGCTTTCCAATTTACATTTTTCTTGTCACGTGAACAGCTAAATTTTAATAACCGTTCTTTAAATTTTCATTTCAACCTAACCTTTGAATTTGTTGATGAAATACTTCGGAACAAATTTTTCCTACCATTTGATAGTATCTTTATCAATCTAAAATATGACCCTTATATAATTCCCATACTTTTTATGGCACTTCTTATCACTAGGCTTTAGAATAAAATATAAAGTAATGTTTTTGAAATAATGGTGACAATTAATTTTCTCTTAATAATATAATATTAATCATTTAAACCGAGTCTTAATATACATCTTCTTGGAAAGCAAGAAGTTCCTATCATTTCGATAAGTGCATTAAAAACTACCCCAATGTGTTTTATATGGGAGATATATTTACCAACTGGCATCGAACCCGGGTCTTTCTGGCAATACATCCTATGCAGCACAATAGAAGATCACCATTTCTAACTATGTGTGAAAATTAAGCAGAAATATTGGCTGTAACTGCTTGAAACGACGTCCTACTTTTCCCTTATATTCCTTATGTGAGAAATTTTAATGTGCTCTGGCATCGAACCCAGGAAATGTACGATCTTATCTATATGTTTTTCTTAAACCGATTCTTAATATACATCTTGCAGCGAAGCGAGAACTTCCTATCGTTTCGATAAGTGCATCAAAAATATAAAGAAATACTACCTCAATCTATTTTAAAGGGCAGATTTTTGCATTGTTTTAGCATCGAACCCAGGATATTTTTTGTAAAGATCATTCATGTTTTCTATAGATCATGACCATATATATATGTTCCTTGAGTTTCGATTCTCTACCAATCCGGGAAGTATTTCTTTTAATCCCGAAAATCAAAGCAATGCTTTTAAAGGGGAAAAATCGGGACTTTGGGGCCCTCTGGAATCGAACCCATGAGGTTCAAAATCGCAATTTTTCTGGCGGTTTCACGTTATGGCCAATAGGTTGTAAAAATTTCTAGTCACTGACGCAAATGGTTTAGCCTGTGAATTTGTATCCTCTCTATATATATGGATACATGAAAGTATCCGGAGAAGCATCTTCATATATAATAGATAGATAAATGAAACATGAACAATCGAATTTTATAGCATTTAAGGTTATTTTTACTCATAGCATAGTTTTCAAATAGATAGGAATGTTGATGTATTAAAATTTGTATCTTACAAACTTGAAAACTTCGGCAACGATTGAAATGATCGACAAATGAACGCATAATACGAATTAGGAAATTAATTATAAATGTTGTATATCGTACAGGCGTAAAATGAATCGCTGTGTGCGTATCACTCCACCGATGGAGCGATGGTAGTAAACGTAGGAAAACATTTGTCACCCTGTTTTTACCTTTACTTGTTTCCCTACACACGAATGATTGATGGCATAAGGTTCATTTGTATTCTTAAAAAGGCTTGTGATACTTATAAGCAATGCATTTATTGGTCAACCAAAAACATTCGTTGCTACCCGCTCCTCTTCTAAAACATCGGTGCGATGTTGAGTGTTTTGGAAAACATTCGTTACCACCCGCTCCTATTCTAAAACATCGGTGCGATTTTGAGTGTTTTGAAAAACATTCGTTACCACCCGCTCCTATTCTAAAACATCGGTGCGATTTTGAGTGTTTTGAAAAACATTCGTTACTCCCCGCTCCTCTTCTAAAACATCGGTGCGATGTTGAGTGTTTTGATAACATTCGTTACTTCCCAATCCTCTTCTAAAACATCGGTGCGATGTTGAGTGTTTTGATAACATTAGTTACTCCCCGCTCCTCATCTAAAACATCGGTGCGATGTTGAGTGTTTTGATAACATTAGTTACTCCCCGCTCCTAATCTAAAACATCGGTGCGATGTTGAGTGTTTTGATAACATTCGTTACTTCCCAATCCTCTTCTAAAACATCGGTGCGATGTTGAGTGTTTTGATAACATTAGTTACTCCCCGCTCATCATCTAAAACATCGGTGCGATGTTGAGTGTTTTGAAAACATCGAGTCGATACATCTTCTAGCGGAGCGAGAACTTCCTATCATTTTGATATGTGCATCAAAAAATAATGAAAAACTATCCCTATGTTTTTTAAATACAAAATCTTTGTATCGTCGTAGCATCGAACCCAGGAGGTTCTCATTAGAAGTCATTCATGTTTTCGATAGATCATGACCATATCTGTAAGCTCCTTTAATTTTGATTTTCTACCTATCCGGGAAGTATTATTTTAAAATTTTCGAAAATCCCCACCATGTATCTTTATGGAGAACATTGTGACTTTGGGGCCTTCTGGAATCGAACCCATGACACTGAGGTTCAAAGTCGGCTTTTTTCTGGAGGTAACACATTATGGCCACTACGCCGTAAAAATTTCAAGTCAGTGGCACATGGTTAGAAATTTGATCCTCTATGAATATGTGTATATATGAATGTATAGGTACGAGTAAAAGATACTTACATACTGCAAGCATATAAAATGTATTTCTAATCTTTATTCACATTGCAAGTTTTGAGTTTCAATGTCATTGGGAAGAGGTATAAAAAATTTAAAAATCATAGCAATTTCTAATTTTTGGAGACGCCTGGCGTCGAACCTAGGACCTATTAGCGGATGCAAATGGGCTACTATAACCTGTTAGGAATGCTAAGTTTGAAGTCCATCTCATACCAGGAAGGTCCTGAAATAAGACTCCATTATCCCCATCTGAAATGCATAGGGCAATGTAAATGGCTTTCTGGGATCGAACCAAGGACGATCAAGGAATGCTAAAACACGTATTTGAAATGAATCTATGATATTTATTTACATGCCTAGTTTTAAGTTTCTATATTATCAGGAAGAGCTTCAAAAAATTCTTAAACATCCTAACAATTATTAATTTTAGAGGCCCCTAGTGTCGAACCCAGGACTTATTGGTAGCTGTGAACAGACCTTAAGACTTTTTAAGACTTGATTTTATTTATTGCAAAGTTTGAAGTCTATATCATGCCGGGAAGTACCTAAAATTTGTTCCTGTTATCTCAATGAGAAATGCATTGAGGAATGTAAATAAATGAATCGAACCAAGGACAATCAGCGAAACGTTCAACAACGTACATAAACGATATTTACGATCTTTATCTACATGCCGAGTTTCAAGTTTCCATCTTATCGGGAAGTGATTCAAAAAAATCTCAATGTAAATTAAATGGGAGAATATTTGCCCTGACCTAGCGTCGAACCAAGGATAATCTTCGATGATGTCTTAATAGTTTTCATCGGATACGCACGGCCTCCAGCGATACCTCGAATTTCAACACTCTACTTTACCGGAAAGTGCCTCAAAACAATTTTCGAAAATCCCCGCAATGTATCTTTATGGAGAAAATCTAAATCTAAAAATCTCTTCCAAAACATCGGTGCGATGTTGAGTGTTTTGAAAAACATTCGTTACTACCCGCTCCTCTTCTAAAACATCGGTGCGATTTTGAGTGTTTTGAAAAACATTCGTTCCTACCCGCTCCTATTCTAAAACATCGGTGCGATTTTGAGTGTTTTGAAAAACATTCGTTCCTACCCGCTCCTATTCTAAAACATCGGGTCGATTTTGAGTGTTTTGAAAAACATTCGTTACTACCTGCTCCTCTTCTAAAACATCGGGTCGATGTTGAGTGTTTTGAAAAACATCGAGTCGATGTTTCACTCATTTTCGTACCACTCGATGTTTCCGATGTATCGGCAAAAAAACATCGAGTAGTCCGATACATCGATGTCGATGTGGCATCCCTACTACTCGGTTACGGGCTTATTTGAGCAAAAAGGGGTGTTGGGTGGGTATAAGGGTATAATAATGAATTATTTCTCATGCCAATTTCCCATTTTCCTACTCATTTACGGGCTCCTTGAGCAAAAAGGGGTGTTGGGTGGGTGTAATAAAATGAATGATTTTCGAAGAAATGCATCCAATATTTCGTAAATTTTAGGAAATCTAGCTTCTGAAACGCAGTTTTTTAAAAACCGAAATACGATAATCCAGATAAATTACGTAGACGGAAGGGGAGGGATTGAAGGTTGGGGGAAGAGGGTTGCTTTCATTGTCTTTACGCAAAATAACTTTAGCTAAATCATTATATTTCCTCAAATACAATTAAGTATAATTTAGCCGTAATATCTTCTGAAATTTCGAAAGTATTGACCATTTACGAATATATAACGTTCCCTTATTCCATTGATTGAAGATATTTTCGAACTAAAAGCATGCCGATGAACGTTTTACGATAAATATTAATATATCTGTTCGAAGACCTTGGAAACAAATTTAGCTTGCAAACCAACTGTAGCTTGCGATCCGGACGTGAGGGTTACTATCTTTATCTTACCACAAAGCAACATTTGGGACAAAAAAAACTTTTTCTAAAATAGAGCATCCTTCTACCCGTTCCGAATATTTCAACGGTCGCCCTTCTTCCATAATTTTGTTGTGCAAAATTATTGTTTTTGTCGCAAAAGTGGGTTTGTGTTATGAAAAAGATAGTCACCCTCCCGTCCGGATTCCAAGCTACAGTTGGTTTGCAAGGTTATTCGGTTTCAAAGGTTTTTATTATGCCTTAAATTTATTGTGACGACTACTACGTAGCTCCTCCACCCAATCTCCGCTACAAATCGAGAAATATGCGCGGCGCCGATGGGTTGAGTTGGGTAGGTAGGGTTCCTTTCGTGGAATTTAGATATTGCATATATTGTATAACATGAACGATTACTACGTAGCTCCTCCACCCAATCTCCGCTACAAATCGTGAAATATGCGCGACGCCGATGGGTTGAGTTAGGTGGTAAGGGTTTCCTTCGTTATATTGAAGAAAATTGGCCTTTTCTTACAGTAAAATTACATAAAAATTGCCTTTTGTTACAGTAAAATTACAAAAAATGGCATTTATTTCCTAACATGCCCCCCTAGCACCCCTGCTTCACTCCATGGACCCGTAAGATTGCATTGCATAAATGATTCCCACATAAACTTCTTCGAATTATAATTGCTCACTGATTTTCGGCATAATCACACTTTCCGGTATCTTAAATACTTCGTATTACATGCTACATTTGATAATATTTGGTGTTTTCTTCGACATTTTCATACTTCAGTACCTTCCCACCCAACACCCCTGTTTACTCAGTGCGCCCGTATGCTAGACATTATTTACGAATTTTAGGCTATCCGAGACATGAAACTCGACGATCACCGCTACATCTGGCGTCAAAACGCCATAACTAAGACTTCAAACATGGTTTCCGGAGGCCATTCCTGTCCGTCCGTCACTTAAATCGAGATATCTCAGTCATTATAATAGGTACTAACTTGCATTAAATATAACTATAAGCCGCCATCCTTGATGTATAATCCCTGAAAATATCATCGAAATCGGGCTAAATCTAGTGGGGGAAAAAAAATAATGTCTGACGGTGCCAAACGGCAAATTTACCCAAAATTTTATTGATGTAAATTCTTTTAAAACATACAAATACATACATAGATACATTCCTTTACAACTGCAAGTGACAATGAAAAATGTTTTCTATAGATAAATACGAATGAAATCTGAACAAGTCTAAGAGAAGTAAAACGATTGGTTAAATTAAAAGTACAACCTATTCCCCATTCACTGATGAAAGAAGAAAAATGTATATTCACCATGAATAACGAATATTTTAGAGAGACTTCTTTTTACTACAAGTTTTTAGTACAACTAGAGGAATAAAGTTCTTTTAATTACACTTCTCACTGTATTCAACAATCTATCTCGACCATGTATAGTTATCACATGCCTATAATCTGCATCAGGTTTGAAAGAACCATCAACCATCACTGGATAGACACAGATATTAAAAAAAATTAAACAGCAAATATTCCCAATTCAAATCAGGGAAATAAACAACTGCAAAAATTATTAGTAAATCCATCAGTCTAAACAAACATTTTCACCTCAAAAGGGAACAGAATACTGAATAAAATCAGTCAGACAACATCCATATATTTAGACTAAAAATTTCTCACCTTATATCCCAACATTCCCATAGATTTTAAGTAAATATTTATTAATTCACTGAATTGATCTGAAGGATGTTAATGTTAAGGATAATCATGGTGTTTAACTTCAACTATTGACAAATGCAATACTCTAAACTAATAATAGATTCTAATATAGATATAATAGAATAATAGTCAAAATATACAAAAAAACACTTGGCGGCTTTAATTAAGTTGTCAATAATGAAAAGTAATGAAAACAAATAGTATTTATGTGGGGGAAATTTATGCCTATTTTTGATAAAGGCTGAAAAAATATTTTAGCCTATGATAAATGATTGAAGCTACATAGTATATGTACGAGTAATATCCTCTGATGTTGTGTGAACAATTTTAGGGAAGTACATCACATTTAAAACAAAATAATGAAAAAAGTAACTTCTGCAAAACCACCGGAAATTGTTCTAATAATATGACTCCTAATAATTTATAATATCTTTAGCTGTATATGAGGTGAGAATGAAAAACTGCCTCATATGGTAGAATAGGAAAAGTATGAGAACATAATGAATGTATCTAGAGCTAGTACTGCCTTAAAAATAGATTAAAATTCACGAATATGAAAAGATAATTCATTTAATTGCCTCGCAATACTTACAATATTAACAAATAGCTCAACATAAGGAACCTATTGCGGAAAATTCCTTATGATATCTGCTTTCGTCACTGTAGTTAAGGTCTTCCTCTTGTATAAGTGATTTCTCAGGTGGAGCACTATATCACAGTATAATCCTTCTAATAACCATTCTCTTACTCTTCCTTAGAAGCTTTTTTATTCTAGCAATTTGTCTGCAATGAATCCATCAGATTTCTGACACATCTCCTTGTCTTGCTCTAAAAAATCAACAGAAACCGAATAATTAAAAATTTGCTTCTCACTACAAAACTATCCGTGTTAAGTAAAATGCAAAGAAACAAACGTGAGTGACAAATAAAACTTTCAATGATAGTAGTGGTGAGTTTTAAGAAGACAAAGGTAAAATTCATTCAGATATAGGAAATTAAGTTGTTTGCGTAAAGTAAATAAACACAACCATAACAAATGTGGGAAAATTTAATCAGAAATGCTTCTTGTAAGCAAACTTAAATGTTAGGATATAAAATACTAAAAAAATTACTAAAGACGGTAAAAAGCTTCACTTACCTTTCCTTTACCGAGCTTAACAACAGCAGATAATCTCCGGACTTCCAACATTTTCGCGGCATGAATATGTGTATGTGCAAGATTTAACCAAACCGTGACTTTACGTAGAACATGAAATACAATGTATAATAAAGGTCTCCGGAAGAAGAACCAATATCTTCGATAAGTCAAATGGATTCTCCTGTAAAACACAATTAAGAAATTATATCAAGGTGGAATTCTGTTTGGGTAAAGTTATCGATGAAGACTGTTTTAACGGTGGCATTAACTCACTACTTCTGTGCTCTTACAGTATTTGGCGCAACAAATCTCATGCTATATTTCCGAAACCGTTCTCGATAACTTCAAAACATTCCGAAACCCATCAACCGTTACTAAATAAAGATACTATCAAAGAAAAATAAGAACAGATTGAAATTAGTGCACTAGTGCTGCCATCTCTGCTCCCTGAAAAGGGAAGGGACTATTACCAGATTTGACAAATGACTGTGTTGCACAGAGGTGGCCTCCATGGAGCTTACTGGAGGGGGCGCCCCCTATGCTCCGCAATGGCGGGGAGTGAAGCCAAGGGGGCGTGGCATTATTGCGCATTTAGCCATATTGTGAAGCCAAGGTATAACACAGATTCTTACGGGGCAACGATTAATTTTTGATCTTTACTCTTAAAATAATGCCTTTGGGGATTTTTCGCGGATGGTGCGATGAAATTAACTAGTAATACATCCCCAAGTTAATTAATTCGTATTCGATTATAGCCGTTGTGTCCCACAGGACTATGGTGGCCTCATATATTTTTCATAGTTTCCTGAAAATCGCTTTCTGGGTGACCGCCATAGAGTAAGGATGGGCCCATAGAGCTTACTGGAGGGGGCATAAGCTCTCAGGGGTGAAGCCAGGCGTAACGGTATCCTTGCGCATTTAGACATATTGTGCAGCCCAGCTTCGTGGAGTTGCCATAAGCCTACGTGTTAAGAAAATATCAAGTTTTTCTGAAACCAGTGGTTACAGAGGTCATATAAATGTACGTAAATACATAATACTGTGTGTATTTTTCTGAAAATTATTATCTATATCCGAAAACATGCCGTCAGGTAAATAAATGCTATGTTACCTTTGCATTCGTAGATGGTTTGCTGCTCGGCTTACGGGTGCAGTAATCACACAGATAGAAGAATAACTGGTCTTACCTTCCACCGGTAAGTTAAAAAATGCATAAAATTGTCATACCAATGCAATATTGCATGAAATGGACGCTACACCTGATAAATATTGAATTTGTTGCCTACCACGTTGCATGTGTTTCGGGTGCATTATAAAGTGAGTAGTTGATAATAATTTACCAGTCAACCGCAGTAATTATGTTATTTTATCATATTTACTAGCATGTTCAGCTTATTTGTTATGAGAGTATAATATTACCGGTAGGAAATAATGCGACTGAAATGTTTGCCCTACCACACATCTTTAGGATGGCTTGCAGGGTATTATGCAGATGTTATGTGGAACCAAGAATAGTGTTACACAATTTCACAGCTGTATTCTTATAGAAGTTATGATGAGTAAGATGTGTGGAATAGTATTTCTTTCAACTAGAGGGAAAGAACTTAGGAAAATGTGGCCTTCACGTGCCTTTATGCATTGCTATCATCGGTACTCAATGCTTAAAACGGAGAGAAAGAAAGTTTGACGAGGGATTAGTTATTGTAAGTTTGTGAATCACGTTCTTGGTACAGAAATATTTGCAGGGAAGTGTGTTCATTTTGTAATATATAATATCAACTTTAGCTGGTCAATTAACCGTTAACGAACCTAGTATTTTGTTATAAACTAGGCAAGAATAGCGTAAGAGCGTGAATGCTCATTACTTCTCGCTTTACGTTTATTAATATCCCGTGTAGTAAGTTATCAGTGAAGTGAATTAGTCATTTTAAATTCCAAACGATATAATTTTGAGGTGATACCTTGGGGTCATTATTTCATTGACGTTCCTAGAATATCTACTTGAAGGGAAAGAAAGTGGTTTTGGTAATAAATAGTCATATTTTGATATCTTTCCCTAACCTATGGCAACATTTTTTTGCATTTTATATTTCTAAAACTTATCCTTATCTATTAGGAAATATGTTGTTTTTTCTTTACAAGTACCTATTATTTGTCACGCAACCTTTCATTTTTCCTTTTTCAGGATGTCCTTGCCAGTTTGCTGTGCCTTTTATTAAGACATTTCCCGTGATCATTTGCCATTTACTTTCCTGTGATCAAGCATAAGGAGTGGCAGTTACTGACTGGAACAGTTGTGAATTGCTTTATACTGTTTGCAGATCGGTTTTGCATTTTTGACCTCACTTATGCATTGTATATGTTTACATTTGATGTTGACCGGCTGAAGAAAGAGAATCTTGTACTTGAACAATCTTAAAATGGAATTGTATCGTAAATTAATGTTTTTGTAATTTGAAATTGCAATAAATATTTTTGCTTGAAATTTTTTGTCATTCACCAACAAAATGTTTCGCCCTTCTTGTGAAGTTAAATTTAGAGGCACGCATTTTGTCGAGTTCACTCTAGTACAAACGTGCATTACGTGAGTTAGCACGGCTCTTTTCCAGGGGCTTTGATAGTGAATGTGTAATAATATAAATGGGAAATATAGTTTTATGGTAATTCGGTAATATGTCATAGGTACGCATTTTGTCAAGTTGGGTACAAACGTGCATTACGAGAGGTAGCACGGCTCTTTTCCAAGGTTTGATAGTGAAAATGGAGTAATATAAGTAGAAAATATAGTCATAGGGTGATTCGGTACTGTGCCATCAATAAAATTATTTTATCTTGGGATTTAATTAATATTTATATCATACAGTAGCAGTTCTCGGCGATTTTAACGGTGACAAATTACGTTCGCAGAAGAAACGATGGTTGCATAGAAATCTCTTCTATCCATCTTTAATTTCAGGAATACGGTTCAGAAATTTGAAATTAATGTAATTTTCGAGTTGACAGCAGTTATTTTGCCAGTAATATTGAGTCAATATGTTTGACAAAAAACCTCATTGTCCGTTGATAATCCTGTTACTGCGGGACACAACGGCTATAATCCAATACCAATTAATTAACTTGGGGATGTATTACTAGTTGATTTCATCGCACCATCCGCGAAAAATCCCCAAAGGCATTATTTTAAGAGTAAAGATAAAAAATTAATCGTTGCCCCGTAAGAATCTGTGTTATACCTGGGCTTCACAATATGGCTAAATGCGCAATAATGCCACGCCCCCTTGGCTTCACTCCCCGCCATTGCGGAGCATAGGGGGCGCCCCCTCCAGTAAGCTCTATGGATTGGCCCCATCCTTACTCTATGGTGACCGCAGACGGAAGACTCTACGATCGACTAGTAGAAGCTCTGTTTCTGCTCGAGAAGACTGAAACAACCCCCCTGATGGTCTAATCACAGCTTCATTTGAAAATAAATACATGAGGATACATACCCACTTGATTAGAAAATCTATGATTAAACTATGACAATGTTATATGAGTCACATGTTCATACCTTGCAACCTACCATACCTAACTTGTGTTGCTGATCCATACCCTTTCTCATTTCTTGCAGCAAGTCGAATTATGATGGTAGGTTTTGTGGTGATGTATATATGGGTTACTGCGAAAGATGAGTTAGTGACTATAAACTGATTTGTAGGCCATGAATAAACACTAACAAATGCCAACTGTGCTGGAGAACTGATGAAAATTTTATTATCACCCTGAAAATAGAGAAGAATGTAATTGAAAAAACATTGTCTCTTTAAATTGGCTACTGCTGTGTGGTAAATTGATAAATGATTAAAATATCTAAACATGATAATTTTTTTAAAAGAAACTAAGCACCATTTCCATAGGTGCTATGAATATCATTAAATGAAATGAATGAAAATAAACCGCAGACTTCGTATTTTCCACAAAACGTTTTTAATACACGACCGGTATCGGCCTTACAGCCACCATCAGGAACATACAACAGAAAACAGACAGAATTTAAAACATAACACCTAGTCTTAAAGGTAGAGTGAGAAGGGGAGAGGGGTTGGTGAAAGTAATGTCATTGGTTAGGGTTGCGGATGCCCCCACTGTTTCCACGATCTCAAGACAATCCAACTTCTTCCCCTTCGCCTGTCTATGGAGGAGCCTCGGCACAAAAGAGCTGGTTTGGTAGCTCTCTCCAGGAGGTGGTTGGAGAAGGTGGACAAGGAATTCCCCAGCCGGTAACTCCTTTGGTGTTCTTGTGCCCTCACCTTAAGCAAACGTTGACCTGGTCTGACCCAGGTATAAGGCAAAACAATACTCACAACTCATAGACCCCGGAATGGTCACTAATATCTCTTTTATCTTTAACTTGGGAAATTTCCCGCGAAAGATTCCTCGGGGTATAAAATCCTGCTTTGAGGTTTGGCAGCAAAAGATTTTGCAAACAGTAAGAAATATTTCCTTAAAATGGGAGTTTAACCCGTCTTATCTTAGGAGACTCTAACGGGACTAAGGATGGGAATATCGACGCAGCTGCTATTTTGGAAGCTTTCTTCTTAAGAATGAAATGAAGATAAAAATTATTATCATTCTTATTTTACATCATAAATATCATTCTTGGCCTAGCTGTCAAAGGAGACGGACGTGCCTTCTCTCTCTCCTAAGATCACCTGCTGAGACGCAGAGTACTACCTGCTCCAACCGTGTAGTTTTAAGCTACTCTTCTGTGTTATTTTAGTTTACTTCTTCAGTGCATATTATATTTTTACTTCTAATTTAGTGTTTTGTTCATAGTTTAGTAAATCTTTTCGTTGTGTTTGGCGCTCTTCTTCCAGTAGTGTTACATCGCACCTTCGAAGCTGCGATCCAAGACTGCGTAAGCGTTAAGTACCCTCTATCTTTTTATTTACTTTATTTTATATCCTTTATTGACTAGGTTTATCGCCTAACTTTACTTGTGTGCTTTTGGGTCTTATTTATTTTGTCATAACTTCCGATAACCGCTAACTCTGCTATCTTAATTTATATATTCTACTTAAGAGCCTACTTAGTGTATTTTACTCTAACGCTTAATCTTCTGCAGCGCTAACTTCCATTTTTGCCTTTATAATCTAATTTCTTTATTTTAAACTTTATACGAATCACTTGCACAGATAAATTCCTCTCACGGTAATCCTTTAGTTAGTGTATATATTTTGTCTCCGAAGTTAGAAATCTAGCCCCTCTACACAGGTTAGGTCAGCCAGGTAAAGCACAGCGGGTGGTAACTCATTGTTCATTGTTAGTTGTTTTCGTTTTAGTTCCCCATTTAGTGAGCCAGTGTAAATTCTATAGCAATAGGATGGCTTCCTACAGGTCTGTCCTGGCTCGCGAAAGGAAGGTGGACACCGGCCCCCTGTGGGCACGGATCTGCCGCCTTGAGAGGGTTGTTGGAGAGCTTCGCTCGTTGGTTTTAGGAGGTGGGAACACCTCGATGAGGGGGAGGGTGGCTCCCAAAACTGTGTCAGTACCCTCCACGTTGACCACTGGGGCTCGCCCTAGAGTAAACGCTGGTTGGTCTGTCGCGGGGGCGGTGATGCTCCTAACCTCTCGGGCTCTGTTCTCCCCCTGAAGCCCGAGTGGATGGTAGCTACGAGGAGTGGAGGAGCAGCGCGGGCTGGCAAGGGCAATGGGGAGGTGACGACGAACCCTATCCCTCTCCGCAATAAGATCTCGGTGCTGGAAAGTGTCGATGAGCCTGTTCGGAAGGACATGCCTGCCCCTCTTCCCTCCAAAGTAGCTGCGCCTAAAGGAAGTCGGGGTGGGGGGATTGTATTGATAGGGAGCTCTAATGTTAAGCGTATTGTGGCCCCTTTGCGGTGAAGGGCGGAGAGGGAGGGAGGTGACATTAGGGTTAGATCTTGGTGTATTCCCTCTGGGCATGTGGCCCAAGTCACAGGTGCGGTAGATGCGGCGGCCAGGGGCACGGGTTGCTCTCGGCTGCGGGTGGTGGCCCATGTTGGAGTCAACGATGCCTGTCACCGCGCTCCCGAGGATATTTCGCGTTCTTTTGAGGACCTGAATTCCGAGGTTGAGCGCGTGCAGGAGTCGCTTGGCATCGATGTGCGGCTGTCCATCTGCAGCATTGTCCCGCGGAGTGACTGCAGCCGAAGCGTTCGGACTAAAATAGATGGTCTGAATGCGCGGATGTGGGAGTTCTGTCGGGGCATGGGAGTTGACTTTGTGGACCTTCGGCCGACCCTCTTGTCGTACCCCCTCGCCTTGAACGGCTCTGGTGTTCACTATACTGCTGAAGCGGCGAGAGGGGTGGCTCATAGGATTTACGAGCATTGTAGGTTTTTTTTAGGCTAAAGGGAATTTGTGGGAATGCTTCTAATTTAAGTGGCTCCGATATAGGAAATAAAGTTAATAAACAATCGAATACCTTAAAAATTACTGAGCAAGTTGAAGTTGAGCAACAACGCGTTTCCCGGGCTTCTCCCATTGTAAATGATCTATCGATTGCCATTATAAATTGTAGAAGCATTAAAAAAAAAGTAGCCGATCTTGAACATCTCATCCGAAGTAACGACTCAGACATAATTATAGGCACCGAAAGATGGCTAACAGACGATATTAATGACTCCGAAGTATTTCCTAAAGATTTTAATATTCGTGGAAAGGACCGTCAGGATAAAGTGGGTGGAGGAGTATTTATAGTGGTTAAAAGTTCTTTACGGAGTAGTTCACATACGTATCGTAACAGTTGCATCGAGAGCGTATGGTGTACCATTAGTCAGCCAAATAAACCCAATCTACATGTATGTGCTTTTTACCGGCCGCCCAACTCTTCGCGTCATGTTTTGCGTAACCTAAACGATGAAATAAATTTTTACTCGCGTAAAAACAGCAATAGCATAATGATAATTGGAGGAGATTTCAATATTCCAGACATTGATTGGCAAAAGCACGTAGTCAAAAAAAGAGCTCGGGACAATGACTCTTGTAGGACCTTGTTAAATTTAATACAAAAAAATTCATTACACCAGATAGTCAAAGAGCCTACCAGGGAAATAAGCATTTTAGATCTTTTTCTTACGAATACCCCCGAGCGAGTATCTAACACATCTGTTTGCGATGGAATATCCGATCACAAAGCCATAATTATAGATTTCGACCTTAACTTGGTAAAGTACAGAAAACCTGAGGGCAGAGTTTTTACCCGCGAGCCGATTTCGAAGGATATCGTAGTAAACTCATGTACGAATTTCCGGAGTATAAAACGCGCGCGATATGTTTAAATACCGAGGACACGTGGAATCTCTTTGTAAGAACAATGCGTGACCTAATGGATAAATTTGTGCCCTCAAAACTTTCAAATCAAATTAATGAACCTAGATGGTATAATAAGGAGACTAGGAGAGCACTAAAGAAACAGAGGCGTTTGCATCCCAAATTAAAAGCCGCTGCGAGGCAACCGAATAGTATCAACATAGATCGAGTAGAGAGCGAACATAAGGAAGCAAAGTCGGAAACTAAACGAATTATGCGAGATGCCCTCCGTCAATATAAAAAGAAGATTTTATGCGAACACTTGGAAGAGGACCCAAAAGCGTTTTGGTCGTACGTTCGTGAGGTCCAAGGTAAAGAGCAAAGTGTTGGTTCATTAAAGGCTACTTGCGGTAATATAGTAAACGATGCTAAAGGCAAAGCTAATATCTTGAATGGTATTTTTTCGAAGCGTTTTCACGTCTGACGATACATCAAATACTCTCCCGAATGTTGATAAACCTGAATCAATGTCGAAAATCACCTTCAGAGAAGACGGCATCATTAAACTATTGCAACAGATTAAACCGAATAAAGCTCCGGGTCCTGAAGACATACCGGCTCGAGTGTTCAAGGAAGTTGCGGAGAGCGTAGCACCTTTTCTTAAAGTTATATTTGACAAGAGTATGAGCGAAGGAAAGGTCCCGAAAGATTGGAAAATTGCGAATATATCTTTAACATCACTGAGCGGTAAAATTATGGAACATATAATAGCTAGCTCTTTAATGGGTTTTCTTGAAACGTCCAATTTCATAATTAGGAATCAACACGGTTTTCGTAAGACTCGTTCTTGCGAGTCTCAGCTGGCTTTATTAGTACACGATGTTCTAAACTTTGCTGAAAAAACATAAGCAAGCGAAGTATACGCGAATGCAACCGTTTAGGAAAATAGAGTCAAGGTGCTTGCACCCCCTGCCACACGCCGAAAGGCGGCTTGCAGGGTTCTTACATAGACATAGACATATTATTATAGAGAATCTTTTTGTTTACCTGGCCTAGTGTAGCGGCACTTCCAACTGCAAGATACACTGCTCTACTAAACACTATTAAATAATTTCTCCAGATATTCTATGAGAGGGCTACAATGACAAATGTGCACCTTCCACAACCTCAGAGATTTTGATTTCTGATGGAGCTCCAGGAATTACTTGAAGGCAAGTTTTAACCCCTTAAGTGAGTCAAAGGAATTTTTTTTTTGATTCCACTTGAGATGTCAAATATCCATGAAAAAATCACATTTTGAAATTTGGTTATTTCTTATTTCTGCTTCTTCATTAGATAGTCATGCATCTATTTTCAGCATTTTTGGCTCAGGGTAACACATTTCACATTTAAATCTTTTTTAAAAGGAAAAGATATAAATTCCACAATTTCTTTAATTTTTTCAAAATCTGGGGATCTTACCTCAAAATCTTCAATTACTTTTTGGATTTCCGCGGCGTATTTGTCAAACTTATAATTTATATCTTCATGTTTTTGTAGGTTGCCCGCCATATTTGAAAAATGATTCAGTTTATTTCGTTACAGATCATCTTTTAGCAAAATAAATTTTGTTTTGTATGCATCTATGCAGCTAATAATATCAAATATCGTTTTATTTTTACCTTGTAATCCTAAATTTAAATGACTTAATATTGAAGTAAAATCAGTAAGAAATGCAAAGCCGCTAAGCCAAATTTTATCAATAAAATTTTCACAGTTTCCATCTTGTTCATGAAGAAAATCTATAATTTCAGGCAATAAATCACAAAATTGCTGCAGAAACTTACCTCTGCTTAGCCATCTGACATTGGTACATGGGCGTCGCCAGAGGGGGGCAGGGGGGGCAGCTGCCCCCCCCCCTGGAGACCCATTCGTATTTTGGTTCGGGATGTGTTGTAGAAACAATTTTTAGGCGCGAGCGTATTTGAAAAGAATTTAGACCCAAAACAAAGTCAAGTTTTGGCACGTGTAAACACCAGTGATGGGAAAAGTACTTCCTCGTAGGAAATTCATTTATAACTCCAGCGCAGCAGAAATATTTCAACAATACTTTGCAGCAGAGTCAACAGCCATCCCTCCTTTCCTTCGCCCCTTCCCTCCCAAGAGAGGAAAAGTTCGGTTTCAGGGTGAACAATGTAGTTAGAACTGCCTCTCGATGCGATCCGAGTGCGAGGTTATGCGATTATGACCTCTCTCTCAAACTTCCTTGAGTATCGTACGACAATCGCCCGCAGAAGAATCAGTTTTTTTTCGTTTTCCTATCAAAATGGACGTAAGAAAGTTTTGCGGTGAGTATTTTGCAAAAAGGCCCAAGCAGTGGCGCAGCGAGTCAAGTCCTATGACTAGCTCTGTGCTTTTTTCTGCTGAAGAGTACAAAACCCCAATCATTTGCTTGATAAATTCAGCGAAAGCTTTGCATGCCAGTTAATATGGCCCCGATTACAGCTAAGTTGATGTTTTCGGTAGCAGAGCAGGCCTAGAGCCGACATTGATATCAATGGGACGCTACGAGTGTTTCGCACACAATTCACAACGCATGCACTTCTTAACCATATCCTTTTGTTAAATGACTCAAACCATAAGATAAGATTCCCATGAGAAGAATTCGAAAGTGCTGATTCGTTTATTCCTCGCAAAAACACAAGGGAACATTAGAGAAGTAATTCGAAATTTACAACCTGAAAACAGAGATTAAGATTACGTTTGAGGGACAAACAGGTTGATAAAACGCTCAGTTAGATCTGTTGCATGTGACTGTTTTGAGGGTGTGAATGCAAAGCTAGGCTCGTGAATAGCGCATTTGAGAAATTCACAGGGAACAGTTCGAAGGAGAGTTTAGTTTGGATTTCATAAGGTACAGATGGACATCCGAAAATATTTTCACAGTCCGCTAATAGCTCGAGGCCTCTATCGGGAAAACGTAAATTAATGTCTATGTAGTTTTTTGTAAAATGACCATTATTAGTTGCATAATTTAGGATTCTATTATTTTAGGGATGTTATCGGAGGGCACATCTCAAGATGAGTTTAGCGACAATTCCAAAGGAACTGGTTCCTTTGTTAAGCATTCTGGACGATTAAAAGTCTGTACAGTAGACTCTTCATTACTCGGAATGATATTAAATATACTGATCCTTATTTTATAATTACCCGTTAATTTGCTGCATAGTTACAAAAATAATTCAATAACCGGGTTTCCGTAGAAATTTGTAAAAGTATTGGAGCAAAACAAGATATCAGTAAAAATTAATTTTCGATGATATTATTAATGATATACCATTTTGGAAGCAAATCAGTCAGCTGAAAGGTATTGTGCGCGTAAGTTACGCACATATTTATCGGAACTGTGACTTGAAATAAATTTGAGAAACTTTTAAAACTGTGACTTAAATTCTTCAGCTTGCTTTCCGATGCAGCCAATTTTTTCTCTTGTGATAGAATCCCACGAATCTCATATCTGATTATGCAATGCCCATTCAAAATTTCAATTCGTGGAAACTTTTGTTTCCTTTGAACACTCAGTGCTTAAGACAAGGTTTTGTACCATCTCTCTGCTGGTTAAACTACCTATTACTTAGTCTAAATAATTGTAAGTTGACGTCTTCATTTTTTCCAACTTGATTTCTGCAAATTCAATTATAATATCAACTATAATCAAGAGTCTACAGAATATTTTAATGCACCCGAATTTTTACTCTCCGGTATGTGACGCATTCAATTGGATACTTGGCTAATACATAAATAACGAAATGTAAGGCTTAATTGTAAGCCTACCAGAAAATTTAATCTGATATAAATGATTTTTTGTTTCTTAGAAGAGGAGGTAATTTTAAAAGCAACGGGTCAAGTCATTCCTAAGAAAGCTGCTGATGATATAGTATAATAACGAAAGATGTTCAAATAAGGATGGGTGCACCAATGTGGTGATTTATTGAGACGTTTTATATCGCTTGTCAAATAACCGTAACTATTTTTTTCCTTTTCACGCTTGGCAACCTCTTGGAAGAAAGGACTCTCAAAGACTCGGGAAGTATATATCTACAGCATCAAAATACTTAAGCATCGAAAAAATTTAATTTTTAATAGAAATTGGACGTAACCAAACTAGAAATCCAAACAAAACTTATGATAAGTTTCCAATAGTTTGCTTATGTAAACCACTATCTTGGTAAGTTTAATGAGTTGGCCATATAAGCGTTAAACTCCTCTAGTTTTCAATAAATGTAGTTTTCGAAAGATTTGACATATTTGTAGTAAGAAGTGGACATGAATAAACTAGCCCCTGTAAGTTAGGCATTTTTCCTTTTATCTAGCAGCTTGCCCCCCCCTAGCCCAGTGCCTGGCGACGCCCTTGCATTGGTATGTAGTAATAATTCAGGTTGGCCTTCATCGAGCTGCAGTTGGAAGAGACGTCGTTTGAGGGAACTTCCTTGAATTGAATTAACAATTTTAAATTGTCCGTTACCTCTTTTGTATTTAGTCCCTTGCTAGCTAACACTTGCTGGTAAATTGTGCTGTGATAGCTCAAAAAGGCTGGGAATTCATCTTCATTTTGACATTGAGCTATAAATCCATTTTTGCAACTTATCATTGCAGCTGTGCCATCCATTGTTTTGAGACTAATTTAAAAAGTGATACTTTCAAATCATTGAGCAAGTTTTTAAAGGCTTTGAATATGTCTACACTTATAATCCTTTCCTTCAAAGAAATCATACCCAACAATTCTTCTTTAGATGTAAAATACTTAAAAACCATAAGAATGAAAACAAGTTATTGTCACTTATCACATGAAATAAATTCAACATCAACCATACGAACAAAAATAACCATACGAACAAAACTAGTAATTGTGCTGTTTCACTTACATCTGTCGATTCATCACACTGAGGGGAAAAACAAGAACATCTATTGAAATCATTACATAACTGCTCTTTTACATTCCCACTCGTCACTTCAGTTCGTCGCATCACTCTGTTTCGAGACAATTGTAGACCTTTAATTGCAGCAACAATTCCACTCTCGTTCTTAAAATCGTTTAAAAGTGAATCTAACATTTCAAAAACAAGTTCCTTCGCAAATTCCCATTCGGAAATGGGTTACTTTTTTGCAAATAGCTTACTTTGAATGATGCAGTAGTTACTGCTTGTGACTTCAACTTTGGCTTTTTAAAAACACTTTGTTTATTTGTTAATGGAGTTTTAAGATCCCTAACTTTATGTTTTCTCAGTTCAGAATTGGAGGATAATCTGTTTGATGCTTGTTATGTAAAGCTAAAAAATGTCTCCCCAGATTACCTTTTTAAGCAATGGTTACCGAGGTAAAGCATATTAAACAACAACATTTATCATTCACCATTGTAAAAAAGTAATCGAGTTCCCATTCTTCATTTAAGTGATGAGTAGTAAACCCAAAAAATCGAAAACTTATGTCCATGGGTATACAAGAATGCAAAGAAATATTGAATTAAATATTTTCCTAGAAAATTCAAAAACTCATGAACTGTGGCAACTAGGTAGATTCAAGGCCGATCTAAGGTCCAGACCTCACAAAAACCTCTCTTGCTATGTCACTAATTGACCTTCAAAACCTAATTCCTCATCCCGTCCAGAGTTTCACAACAGTGATGTGACATATCATCAAAAATATAGGGTAAACTGCAGTAGCCAGAGGAAGAACTACAATTGAAAAACAATTAAACAAAATTACAGTATCAAGTGAAAATCTTATTGATAATATTAATACTGAAAGCAGACATGAAGATAATAAGATAGAAATTAGTGAAGTTCATGCACCTAAGTTTTTTTTTCGGCTGATATTTTTTATTCCTGCTGAAAATCACACAATCCTGTTCAGATATTAGATCGGTATAGCCATTAATAAGGTTGTGATAGAAAGATTAGCAAATAAAATCTGGAAAATTGAAAATAAGCTGAAAGTGCATCACTTCATAGGATGTGAAGAAAATTAAGGTTTCCCATCTTCAGTATGAAAAGTTAGGAAGAATAAAGTAACTTTGTGAATCAAGTCAACAACAAAGGTATTTATTGGGCTGGAATTACACTGGTAAGGAGGCATAGCATGTGATTGATATGCGTCTACCATTGTAAATTAATAAATCTTAAATCTAAAACTATACACTTATGTATCGATAGAAATACGTATAGATGTTAATAATTTAGTTGAAGAAATCTCTTAGTAGTAATATAGAAATCTCTTAGTAGCTTGTGTGAACAAGTTACTAAGTTGTTATAATTAAAGTACCAAGTTGTTAAAGTTTCCCAAAACAACCATGACATGAAACCTTTCATCAATTTTGAAGCTTTAAATTGCTAACATAATTATTCGAAGAATGATAAATTCTAGAAATATCACTTCTTTTTGACCATTCCGCTGAATATGAAGCATCATCATCAAAAATCTTATGCTAAAATTGGTACAACTATAAGAATGTGGGAGTAAAATAATTCAAACTATGAAATATGATATTTTCATACTTTATTCAAATGTATGTGTTTGAGGGGATATACTGCCTGGCATTTACCCAAAGCCGGGAGGAAAACCCCTTCTAAAATACCTCCCAAAGACAGCAAAATGTACAATATTGAAACAGTCAATAGTAAAAGTAGACAATCGAAAGAAATAGATGGAGCTCGGTTGAACTGTACATTTTGAGAAAATGTTCATCATATTACACATAACTGAAAATAGTGTAAGGACCATGACTTAATAAATAAAAAATAAATCCCAAATTAAAAAGATGATAACATATGAAATACAAAAATAAAATCAATAGAAACTCCAAACATTTTAAAAACCAAACTTACATCATAAGGCTAGTTACACACTCACCGGTTTCGCTCGTCCGGTCGGTCATAAAACGGTCGTGAAACCGGGGTAGGGATGCTTTCACACACAAGAACCGGACCAGCCATAAACAGGCCCGGTTGCTTCTCCTGCATTGGTGAAAAATGAATTCTCTTTGGAATTTTTGGTTCAAATAACTTTAATTTTTAAAATTACTTACTAATTTTGTCTATGTCATTCGGCACGTCCATATTTTAAAGCAATGTTATTACCCGGTAGCGACCGCATGTCAAAAAGAAAGAATGAACCTTACTTATCAGTGAATGATAAGTGATTTATGTATACAATCAGCAGTTACCGATGAAAAAATAATTGATACTGGTGGTTTTAAAAGGTCAAAAGAAGCAGGAAAGCAGCAAGGGATGGGGGAAGGCACTCGGCAAGAACCGTTCAATGTGAAACACTCATTTAACCAACGTGCATTACTACCCACACCCGTTTGCTAAGGTCTAAACCTGGTATCGACCTCTTCAGTCGTTGAGTCCGCTGTTACCCAGTGAGGACGAGGTCTATAATCCCCTCTCGGCTAGTTTGAAAAACTCCATTTACTTCCATTGCTTACTACCCTTGTGACCCAGCTTAAAAACCGGCTATGGTTTGCCAGCCAGGCGAAACCGGTGAGTGTGTAAATAGCCTAAAACAGCCAAAAAACCTTAAATACATGTTTCTGATAAACGTTTGGATGTTTTTTGGGGTTCCTGTTGATTTCTAAAATACTACTTACATATATAACAAAATTAAAGAAATTAAAATAACCACAACATCATGAAAACAAAACAAAAACCAAAATCAAAAATAATTATGACCACAAAAAATCAATAGAAACCCCATAAATAAAAAAAAATACTGCCATATAAAAAACGATAAAAAAATTAAAACATATTTTCTGATGAGTGATTGGATGTTTTTTACAGTACCTCTTGATTTCCAAAATATTACATACACATATGACACAAATGAAATAATTAAAATAACCAAAACGTTTTCAAAACTAAATGAAACCCAAACAAGGAAGGATTATGATACATACAATTCAATAGAAACTCACAAATAAAACAGAAAAAAAAACATTAAAACCCTGTTTTCTGGTGCATGCTTGGATGTATTAGATTTCCTCATATTTTCCTAAGCAAAATATACAAACAAGGAAATCAATAACACAGGCCTGCGATGAAAAAAAAACAAGCAAAGTAAAAACTGATTCTTATGTATTTTGATGTGCTGATTTCAGAAAAAATAGTGAAAAAATTCCATCACATCACGTTTTCTTGTAATTTTCAATTACAATAATTCGCGTTCAACACACGAATAGCATAGCTTCAAGGGGCTGTGTAAATTTGCCTGACGACTTTTGCTATTTGTATGGCAAATACAGGCTCAAAGGTGCACAAATAAATATTACGAATCACGTCAAATAACTATATTTAGCATATTTTGGTGTCAAACATGGAGATCAAGACAAATCATGAGCACCCCATAATGTGTGTTTACAATTTCTTCATGATTTGGGACTTTGGTTTGGAGGAAAGAAAGAAGCCTTAAAATTTGGAATTCCAATGGTACGAAGGGAGCCATCGACCCAGCTTGATGATTGTTATTTTTGTTCCTGCAAAATTCGTGATTACAATAGAAAAATAGAAAAAACATTTCGTATCCGGAAATCATTCCATCGGCCATACGCCCGGTGCCTCATGGACCTGACATTCCAGTGCCTATTCCTCTAAAAGAACTGACACTTTCGTCCTCGGATTCAGAAACAGCCGAAACCCAGGAATCAGATTCCGAGTACCAGCCTTCTAGCAGCGATGCACCTCAACCATTCACTCAGTCGGAACTCAATGATCTGACTCAAGATCTAGATCTGTCAAAAGAAGCAGCTGAATCTTTTGGTTCCAGGTTGAAGGAAAAAAAAATATTATCCAAAGGTGTCTCTTTCAACTGGTACAGGAACCACGAAAAAAAATTCGTGAATTGCTTTGAGGAAGAAGATGACCTGGTTTATTGTGCTGACGTTCCAGGACTGATGGGCCAATTTAAAATCACGTATCATAAAAAAGATTGGAGGCTACTCATAGACTCTTCTAAAAGGAGTCTTAAAGCTGTCCTTCTTCATCAAGGAAGTCAATATGCATCTGTGCCAATTGGCTGTGATATATACAAATCTGTGCAATGGCTCTGTGCATCTGAAAGAACGGTATGAAGATCTTTTACTAATTCCCAACAAAGTAAAATATGCAGACCATGACTGGACTGTTTGTAGCGATATGAAAGTTATATCAATGCTTCTTGGGCAGCAAGGCAGATACACTAAGTATCTTGTTTTCTACGAGAGTGGGATAGTCTTGACAGAGCTGAGCAATGGGTTAGAAAAGATTGGCCAAAAAGACAAGTTCTTGAACCTGGGACCAAAAATGTGATCAGAAACAGTTTAACCATATCCAAAAAACGTGCTGTTGCCTCCTTTGCAAATCAATTTAGGAGTAAGAAGTGAATGAAAGTCTGTAAGCTCTAAGTCTGTAAAAGCTTTAGTCTATAAGTATGTTTTTTAAGGTTTTTTTCCGTTTTTTTGCATTTTAGGGGATTTTACACACTTTTACTTTCCTGTTTTTCATTTAAAAATTTCTTGTTTTGTCAAAAAGCAATCACAACAAAAAGATAATGTATTATGTAAACAAATCTGAAATGTTTAAGATTATTATTAAGCTGAAAATTAATTTTACTACAATTTCTAAATAGTGAATAATATTACAAACATAAACATTGAAACATCAAAAAATCCTTACGTGATACAAGAAAATAAAGGCAATTTTTGAAATCAGTGCCTCAAAATACACTACAAACACATTTTCTTGGTCTTGTTTTTTTCAATTACCCCGAATTCGCAGGTCTGCGTAATCTACACACTTTGAAGAATATACTCAAAACAATTTGAGCTTTCAAACTCTGATATCTATTGTCGTCCAATGAATACTACACTTTTCCAACTTCTATTTCATAAAACTCACTTGATTCAATATAAAGTCTGGAGGACCATAAACCAATGAAGCAGAAACTTATGAAGCACCACTGTAAAACTGTTACTGCACATGTCTGCATATTCTTCTCTTTCCCATGCACAATAAACTGATATCAAGGAGCTCCATGAAGAGTTCCATATACAACTTGTTAATAAAATCGCACCAAATGAAGTTATTATGCATTATTATGTAGGTATTATGCACAACATACTAGAAAAAATAGAAGATTGGCTGGCATGCAGGGATTTTTGTATACATCACTCCTGGCTGGTTAGAATTCAGCTATTTTTAACATGATTCATAATAAGCTACGCTAAGTTACATTTTAGAATTCTAAATACATAAAAAATAAAATAGCAATGAGAATCCTCACTTTCTCCTCCATATTGAAATAATAATTTTCACCTACTGATAAGCAAGTTAATGCAATGTAAAGAACAATAAATCCAAATGGCTAAATATGAAAGCAATAATCCCAATGTTAACATAATTACATACCACAGTATGTAATAACAAGATGCAACATGGGAACTTTTACAGATATTACATTTAAAGATTATTAAAATAATATTAACATAATACATCTTATATTATACACCCAAAGATTATAAAGAGATGGAGTTATAATTTACACTCAATCTAAAGGTTGGACTTTCAGATAAAAGATCTCTTAACAGAGAGAGAAACTTCTCAAAATTTGTAAAACTAGAATACACGGTTGTCATGGGTGGACACCTATAGAATCTTTTTTTACAATATACCGGCACAACAGCAAAGATTGTGCAACTAGAATACCTTAATAATGATAACCAATATGACTCAGCTTAGTTGAAATTACCATAATTTTGTAATTTATTGCTCCATGCTTAATATTCATTTTGCATTACCAAAAATCAGAGCAATCACTTCCTAAGAGTAAGCCTACAAAACCAAATGATAGGCCAATCCATAATGCATAAGCAATTATTACTACATTCATTAAAAATATTTAAACAATTGCAAACATATTAAAACTAAGCAGCACTTCCAGTAAAATGTTTATACTTCCTTATTTATACAAACAAAAATTAGGCACTGACCAACGCAGGCACAGAGAAATGTAAACAAATAACAACATATTTCCATGAGATATATATCTGCATCCACTGATTGACAAATCATATTTATAGAAAAATGTTTCAAAACAAAGGCGTAAAGAAGCTTCAATTCTATATAATAATTTTGAGATACCTTATTAGCTGCAATAAAATATTATACACTCAACAGTTTCTCTGAGCCATATGATAATGTAAAATAATATATGAAAGTTTAAATAACCAATAAGTAACATAGAAAGGATTAATCAAGTCTAAAGAATAAATTTTAAGACCCAGAAAATAAATGCAAAGACCAATATCATATTTCTACAATGCCCCTTTTGGCATGAGACAATAGGTGTAAACTAAACTAAAACCAATTTAAGCATTTTTCATTTCCCTCAATGAATAAAGGACCTGTGGCGACTTAGTTATCTGCGCCCGCCGCCATGTTTGACGTGGGCCCCAAATCTAAAAGCAGACGGAGCCTCCAACTTTCAACCACCAGAGGGAAGAGCTAAAAAAGGACGCGAGGCCACAACGCAGATTGGCCCTATGTGCTCTCTCTGAGTCTCTCTGCCGTTTTGGCCCTCAGCGAGGCATGACTTGTGTTCCAGCGCTCCTCGTGCTATTATAGTTATCACAGTGCTACTGTATTTCTTCCGCATATTCGTTGTCCACAATAAAATGTTTAAATCAAGTTGGTGTAAATGTTCACTCGCGCCACCCTTCCCACAAGATTGACATAGATTGTGGCAGAAAATTCACATCACAATTGAGTTGAAGCACTTAAAGGAAAGAGCTGACGGAATTTTTAATGAATTTTTATGAATGGTCTTGTTTATTTCAGTCTATGATGGCTCAAAAGGAATGAATGTAATGTAGAAAGTTTCCAACATTACCTATTTACCAAAGATATTAAGAACGAAGACCCTACCTTGCTTTTGATGAAGAGGACAGAGAATTTTTGCTGCAGACTTTTATATTATCGAAGATGATATTATGAATCACACATCTAAATAACAAGCAACTAAAAAATGAGAACTTAAAAACTACATTGTCTTGGTCAAGACCAAAAAGAATCTAAAACTAAAAAATCATTTCTCTTTTATTACAAGAAGATTGCATTATCCAAATGCAACAGAGAATAATTATATAATTAAATATAATAATAATCTTTCAAAATTAATGAAGCATTGAGTAATTCCAATAGCAAGCTGGTAAATTTTTAATTTGAGGTATAAAGTGATGATTCAAAGAATGGAATACGTGTGGTGCTGTGACCGGATATATATCCAAATTTGATCTTTACATTGGAAGAAAACAGTTCTTGGAGCACAATTTCGTTATTGGTTTTTTCTTTGATAGAGGGATTAGAAGTTAAGGGCTATCATGTTAACTCAAATAACCAAACATTTTAAGAGAAAAAAGAAATTTAATTCTTAGATATTGTGCTGTATTGAAGGGGGTTTCCTGTGTTAGGTGGAGAATCATTCGGGTATTCCCTATCAAATTTCATTTATCCCAAAGTTAAACAGTTAGTGAGAGACAGTATGTTTCAGACTCCGTGGAAAGAATATACATTCCTCCTCCTCAGATGACAAATTTATATCATACATATAAGAGAGGGATCAGAAAAAAGTTACCTACAATTTGTTTGATTTATTAAAACCAGCAGTTAAAAAATTTTACTACATATATTATAAACAAGTAAAGAAAGAGGGAAATGCAAGTGTCACATCCTGGCACTTTAGACAGATAGTTGTGAAAACAGAAAAGCTATAGTTCACCAAAGAGTGTGGTCCTCCAAGAAGCTATTTGCATATTTATTTCTACAAAGATGCCTGATCATATAATACTGAAGAAGGATAAGAAAAACAGATCTGAAATGTGTGCTAAAATCAAAGTTGATAACTAAACAAATGATGGCTGTAATTTCTACAATTTACATTTATGTTTTACATTTAAAAGAAACTTTTATATTTAACTGGAAAAAATTAAACACAATGTATTCAATTCCACAACTTTTTAATTCCACCACACACATGACCGGTTTCGACTACTTATAGTCTTATATATAACTTTAATTCAATCTTGACAAAAACAATCTTATTTTAACAAAAGCTGACAAAGGGAAATCCAATGTGATTATTGATAAACTTGACTATATTGATAATGTCATGATTTTCTTGTTAAGAACGGAATTTTGAAGCTTGCAAAGGATCCCATATTAGGTTTCAATAATACTGTGAAAGAAACTATAAAAAAGTGCACCAATGTTTTTAAAGAGTGGGAATTTTATAAAGTGTATGTGCTCAATCCCCTTCCCCCTCGTTTATATGGTTTGTTAAAACTACATAAACCTAATATGCCCATTAGAACAGTGATTTCGTGTGTGTCATCTCCTACGTATAAACTTGCATCCCGTTTAAACACCTTACTGAATAATGTTTTGGAATTTCAACCAACTTATAGTGTAAAAAATTCAATAGACCTTTCTGATAAGTTAAAAGACCATAAATTACTATGTAATTTCAAATTTGTTTCATTTGATGTGAAGAATTTGTTTCCTAGTATTCCAAAAGATGATGTTATTTGTATTTTAAAGGAAATGTTTGTAATGAAAAATGTTCCGGAAAAAATCCAGTCGGAGCTTTTAAGTTTGACAAAACTATGTATTTCTCAAAATTACTTTGTATTTGATGATTTGTATTATAACCAACCCGAAGGTCTGGCTATTGGTTCGCCCCTTTCCCCTTTGTTAGTTGAGATCTTTCTTAATAGATTTGAACATAATCTTTTCAATTCAAATTTTACTCTTCTTAAGCAAGTGGGTCTTTGGCTTAGATACGTTGATGACGTTTTTTGTATCTGGAATGGTTCACAGAGACAGTTAAATTTGTTTTTAAACCATTTAAACTCGCTTCATTCAAACATAGAATTTACCTGTGAACTAGAATCAGATAGTAAATTGAACTTTTTAGATTTAACACTCATAAAAGGTAATACACAGATTGAATTTTCTATTTTTCGAAAGCCGACCTATACAGACCACACTATTCACAAATCCTCAAATCATCCCAATCATCAAAAAACACGCAGCTTTCCATAGCATGGTACACAGATTGCTTAATATACCCCTTAAAACCTGTTCATTTTTCAAAAGAGTTGAGTGTCATAAAAAAATTGCAGTTTCAAATGGGTACTCAGAAAAACTGATAGATAAGATAATGACTCGAAAACAAAAGATACTTAACTTGAGGCGGATTTACGGCCCTCTTTCTATTAATATAGATTCTTCCAAATGGGTTAAAATTCCTTTTGTAGGTCCCATTAGCTATGCTATTGCCAATTCCCTTCCTAAGGAATTAAATCCGCATTTTATACAACTTGGATTATAGGTAAAAAGCTTATTAATAACAAAAATAACATTCACCACAGACTTAAATCCGGCATATACAAACTGACTTGCAGGGATTGTGGGGCGATATATATCGGTCAGACCGGGAGAAATTTTCATACCAGGGTTAAGGAGCACAAACAATGTTTTATAAACAACAACATGCAAAATTCCCATTTTTCGCAACATCTTCTAGAAGAAAAACATTTTTCTGATTTCTCCCTGCATATCTTTCATATTGAACATAAAGGCCCGAAATTAAATATTGTGGAGCAACTTGAAGTTTTACAACATAAGCAAAACAATTTTCTACTCACTAATATACACCAATTTGCCACTTCTTCTCCCCTTTTAGGATTAGTCAACCTTTTACCTGCACTCCACCCCCCACCTCCCCCTTCTCCTAACCCCTCTCTGGTTCCATTACCCCCTCCCTAAGTAAGAATTGTATATGTACACTTGTCCCTCTGCTTTCCTCACCTGATAATGACTATAACTAGTCGAAACCGGTCGTGTGTGTGGTGGAATTAAAAAAGTTGTGGAATTGAATACATTGTGTTTAATTTTTTCTAGTAATGGAATTCCACAAAGTGACGGCTACTACATTGAGTTTATTTTATATTTTAATTCCATGCTCGTGAAAAAGTAATTTTCCATGTACTTTATAATACATAATTTATTTTTAAATGTTGCATATACCAAATAAATATTAAGAATTCATGTATTTCAGTTCAAATTATACTATATATTATCTATAATGGGACATACTGTTTTATGTCTAATGATGTGTATGACAACCTTTAGTCTTTAAATCATATTATATTTCATGGACTTAAAATACATAATGGAATTTTCAAGATGCAAAGAATACAAAGGTACGCCTTACAACATGAAAAAGCTAGCCCAAAATGCAATTTTTTTGTTTTTCAAAACAATCAGGTGATTGCGATGTGCAAGAAAATCTTGCACGAATTAGGCATTGTAGATCCACCATGTTTGGAAATATTTTCCATAAATATTTTCCTGTGTATGGCCAATCTGCCATGTTGGATATTGAAATAAATATTTTCTTTAATATTTCCTCGTGTATGATGGCCTTAAGGAAAATATTTCTTTAATTTCATTCTTGAGAAGAAGTGATTAACTGAAAATTATTTAATGAATTCGTTTTGTCCAAATACTCTTGAGCCCATCTCATGCGCCACCGCTAAATCCATTAATGATCTAATACTTCTGCATTTATTCAGAGGTGAATGTATTTCATCAAATTCTACGTCAAGTACAGCTCTCCACAAAAAAATCAAATGGTGTAGCTGTTGGTGCATAATATTGAGGGGCTTTGAAATACTGGACTTGGTAACAGCAGATGTCCAAGCGTTAGGATGGCTCCTATTGTGAGGTCTCAAGTAATACAATACCAGCAATTGCAGGACTTTTTCAGCAGATAGTGAAGTGTTATATTTTGAAAATGGCAGTGTTTTTATGAAAGAAAGAGATTCCTCTTAATTCATTAAAAGGAGACCCAACATTTTTAACCTTCATGCAATTTTCGACTCCCTTGAATATTGATGTCTACTATAAATTTATAAAATAATATTTATTGTTAAATTGAAGGAATGGAATTAAGATTCTGATTGGGAAAAATAGCCTTGGATGTCATGGCTCAAGTAATGTTTTCAAATTGCAGGAAGTGAATCCTGAAATATCATGTTTAAATTATGTTAAATTTATCAGAATATATAAAAGTAATAAACGTATATTTTGTAGGAACCTATCGTTTAAAAACGTGGTTCGTGGCAGTTAAAAGACTATATCATATTTTAAAATGCAGGAGGGTTGCAAATTTACAAAAACCTCATTACCACAATTAAACTACTTTAGTAAAATATTTATGCTGCGATTATTTTAACAAAATCACAATCACGCAAGGTATATAGGTAACTCAACAAGCACTATTTCTCTCTCTTATGTTTAGTATTGTTAAAAGCAATTCGACAGTAGAGGTCATTTTGCACATGGTCTCCCAGCAGGAATCGAACCTGGGACTACTTTCATCCAAGTCTCCCTAATCAAGTCTTACCCTCTTATCTTCTACAAGCAATTTAGGTTTAATGGCTCTGGTAGTGAGATCCGCTTTATGTTCCATTCAATGGATTAGTCCATATTTACTCAGGTAACCCCATAAACAAAACATAGCCATCTGTTCAACAGTAAACCGTATCCAACCTTTGCTCATTTTCCTGCATATTTCCTGGATTCTTGTCATGTACATCTGCATGCTTATATTTTCAGTCCTTTCCAAGTTTACCATCTCTATGAGCATGATAGTTTGAAATATGGTGAATGTTGCATGAATTTATTTTAGGATCAGCCAGGCCTCTCACAGGCAACTTGATCAAAACCAAATAGTTATTCTCACTTTTCCAGGAGCACCAAGTTTGTCTTTGTCACTGAGCTGCTGATTGAGAAAGTATGCATTAGATTCACCTTCATTCCTTACCTCCATGCAGTACTTCAATTTCCTATCTTCATCAGCAAATTTCTCTGCATCTCTAATCATTCTTTCAATATCATCAGTCTTCAGTCATGGGATAATCATCTTCAAAGACCTATATATCACGAATGAAGTATAACTATTAAGCATATTATTCAGGAAAATGCTTCTTAGGTTGTCAGTTAACTTCTTTTCGATAATCATTCAAAGCTATACAGAATTATTTCCCATAAAACCTACTTGTTTCAAATTATTCTAAATTAAAAAGAAGAGATCCATCGCAAAATAGCTAGTAAGTATCCATATGCCTTTGAAAATTACAGCTGTTTTATGGAAAGTAACGGTATGATGAAATAAAAAAATCAAAATCATTACTTATTTACAACAGATTAAAACAGGTTGGGGTTACAATATAATGCAGCTTAACTGTAGGGTATTTATCCATGAAATAGAATGAATTTACCTGGATAGTAAGGGTATGTTGGTAGTCATATCATTGGAGAAAACCAGAGACTGCTTCGTTGGGATGACAGTGTAGCGTGGGATGAATTTAGTCATAACTCCATCAACAGTTTCAATACCCAAAGTTAATTGATTTATATTAAGGAGAACAATTGCATCTGTGCCTTGTTTACCAGAGAGTACACTAGCCTGTTAAAGTAACTTGAGTGAGCATCACGTATAAAATTTGAGATACATGCACAAAGGGATTAGTCTAATCAAATGCTAACCTTGACAGCTGCACCTCATTTTGATTGACTCAACGAGATGGTTCCTTTCCTCCAAAAAGCTCATGAACCAATTGCTGAACCTTAGGGATTTGAGTCTAACCTCCAACAAGAAGTATCTCATCAACATCCTTTTTTTCATCCTGTTTAACAATCATTGTTTACATCATCATTTATGTTTGTACAACTTGATGAGGTAATCCATCATTGTCTGATCAAAGTTCTCACCATTTCTGAACCTATCAACAACCTGAACGAAAAATTCTCATTTATATATTTGTTGGTAATAAAAGGGGAGAAATGAATTAGAAACATGTGAGATGAACACTTACCTCAATGATGCCATTATCAATAGTCAGCAAGGAGACATCGAAAGTTTCATTAGTGGTTGAGTTTCGGAAGGTGTCCCCATTAGTTTCGAGTTAGTTCCGAGTCTAACCATCTAGGTGGCAGCAGCGTTAGTTTACTTACGTGCTGCGACTTTTTCGGCGCGAAAATCTATATCTCCTTTATTAATGAAGATACACATATAATTCTTATGTATCCAAAAACAGCAGTGTTTGTCGCAAATGTTGCTTTGTGTTAAGAAAAAGATAGTCACCCTCACGTTCGGATCGCAAGCTATAGTTGGATTGCAAGCTCAATTGGTTTCCAAGGTCTTTTTAAGGAAAAGCAGTGTTTTTGTCGCAAATGTTGCTTTGTGTTAAGAAAAATATAGTCACCCTCACGTTCGGATCGCAAGCTATAGCTGGTTTGCAAGCTCAATTGGTTTCCAAGGTCTTTTTAAGGAAAAGTTATCTTTAAGTGCCAAGTAAAAAGCAATGCCCCTAACGCTGCTGCCACCTAGATGGTTAGACTTGGAACTAACTCGGAACTAATGGGGACACACCTTCCGAAGCTCAGCCGAGGAAATTATGTGGAAATCTATCTTCCTCTGCCTTGCCCGCTGAAAAGCTTGGATTTAGTTGGCTCTTTCTTTGTTTGGGCACTTGAGCGAAAATGACAACACCAATAATAATGAGGCTGAGTTTCGGAAGGTGTGTCCCCATTAGTTCCGAGTGAGGGTGACTATCTTTTTCTTAACACAAAGCAACATTTGCGACAAACACTGCTGTTTTTGGATACATAAGAATTATATGTGTATCTTCATTAATAAAGGAGATATAGATTTTCGCGCCGAAAAAGTCGCAGCACGTAAGTAAACTAACGCTGCTGCCACCTAGATGGTTAGACTCGAAACTAATGGGGATACACCTTCCGAAACTCAACCATTTCCTCCAAGATAAAGACCTAATAGTTTAATAGAAAACAAAGTCATACCATCAATTTTAATTTTCAAATTATAAAGTTTTGTGAATAAAAATATGTTTTCAAACGTTTCCATACATCGAAAATCTAGCTTCAGGAAGACGACATCAATACAACAACACACTCGAAATATTATAAATACCTTTCATTCGTTCTCGGAAATCTATGGAATTTTAATTTTGGGTTTTCAATCGAATTATTGCTGCATATCCTCACTGAACATTTTTTCGCCGAACTCTTCTTACTCGCCATTACTCGCAATAACAAATAATTGCGTCATCTTCGCCGCCGGGCGTTATGCATTTAAGTTGTGATTTCGTTTCACAGCATTTATTGAAAACTAAAAATATTATTACAGTTTTCTGACATTTTATAATGATGGAGAAAATGTTTAACCATTTATTTATTACCTTATCTTTGTTATAGCATTTTTTGAATTCAGGAAAACTCTACCACCCCTACCGCCAGTACCACCATCTCTGGTGGAGCTGGTTGCTGTTCAGAGTAGATATTGAGTCACCGAATGGTTTTCAGTTTCTTTTCAAGTTCTAAATCCCCTGGTCGGCGCAGTAATCAAGTTGAAAGTGCTCAATCAGGTAATTTCTGAAAAAATGATGAAGTCAAAAATCCTACCCATTTTAACTACAATTCAACATTTTTTTAGTGCCAGAGATTCAACACCTGCTGCAAAACCTCCACCCTCTCCCTTCCCACCCTCTCCCTTACCACCCTCTCCCTTACCACCCTCTCCCTTCCAACCCTCTCCCTTACCACCCTATCCCTCCCAACCCTCTCCCTCCCCACTCTATCCCTTCCCACCCACTCCCTTCCAACCCTATCCCTTCCCAACTTATCCCTTCCAACCATCTCCCTCCCTAACCTCTCCCTAACAACCCTCTCCCTCCCTACCCTGTCCCTACCACCCTCTCCCTTACCACCCTCTCCCTTCCAACCCTATCCCTTCCCAACTTATCCTTCCCAACCATCTCCCTCCCCACCCTATCCCTTCCCACCCTCTCCCTTCCAACCCTATCCCATCCCACCTTATTCTTCCCAACCCTCTCCCTAACCACCCTCTCCCTCCCCACCCTATCCCTTCTAACCCTCTCCCTCCCTAACCTCTCCCTAACAACCCTCTCCCTCCCTACCCTGTCCCTACCACCCTCTCCCTTACCACCCTCTCCCTTCCAACCCTATCCCTTCCCAACTTATCCTTCCCAACCATCTCCCTCCCCACCCTATCCCTTCCCACCCTCTCCCTTCCAACCCTATCCCATCCCACCTTATTCTTCCCAACCCTCTCCCTAACCACCCTCTCCCTCCCCACCCAATCCCTTCTAACCCTCTCCCTCCCTAACCTCTCCCTAACAACCCTCTCCCTCCCTACCCTGTCCCTACCACCCTCTCCCTACCTACCCTCTCCCTTCCAACCCTATCCCATCCCACCTTATTCTTCCCAACCCTCTCCCTCCCCACCCTATCCCTTCCCACCCTCTCCCTTCCAACCCTATCCCATCCCACCTTATTCTTCCCAACCCTCTCCCTAACCACCCTCTCCCTCCCCACCCTATCCCTTCCAACCCTCTCCCTCCCTACCCTATCCATCCCAGCGCTCTCCCTTCCCATCCTCTCCTTTCCCACCCACTCTCTTCGCACCCTCTCCCTTCCCACACTTTCTATTACTACCCTCTCCATTCCCACTCTCTCTATTACCGCCCTCTCCATTAAAACCCTCTCCCTTCCACATTCTCCCTTCTCACCCTCTCCCTTCCCACCCTCTTACTTACCACCCCATTTTTTGTTGCCCTCTCCCTTCCCTCCTCTCAGATACGCATCACTACTTTCCATCCCCCTCTTAATCAACCTCCTCCGTCCTCTATCTTCTCTCCCTCTTCCCCATGAGATTTATTTAGAGGAAAAGTTACAGCAATACAATAAAAAGTAACAGAAAATTATAAATTATACATGACCCTGCCTTACACATCCATAGAAATCTATACATTCTGCAATAGTTTATTTGGTTCAGGGTGCTACGTCATTTTTATATTCGTATTATATATACATTTCAAGTAATGGGAAACTATACAAGTTGTGGCCTTACGATTTTTTAACTATACATGATTGAAAATATATTTTGGCATAGGAGAAAAAAGATAATATTTCACTTTTTATTCATCTTACGTGTTATATATAAAGATCAATAAACAAGTTTAATCTTTAAAGATTGAATAAACACCGAATAGATACACAAAACATAAACTTACAAACATATTTTTTAACCTTGCCTCACCATTAGTCACATTGTAGATTAAAAGTTGAAAAAGCTTCAAATAGTATACATAGGTACATGTTCATTAAATAGGTTAGAATGTAATTATATGATTGGAATGTGCAGTGCATGGAGAAACTTCAGTTCACTTCAAAATTCACCGATTTTATTCCACAATGAAGTTTTTATTTTATTCCTTCCAATCTATAATTGGTCCCGATGCCGTCCCCCACCGTAGCAGCACAACTCTGTCCCCGACGCCGTCCTTCGAGAAAAATAATATCTGTATGATTCACCAAAAACGAAATTTAGCCAATGGCACACGTTTTGCAGTACTTAAATCTTGTATCGCATAAGCGGAGACTCCGCAAAGCACAAAAGTCTGTTATAACGCAATGTTATTAATGTACACAAAAAGTTAAATCTGGGTGCATCTTAAATTAGGGAATCCCCATGCTTCACTATTAAATTTCTACTACCACATCTGAAATTGAATAAGTAAGAATCTTTACTGAATACTCTCAATAATATTGACCCAAATTTAGGAAGATCATTATTTAAAAACATACTAAATAAATACTAAGTGTGTTTTAGCGAAACAAATTAGAGCTACAGGTTTATCCAGTGGAAGATAATGATGAAATAACACATAAATATTACTTACCCAGATTTTCATAATATATGATTCCTTCATAATTAATTTTTGTTTTTCTGACATTTCAGGAAGAAAAGTTAAGGTGCAAACCAACGCAAGAATCTAGGAGGCGGAACCTTTGCATTGAGGCCAATAAGACTCTGAGAACAGAAATTAATTAATGAAGTATCTCTTAACCGGCATTATCTTGCTCGAAAACATTGATTCAAACGTTAGCATTTACCAAGCGTTTCGAAAGCTTTGGAAAACATCGAGTATCTTATATAACTCTACTTACAAACACGATGAAATTCGATTGTAAAAATTAATTATTGCTACTGCAGATGAAATCCGATGAAAACCTTCATCTGCAAATAACTAAAGGCAGGTAATTTTAACGATGATGGTTATCAATATCGCGGACCTCGCAGTCATTGAAACCGCTTTTAATGCATATATTAACGACCTAAATCAACGTTTCCGTTCATTTAAATCTTTATGTTAGAAATTGGTCATGACGGAAAGCGTAAAATGCCAAGGAGTAAACTGAAAGAAACTCCATCTATCTTATGAGAACAGTCGATAGGGATATTGATAAGAAACAATGATAAATTTACTGTCTCGTATATTTCTCTGCATTCATCTATATCCGATTAACTAAAAAAAACTCTAGTTACGTTTACTACGAGAAGCGGTATTAAAGACTAATAACACGCCCTAGTCTCACTACAGACTCGTGAAAGAGTAACTCAAACAAACTAAAGATGTTTACAACGTCGGAGACTGTATTTGAAACAAGACCTTGAACTTGTGAAAAGACCCTAAGGTGAATATGGCACGAACCAGCGGCCACCACTGTAAAAAAAATTCTAGGAATGGCAGTAATTTAAATTTTAAGAAGAATCGACCTTGAGGTGATTCCTGAACGACATGTACTTGAGCGCTGCTAACAAAAAGGCGACAATGAAAGTATGCTAATAATATCTGTGAATAGAAAGAAGTTAAAGCTTATATTAGAGCTATTACGGAAGGGATGAAAGGGAAAACATATTGAACTAATGCCATCTTTAGCAGCGCCGACATTGTACCCAGTTTTTAAAACCTAAGTAAACAACGCTCAAACCATAATGAGTCATCCATAGCACTAATCTTTGTCGTCTATGTATTCATTCTCTAATTTATTAATCATCATTAGCTTAGATGGGAATCACACTGTAAGTTGACATCTCCTTGGTCGCCGATCTTGTTTCTCTCTTTAACGTTATTTAAGAAAATGATACGACGAAATCGGAATATGAAAGAACGTTTTAAAAGTAATCATAATGTTGTCATTGAAAGTCATTGAAATTGCGAAAGTAGCACACTAAAAAAACTGAAGTGACGACAGATTATCAACGCAAACCCAAAAACTAATAATCCAGCGAATGTATCTTTATATCAGTCGTTTTAGCTTAATATATCAAAAATCACAGCAACAGTTCTAACAGGAACATTTAACAAACTATTGCCAATACTAAGATTGTTAATGAGCAACTTACGATACAAGATCGTTAGTTTGAACCAGCGTTTTATTTATCCTGACTGAAAAGTCTCATAAAAATATTACTCATCTGATACATGGTTGGTATTACAATACTCAATTAAAATGGCCTAAATTATCTTACACGTAAATGCGCTGAATTAACAATAGCGTTGCTCAGCAAGGTAACAAAATTCTTTCCAATCGTCAAATTTATAATGTTTTCGATAGTTACAAGAAATTTCTAAAGACATCTAACGAAATGTAAAATTAAACGACCGATAAAAGGAATCGGAATTCAATTTTTTTCATATTTTTATGCATTCCCATTGGCCTTGCATACTTGGTAATTTATATTCAAAATATAAAATACTACTAGCTGTTTATGAATACCTTATGGAAAAGTGTCGGCTTTGATTATGATAGAAGGGCAAGCCATTATGCAAATAAATAACACACGTTTCTACCTTAATTATTTGATAATGATTTCATTTTACGTTTAGGAAGCAATTTTAATAACCATTTACGATGCTTTTAATTAAGTATTGGTGTCTAAAACAGTTGCTCTGGTTTTTTCTTCCAGAATGTATTTAGATCGATTCCATCAGTATTTACGGAGACCACTGATAAGTACTCGAAACCTTTAGGATGAAAAAAAAATCATGTAGTACTCCATGCGTTAAGGAATGTAACATAGTAGCGCCGTTGAAACTGAGGCATTGTTTCAAAACTGCCAAAGAAAAATAAATTGAAACTAAATCAACTGTGACGAAAATCGGATAACATTAGAGAACTATAACGAATGAAAAGCATACACACTATCGATCATACATAAATAAGAATTATAATGACACTTGATTAAACTTGTACTCATCGTATTGTGCTCCTTCCATGGACCGTATAACTCTCCGCAGCATCTCTGCATTCCTACTCTCGCCCTTCCATGACGTAGAGAAGTTCCAAGCGTATTTCTGAAGGATAAATTAAAAACTAATTTATAAAACATCATCTCGAAAACGTAAATACTAGGTTAGTTGAAAGAAAGCGCTATCTATCATACTTAAATAAGAGTAGTATTAACATAAGTCTCAAATTATACTCATTGTATTTTGAATTCCATCCCTGGACCGAATTTCTCTCCTCAGAATCTCTGCGCTCCTAATCTGCTCTTCCATGATGGAGAAATGATGTGAGCGTGTTTTCGAGGAATAAATGAAAATCAATAAATGAAGTATTACTTCGAAAACAGGAAACACTATGTTAATCTAAATATACGCATTACTGATCACACTAAAAACCGATTTGAAGAAAGGTTTTATTCCATTTCTACTTATTGTATTTTGTATTCCATCCCTGGACCGAATATCTCTCCTCCGTGTCTCTGTGGTCTTCCTCCGCTCTGGCGAGATATAGGAAAGTTGCAAGTGTGATTCTAAAGAAAAAATAAGGATACAGTTAATGAAATAGTGATTCGAAAACAAAAAACCTATGTTAATCCAAAAATACTAATATGATAGTAATAATAACGATCATAATTAAGTAGGACACTTTATTCTAACATTTTTTTAGTATAGTATCTATTTGAGCATATACTTTACTTGATACTTGCTTAGTAATTTATTACTTTCGTAGTATATTAAAGGATATACTTTACTGTACATTTAATTCGAATTATACTCAATGTTTTATATTATCCTTCCATTGAACAATTATCACTCCGCAGCAACGCTGCCCTCCTTATCGTTTTTCAATGATAGAGTGATGGTTTTTTGACGTGTCAGACCGTTGAGGAATACCGGAAAAAATAATATAATTGATCACGCGAGTAATATTACCACTACTTGATGTTGTAGTTCTAGCAATATTTTTAAAAGTGCTTCGACAGCATAGGTCATTTGGCGCATTGGCTCCTACTAGGAATCGAACTCGGGACTTATTTTACCGAAGGAAAACGCGCTCTCCACATGACTATCCAGGAGCCTCACCCCCCCTCCATTGAAGGACCAGGTCCCATGGAAGTCTTTTAAATCACAAATATCACGCTTATTTATTTATTATTCTGATAATACCATTTAAAAATGACTAACTTATATGGGGCAATCGTAAGATGTCGCTTGATAATTCTTGGTTGAACGCCCAGTGGACATCACTCCACACAAACCGAAATAAATCATCCAAAAGTAAGAGAATTCACTTCCTCAGAACTTGAGAAAGAAAGAAGCCACATCTAATTTAGTAGTTACAGAGAATATTGTTCAAAGAGATATACAATCTGAAAAATATCTACCAAAACACTACAGCCTGCTCATTTATTGCTAATTTGAAAGCATTATTTGAATCCAATACAAAATATCAAAACAAAACAGAAAATTATTAGTTAATCAATAAGCAAGATGTTTAAAATGATAACTATTCGTCAATTCAAATTGGAATATTTTTCAGGACTTCCGTTACAAGAAGAGTAGGAAGTATTTACTGAAGTCATTAGAATATATTATGAATGACCATATCCGAAAATCGACTCCAGTAGTACAGTTGAAGACAAAACGCTGCGATAGCAAACATCTAAAACAGAAGTTGATTTAAATGTTAAGAATTCGGAACTGATAGAAACTCAGGATTCATGATCCACTGCTCCGGATTTGGATTGGGTTATGATGAAACTTTTTAAACTTCGTTTTCCTCAAACTAAACCAGAACATCAAAATGTAAGGAGTGGCTGGAGATATTAATTTTCCTAATTTTCAGTGCCTTTCCAGAACACCCGAGTGATGTTAAGTTAGCTTGAACTACATATAAACTAAATTCATAAAGATGATATTTCTCAACGTTTATGCGCTTATGCGCGTTTATGCTATCGTCTACGTGATACTACGAAAGTACTTTAAGTTCCTTGGTTCGTCAGAGGTAGGTAATAGATCGCCTCGAACAATGAAAACCAAAGAAAAAGAATCCAAGGTCGTTGGGACAAAACATCGAGATAAACAAAACTCTTCACAAAATATTGCTCGCTAAATTTAAAAGGAATTTCACCGAAAAATGAACGGAAAGGGAAAGCTAAATCATCCTTGTGTATATATGCAAGTAACTTTCACTTCTCTTTACAGGGATTTAGAACGAGGCGGGAAAGCGAAAGTTAACGCTTATGACTAACGAAGCAAAGCCGCAAGCCTATTAGAAGAATATCATGGCTCCCGAAAAGATGCGCTCAACTATGAATAGTTCAGTGATAGCGCAATACCAACGACTGCTGATGAATATCATCGCAGAATTCAATCTAAACTTCGGGTTGATAACTTAAATCGATAACTGTCATCGTGGAATGGTATGGCTGTTGCTAGTAAAAATTGTTACCTTTTCCTTTTATGGATATTAAGAGTTAACGCGAAAAGGTATGCGATTATTAGTGACTTATGGAGAAATGCACCATGGATAAATCTTATAGGTACGAAAGGAAAAGGAAAAGAATTGAAAGATATGCGAATAATTGTGAAGTTTGCAAATATCAACAAATTATATAGCACGTGAATACCTTTAACTGATCGTGTCACATGGGCTAGTTCTTTCTAAAAAGGCTTACATATAGTCTGAATAATATTCCTTAAAACGATTTTAAGTTCACAGTAAACCTGCGATAGACTATTTATCTGCAGAAAGTGATATTATATATATGCTTAAGTAAAACAGCCTTATCCCATAAGGGTGGGGTAAATGCCAGCTACAAATTTCAACGGGGATTGTGATGATTCATAATAAAGTCTATTAATAGTTTCATCTGATTAAATTATAACGACTGCAAGTTACACATACACTGTAAGTTAGTGTCTGCTGATGGCCAGTCGAGATGAAGGGGAAAAGAAGGAACCATATAGCTACAAACATAATTGTACTTCATAACGTATTTCGATACTAAAAAATCTAATACTGCAACTTCCAGCAATGAAGAAACATCCAAATTACGGTATAGATTTAATAAATATGTAATTATGGAAACCATCCGAGTTATGTCCCCTAGTAACACAGGTTGTTGGGCCAACGGCAGGATTTGGTAGGCACCGTTGGCAAATGGTTAGTGGAAAAACTAACGTAATGCCAACATTGGGCCAACGGACTATTTACAACAGAGATTTGAGAAGAAATTGGTGGTTTTGCCAACACAGGGCCAACATTGGGTTGATTAATTTTTGCCAACGAATATTAAGTGATGGATTTTTGCATCGAGAAACGTACTTAAGGCGTCAAGGAAAGGAAATAGATAGTAAATAAAAACTGATGTGAGGATACAAACCCGATTCTTCCATTGAGGTAAAATTTTGTATAGGAACTCTTCTCTGTTTTGTTTCTATTATACAAAATTGTATTCAATAGAAAGAAAACAGGGAAGTGATTTATCCTTAAACATAAACAAGCAAAAGTTTTTTTGATACCTTAAACATTTAATTACATTCCGTCTTTTTTCCAGGTATTTCGAATTCCATTTTCCGCTTCACACCTACAGTACAGACATTTTTTCTTTTTACAGTCAACTCCCGTTTATCCGAATCGCGTACATCGGAACAAACTTTTCCGAATGCACCTACCCCACCCCCGCCCATCGAATACCATCGCGACCCATTATTCATTTGCTCGTGACACCCCCGCTGCCAAATAAGGCGGATTTTTTCATTAAGAACACAAAATAAACGAGCTTTGTTATTAAGCATTTAAAAACTTTGAATTTCAATCATACTTTGGCGCCTTTTTAACCCGTCTATACAAATTTTTCAGTCAAAAACATACAGGCTTATTCAAAACCATATCAATAGCATTCTACGTACGCACGTTTTACGGTTATATTTCGTGGTATTAACGCAATTTGGGGTGTTTCACGCGGGACTTCGTTTAATCGGAAATTTCGTTATCCAAACCGGCCGCCGCACAGTGGGACCAAATCCCAAAAAGGTGGTCATTATGAGAAAAAAAAAAGTTCGGGGATATGATTTGTTTTTACATGGTTGGCAAGTAAAATGTTTGAGCCTCTGAGAAATGCATTCGAAATGCAGGTAAGTATGCACATGTTTGTAAAAATCAATAACAAAGTGAAAGGTTTGCTGCTCGGACGCCTAACCGTGCTTTCGCTTCGAAATAGCCTCATCTTCAAAATTCCTCTGCAGCTACCCCATTATCGCAATTTGAAATTCCTTAAATGGAATTGACTTAGCAATGTTAGCGGATTTGAAATGCTGTTTTACAATAGCTCCGAAACAAAATTAACAATGTTATTAACATAAAAAGTAACCACTAATTTGCACTAATTTCGTTCAAAAACAAAAATACAAACTTCATAAAGTTATAGTGTCCCGCCGAGTCCTGCGTTGATATACATATATTATTGTAGGCACATATCTCAGCTATGAAACCCAAAAAAAATTGGCCACCCCGAACCACCCCTCCGCGAGTAATTGATGAAATACGTGAGTAACCTCAGTATCCGTAAAGTAGCCGATGCGCGCAGCTTGTTGACGCGTTGCAGGCAACACGTATGGCACTTGCTTACTTATCATCGAAACAAAATGAGTTCTTTGGCAAAGAATAGCATCTTCTACTACAGAAAAAATATTTTGCACACTTAAATAGCCATGAAGGATTGGAGGGGAAGTAGAGAGTTACGAAAATACCTTTTTGTGAGATAATGTGGTGGTATTATTATTATTGACAACTTTATTGTGCGCAATTGGGACTAAAACGTATCTTCCTCCATTTAACCCTTAAATAAAACATAGATATAAACATTAAGTGACAAAAAATATAAAAGTTACTAACATATGAAATACTAAATCACTAAAAAATGGGTTTGGGGGAAGGTGTGGTCGTTAGTAAGGAATCCTTCTGTCTGCGGAAAAAATGACGATTTCGATCGTTTCTAAGACGTACTAACGACGTCCTTTCCTCTCTTGTTGGAGGCGTTAGTGATGAGTGTTAATGAAATGAGTGAGCGACGGCAGGGTGATCCAAGAAGAATTTTGATTTGGTGTTATCAGCATTGAGCTCCTCATCCCGCTCTGTTTTGGCTCGTTTACCAAAGTGACCAACGTAAGCAACATAGAAAGGGGATTTTCATTTTGGTCTTATCAGCATTGAGCTACTCATCCCGCCTTGTTTAGGCTCACTTACCAAGGTGACCACCGTAACCAACTTATAAAAGGGATTTTGTTTCGAGCTTACCATCGGGTCCTAATCCTGATCCTAATTTCCTAATCTGTAAAACCGCTGTAAATTTTTTCAGGTTTTACTTTCACTCGTCGGGACGTATTTATATTGTCACGGACCCAGTGGACAGTGGAGGCCTCAGCACATTACGAACTGTTACAGCAGGCAATATTGTCAAAATACAATGTAAAACACATTTTGACTGATCAAGAAAAGATGCAAGTGAGACGGCTCTTGACGAATTTTAAGAAGAGGTGGAAAAAAAGCAGCAATACTGAATCTCGGTTTCTGGCGAACCACAAAATATGGTTGGACACTGGGATCTGCTTTGGTATGTCACAAGAGGATCCCAGTTGCAGCAGTGAGCAGACTCCAGGCTTTCGTCTGATTTTTTAAGACAGCTTAGTTTGATAGTTGACCGGCCAAAGCAGTTGTATGGTAGCAGTAATGATGGCAACACAGCTCGCCGCTTTTTCGAGCATCTGGAAATTTCCGCCAGTATTACAGGCCTAAATTTGGAGCTTCTTCGGAGATTCCACACAATTCTGCTAGTTCTGTCTTCTGGATACAGAATAAATGTAGATATCTACGAAGAGTATGCCATCAGAACCGCACGGCTTTTTGTACAGTTATATCCCTGGTTCTGCATGCCAACAACTGTGCATAAAATACTATTGCATGGAAGAGATGTTATACAAAATGCATTGCTGCCAATCGGACAAATGTCCGAGGAAGCACAGGAAGCATGCAATAAATTGTTAAGAAAATTTAGGGAAGATTTTACGCGAAAGTGCTCTAGGAAGAAGACCATGGAGGACTTGTTTGTACGAATGATGTTGCATTCAGACCCTATCATTTCCAGCCAGGTTGTAATGCGTTCCAAGCCATCGAAAGCTTTATCTTCCGAGGCCTTGCAAATATTGTATGAATCTTACCCAACAGAATCTGGATCGAAAGATGATTCTTCGGACGGATCGGAATCGGAGAGTAATTAGTGTTTGCGTGTGTATGAGTGTGTGTGCGCGTGCCTTTTCAAATTATAAGTAAATAAGCTGTGATATAGTAATGTTTTACATAAATGTGTTTGTTAACTTTACATATGCTCTATCAAAATTGGAAACGATAATTATGTACAATGGTATAGTGTTTGTGTGCTAAGATGATTCTTTGAACGGATCAGAGCCTGTTTTTAATAATTGTTTATATTATATACTATATATATTTGTGTTTATATTTGTATAATGTATTTGTGATATTATGTATTTAATAACATATTTAAATAACTTCTTTGGAATGATTTTAAAATAAAAGTACGCATAAAATTGTAATTATGGATTTAAAAAATAATATAAAATTATTAATCCACATTATTGATAAAAACTGAAATGATTTCACAAAAGAATAGTTTACAAAAATCAGTTTCATATGCACAATCGGTGATCACGAAACCTATAGTCACGTTTTTTATGGGCATGATATAAGAATATTGTATTTTTTGCCAAAAAATGTGAATTTGTTTGCGAAATAATAATTTCAAAATAATTTCAATGTCATATTCGGAATTAGTGACCTCAAAAACTATTTCATACCGGATTTCAAACCGATCAGATGAGATTTACTTATAATGTCCAACTTTTAGGCATTTTGCCCCACTGTGCGCCGCCCCGATCAACGGGAGTTTACTATACTTACAAATACTATCGCTAGGTAATGCTAGTGGTATTTCCGCTTGTCGGGAATGGATATGCGTGATTGTTATTGTGCTGTAGTGGTTCCTCTTCTCTGCGCAGATGATCTCTCTAATTCAACTCGACTACTAAGAACGGAATGCACAATATTTATTGGTTGTTGTTTCTGACACAACAATCCGTAAAAGGTAAATAATTAGGAGCTACATTTTAGATGATTCGAGTGAAGAACAACCTACTACAAGAGTAGAGGAGTTCTGTGAGCGGCCTTATCCATCTCCTCCGAGAATAACATCGCTAGTTCAATCCTCACAAATATAGGTATGTATACATTAATGAGGAAACCTGTATATACTTACACTATCTGTTATGTATTATTAGTCTACCTGCAACAACAATTTTTATTCCAGCTTCTACTGTTGATGTTATTGAACTTTCAGTACCATCTACTTCAAGTGTAAAGGTCTTCAAGGAGAAAAAATTGAAATCAAAGAGTTAGTAGATTCTCTTATATTCATAATTTTTAAGAGGTGATGTTACTTATAGTTTAACTATAATTTTAACTTTTAAAATGTAATTTTTTCAGCTTTTGATGTAATAGCTAGACATTTGGCCCATCTAGAAAAAAATACACGAGATATATGCAAGACAAGATGAAATACTACAGAAAATAATCCCAAGCAATTCAGCAGTTTAGGATCCTGAATTCACAATACCAGAAAATTTAAAGGTTCCATTTCGTACAAAGGATGATGTTGATGAACCTGAAAACTGCAGTTAAAACAACCGTGGTTGTTCAACCAATTCTCTTAGGAGGTAGAAAGTACCCCCTTCCTCAGTGATGACATGAATGTTGTAATTATTAAATCCGTTAGTAAAGCTGTGAATTTATTGGTCTTACACTGATGTATTCCAATAGAAAAGCAACTACTTTGAAGAATCATTTCACAGAAGTAAATTATGAATTTTTGAAGGAAGAGCTCGTCAGTGTAATTATATTATTAATGCAGACAAGTTGTTAAATGTGTACTGCTGCAAAATTTCAAAGATAAAACATCTTTTGTAAACCATTTTGTCATTTTGGGAAATATATGACAAACGTTTTTATGTATATCTCTTGGTATTTATTATTTCACTCCTTGAATTACCTCTGCGTAATTTTAAATATAATATGAAAGGTGCATTTCCTGTTGGAAAAGGGTAGCATTAATGTTGGCAAAGAGTAATTACTTTGCTGGCCCAAGGTAGGGCCAACGAAGTTACGGTTGGGCCTCTGTTGGCTGGTGTTGGTTGGCCCAACGTAGGCGAATGGTGGGTTGGCAAACGGTAAGGCGGAGTGCCATTCCATACCGTTGGCCAACCGTGGACAACAACGGTTTGCCAACGTTGGCCCAACGGTGTCGTGTTACTTGGGTCCAGCTCTCGTTTGAAAATTTTCAATCAGTATCAATGAATAATTATAATTATACCTTAGGTTAACAAATGAAAAGGCACCAGATAAAATATAGTTTTCGTAATAAAATTAACTCGCGATGCAATAAATTACTCCTTTATCCTGATGCTAAAATGATTATTCGAGTAAGAACTCCCTCATAATTTCACTTTGAACTGGAATGCCTTACTTAAGAAAGCAGAGTTACTTCATTTAAACGCGTTCCATTACTTTAACATCCCTAACAGTAATAACAGTAATATCGGAATTTCATTCACTCTCTAAGCTTCAACTACTACCGATTATCTTGCAAAACACATTAAATTCAATAAATTAAACAGTGATTTTCAAAGGTTCCGAACTATTTCAACCAAGCATTCTTTCTATTGAACGGCGAATTTCCAAATATTGACAAGTGCCATTACATGATGAAAAACTCTCAATTAAATATAAGAAAACCTAAGTGTTTTAAATGCGCTTACAAGATTGATCAAACTTCGTTCCTCACGTTTCTTCCTCGAAGTTCATTATATGGACATTCCCTTTCGAAACGAAGTACTGCAGAGGCCCATTGATGAGAGGATTGAAAGTTCAGCTTTTAAAACCTATAAAATAAAAATACCGAATTAGTAAAACATCAATTAATTTCATCCAGAAAAGTACTGTACTCAACACCCATAAGTAGGTATATATTATAAGACATAAGTTTAAAATTAGAATGTCCGTTATATGAAACCACTATTTCAGCGCCATCTATGGTGTTAGGTATAAGATAAAGGACAGGTGGAATGCTAACAATTGGATACTTATAGTAACAAATTTCCAGGGACAGTGTGAATATCGAAAAAAAATCATAAATTCGATTTCCCCAAATGAGAAAGCGGCGATCCATTTTGGGATTGAAACACAAAACGTACTTATCAATACAATATTAAAGAAGGATAAATTTTAATCAGAGGCTCATGGATTACTAAAAATCTTGGTTCTTTTTTTAGGGAAAACTAAACCAAATATAGATCAATGGTAATACCCCCATTCAGGGGGGTATTACCATTGATCATTTAAGCTTCGAGTGAATTAGCTTAAGTCAGCCAAGAACTTTAGACAGAACTTAGTCATCATATAAAATTCAAATATGATTACTAAATCGAATTTTAATCGGAAAATACGTGGAGGCTAAATTTTATGGAGTTCATTATGTATGTAAGTCAGGATTTAAGCGATGCCCGAACTCAATATATTATTCAAATACGAAAACTACACACAAAATTCCGCGACAAGAACTTATAAAATACCGGAACTTTTAGCTCACAAAAGCAATTATTTTTATTAAAAGCAAGAACGCAAGCAATATTTGAATATGGGTTATTCGTTCAACTTACCATTACAAGGAAATCCTTGGTGACGACCACGAACATCTTCAGGTCTTCAAACGTCGTTCTTTCTTTTTTTAAGGAAAATTCGTTTAAGGAATATTAGTTATCGCAAAAAGAAAACGAAAGGCTTTCAAATGTAACTTACGTTTACCAGATTCCAAATCCAACGGAAGTCACAAAATTTAAATTGTAACGGAAATTTTAAAACAATCGACATAAGTTCTGCAACAGACGGGGTCTAAGCGGCGACTGAGGAAATTTCCATCAGGACAACGGTTTCAAAAGGAAGCTGAAATTTGATTGGTCGAATTAGGACAATCCGTCGCTGCCACCCCCCCCCACAACTCAAATAAAACATTATTATTAATAATAATTTTAATTTAATTGACATTCAACTTCATGATATACCTTCTTTATTTAAATTTAATATTGTTTGGAATATTAGTTATCGTTATTAAAAGTATTTATTTATACATCGAGTTAATTTTGTCGTTTCCTCCAATTGGAATGCTCGAAACATCGTAATTGATTACTGTTGAATTATAAGTTTAGAAATTGTTATATTTCTATTTGTTCACCATGATTACTAAATATCGTTTAATATTAAAAATATATCAATATAATTAATTACTTCTGGTCGGCCATAACGAAAGAATGGAGTTAGCGCATCAATTCACTTCGTGGATTTATATCAGAAGGTATTTTTAAGATTTCTTCTCGAAGACATTTAAATTGATCGAAAACACTGCATTTATTCAGAAAGATCTACTCATCGAGAAAAAAAGAGTGCATTACATATTTCTGGATAATAAAAATTACCTCACCTTAAGAATATCAAGATTACCTTATGTTACTCCTAAAATTAAACGGGGACGGATCGCCTGTGAGGAAGAACAGAATTCTAAAAGCATTTCAACCACATTCCATTTCGATCACAAGGTCGAAGGTCTCAATTCTTTAGGAACCTCTCTGTTTGATGCCTTAAATATGCTTCGTAAATCCACAAGAATACAATCACTTTATATTTATACACTTTTCACACTAATTAAAGGAAACCATGTTAATAAAACAGATTTTCGGCGCAGAAACACATTAAACTCTCACAGTTTTGAAATTCACAAATATATTCTTTTAATGCTAAAAACTCACATCTGATATGAAGTACTCGAGTGATAAGTTATTTTCAACGACTAGAGAAGAGAGACGGACAGAATAGAAAATAATGATGGTGCTGCCATTATTTTCCATAACATATCATCACGCCGTTGGCGATTATTCAATGAAACCAATAGTGGATAATAAAACTGAGAAAAAAGTACTAGTTTACCTCTCTTCTATCGTTGGTAACACTAACTTTTCACTTGAATATTCCATGAGTTGACTCCCACTGTAAACGGTTTGCACACGAATTGTGAACATTAATCCAAAGGGTATCACCGTCTTGAACAGTTTGCACTAACTCATTTCACATCTACGGATATTAAAACGTAAAAGTAACACAGAAAAGATCGTCATTCCAGTCACACTTGTGACCACGAGGCGCTTACGTGGTCTTTTACAGTGCTTTTGCGTTTTAACGATTGTCACGAAACAACTGAAGTACACAATTGAGGAACTATGATAAATGTGAGGTAACTGGTGATGTTCATTATGTTTTTCACATTGGAGGTCTTTCAGATCTACTAAATTTACCTGGAATATATTCCTGTGGGAATGCTATGTAAGTTAAAGTATTACACGAATAGGCTTTCTTGTGAATGTTCGAAGTGTAAGTAATAATGGTGTGAATAAAACTGAGAATGCTTTACCCTCGGTATGCACTTGAGTTACGAATAGTTCAAGAATATAATCCAGGTAAATTTAGAAGGGCTGAAAGACCGCCATTGTGAGAAGCACAATGAACATGGCCTGTAACTTCACATCACTCATAGTTCTTCGCACGCAAATTGCACACTTCAGTCTTTTCCTGACGATCGGAAAGCGTAAAAGCGCGGTTAAAAGCCACGTAAAAACCTCGTGATTATATGGAGTTCGTGACTGGAATGACGATCTTCTTTGAGTTAGTTTAAGTTTTAATAATAGTCGATATGGAATGAATTAGTGCAAACTCTTCAAGACGGTGTCACCCATTGGATTAATCTTCACAATTGGTGTGCAACCTGTTCATAGTGGGAGTGAACTCATGAAATACTCAAGTGAAAAGTTATTGTCAACAACGAGAGAAGAGAGAGAGACTTTTTCCACAGTTCTATTATCAACTACTGGATACAGTGAATAATCGACATCGCCATAGTGATGTGTTATGGATAATAATTATGATAGTACGATTAATAAAACAGAAAAAGCAATAGTCTGTCCCACTTCTCACGTTGCGATGGATTTCCACAATATGTCGCCTTCCTCCGAGGATTTTATGCTTGTCAACAGTTGTAATAAGGTATTTATAATATGTTTTCCTTTGATGAGTGTGAAAAGTGTATAAATAAAAAGTGATTGTTAAGTTTTCTTGTGGATTTACGAAGCACATTTAACGGATCGAACAGAGAGGTTCCTAAAGAATTGCGACCTTCGACATTGTGATCGAAATGGACTGTGGTTGAAATGTTTTTAGAATTCTGTTCTTCTTCCCAGACGGATACAAGGTCTTTGTAGGACTCGAGGTGCTATATAAAACGTGTAAGTTAAACGATATAAAAATGTATTCTTTTTAGATTCTATTGTCTTACAAATTTTTCTAACATACTATTCTCGAATGCATCCTTTAGCGATCAGTCTCCGTTTAATTTTAGGAGGAGGTGATGTAGATAATCTTAAGCCGGAGCGATTTTAATTCTACAGAATCATGTAATGCATTCGTTTTTTCTGGATGATTAGAGCTTTCTGAATTAATGCAGCGTTTTCGATTAATTTAAATGACTTCGAAGAGAAATCTTAAAAATACTTTCTGTTGTAAATACATTAAGTTAGCTAATGCGCTAACTCCATAATTTTGTTATGGCCGATGAGGAGTCATTAATTATATTGATAATTTTTAAAAACATTAAACGATATTTAGTAATGATGGTAAAAAAATAGAAGTATCACAATAACAAAACTTATGATTAAATTAAACAGTATACATAATTAAAAAGGTAAACATTTACGATGTTTCGAGCATTCCAATTGGAGGAAACGACAAAATTAACTCGATGTATAAATAAATACTTTTAATAACGATAACTAATATTCCAAACAATATTAAATTTAAATAAAGAAGGTATATCATGAAGTTGAATGTCAATTAAATTAAAATTATTATTAATAATAATGTTTTATTTGAGTTGTGGGGGGGGTGGCAGCGACGGATTGTCCTAATTCGACCAATCAAATTTCAGCTTCCTTTTGAAACCGTTGTCCTGATGGAAATTTCCTCAGTCGCCGCTTAGACCCCGTCTGTTGCAGAACTTATGTCGATTGTTTTAAAATTTCCGTTACAATTTAAATTTTGTGACTTCCGTTGGATTTGGAATCTGGTAAACGTAAGTTACATTTGAAAGCCTTTCGTTTTCTTTTTGCGATAACTAATATTCCTTAAACGAATTTTCCTTAAAAAAAGAAAAAACGACGTTTGAAGACCTGAAGATGTTCGTGGTCGTCACCAAGGATTTCCTTGTAATGGTAAGTTGAACGAATAACCCATATTCAAATATTGCTTGCGTTCTTGCTTTTAATAAAAATAATTGCTTTTGTGAGCTAAAAGTTCCGGTATTTTATAAGTTCTTGTCGCGGAATTTTGTGTGTAGTTTTCGTATTTGAATAATATATTGAGTTCGGGCATCGCTTAAATCCTGACTTACATACATAATGAACTCCATAAAATTTAGGCTCCACGTATTTTCCGATTAAAATTCGATTTAGTAATCATATTTGAATTTGATTTGATGACTTCGTTCTGTCTAAAGTTTTTGAGTGGTTGACGTAAGCAAATTAAAGAAAATTCAGTTGGAGCTTAAGTGATCAATGGTAATACCCGCCCTGAATGCTTAATTTAGGAGAAATCGAACTAGAGAAAATGTTTAACGCATTTGGGACTCGAAAACGGGAATCTCCTACGCACTCGCTGTTTGCACTATCCATGCGGAAAATCATCGGAAATCGGTACTTGAACATTGCTGTTTGCGCTCCAGGCTGAATCAACTACACATATTTATACTCAAATTTTTGATTTCTTATATTTCAATTCTTGCAATGCAATCGTTGAGATTTAACGGTGTTCTTATCTCCATGCGATCTATATTTGATTTAGTTTACTTTTAAAAAAAGAACCATGCGTTTTACTATTCCTTGATCCTCTGATAAAATTTATCCTTCTTTAATATTGTATTGATAAATACGTTTCGTGTTTCAATCCCGAAATGGATCCCCGCTTTCTCATTTGAGGAAATCGAATTTATGATTTTTTCGATATTCATCACTGTCCATGAAAATTTGTTAATTTAAATATCCGATTGTTTGCATTCCACCTGTCCTTTATCTTATACCTAACACCATAGGTGGCGCTGAAATAGTGGTTTCATATAACGGACATTCTAATTTTAAACTTATGCCTTATAAATATACCTACTCATGGGCATTGAGTACAGTACTTTTCTGGATGAAATTAATTGATGTTTTACTAATTTGGTATTTCTATTTTTCCAGGTTTTAAAAGCTGAACTTTCAATCCTTTCATCGATGGGCCTCTGCAGTACTTCGTTTCGAAAGGGAATGTCCATATAATGAACTTCGCGGAAGAAACGTGAGGAACGAAATTTGATCAATCTTGTAAGCGCACTTAAAACACTTAGGTTTTCTTATATTTAATTGAGAGTTTCTCGTCATGTAATTGCGCTTGTAAATATTTTGAAATTCGCCGTTCAAGTGAAAGAATGCTTAATTGAAATAGTTTGGAACCTTTTAAAAGCACTGTGAGTAATTTATTGAATTTAATGTATTATGCAAGATAATCGGTAGTAGTTGAAGCTTAGAGAGTGCACGAGACTCCGATATTACTGTTATTACTGTAAGGGATGTTAAAGTAATGGAAGGCGTTTTAATCAAGTAAGTAAGTAAGTAAGACAATGCTAAGAGGCATTCTAAGTCAAAGCGAAATGATGAGGGAATTCTTACTCGAATGATCTTCCGCTCAGTAAATAATGTTTTATTTAAGTGTAGAGCTCGAGTTATTCAGGATTATGATAAGCAATTATCTCTAACTTTCTAATGTACAGATAGCGTTAGATATTCGATCTTATAAAATAGGAAGTTTATTGCATCGCGAGTTCATTGTATTACGAAAACTATAATTTATCTGTGTCCTTTCTCTTTATTAACCTTAAGTATAATTGTAGTTATTCATTAATGCTGATTGTAATTTTTCAAACGAGAGCTGGACATAACTCGGATGGTGTTTATAATTCCATATTTATTTATTATATTCTATAATTTGGATGCTTCTTCATTGCTGTATGTTGCAGTATTAGATTTTTAAGTATCGAAATACGTTTTGAAGTACAATTATTTATTGTAGCAATACGGTTCCCTCTTTTCCCCTTCATCTCGACCGGCCATCAGCAGACACTAACTTACAGTGTATATGTATCTCGTAATTGTTATAATTTAATCAGATAAAACTATTAATAGACTATTTTTATCAATAATCACAACCCCTGTTGAAATGTGTAGCTGGCATTTACCCCACCCTTATAGAATAAGGCTGTTTTACATCAGCATAGATATGATATCTGCAGATAAATAGTCTATCGCAGGTTTACTGTGAACTTAAAATCGTTATAGAATATCATTCAAACTCTATGCAAGCCTTTTTAGATAGAACTAGACCATGTGACACGATCGATTTAAGGCCATACACGAGCCTTATAATTTGTTCATATTTGCAAATATCGTTCCGAAACTCTCATCTGCTTCGTCATATATGTGGAAGAATAGCCGATGTTTGAGAAAGGAACCTAGCCGTAGTGAAACAGATGGCAATAATTTTTGCGATGTTGTGCGTGAAAGTGATTTTCATGGGCTGAGGCGGACTTCAGTCCTCAAGCCGCTCTTTCCAAAATTCGAACACCTCGTTATAGCTACGAATTATTCATATTATTCGTTTTTTGTACCTTTACCATTAGAATTTATGTTAAAATGGGAATTTCAAACCTTTATTTAACGTTTACTTTTAATATCCATAAAAGTAAAGGTATCAGGTTTTTCTAGCAACAGCCATACCATTCCACGATGACAGTTATCGATATAAGTTATTAACCCGAAGTTTAGATTGAACTCTGCGATGATATTCATCAGCAGTCTTTGATGTTGCGCTATCACTGAACTAGTCATAGTTCAGCGCATCATTTCGAGAGCCTATTCTTACTCCTATTTTTCTAGTAGGCTTGTTGCTTTGCTTCGTGAGTCATAAGCATGAACTTTCGCTTTCCCGCCTCGTTCTAAATCTCTGTAAAGAGAAGTGAGAGTCACTTGAATAAATACACACACAAGGATGATTTAGCTTTCCCTTTCCGTTCATTTTTCGGTAAAATTCTTTTCAAAATTAGCGAGTAATATTTTGTGAAGTTTTTCGTCTATCTCGATGTTTTGCTCCAACGACCTCGGATTCTTTCGCTTTGGTTTTCATTGTTCAAGGTGGTCTATTACATACCTCTGACGAACCAAGGAACTTAAAGTACATTTCATAGTATCACGTAGACGATAGCATAAACGCGCATAAGCGCATAAACGTTGAGAAATATCATCTTTATGTATTTAGTTTATATGTTGTTCAAGTTAACTTAACATCACTCGGATGTTCTGGAAAGGCAATGTAAAATTAGGAAAATTAATATTTACGGCCACTCCTTACATTTTGATATTCTGGTTTAGTTTGAGGAAAACGAAGTTTAAAAAGTTTCATCATAACCCCATCCCAATTCGGACCAGTGGAACATCAAATAATTTTGAGAGTAATTAACTTGGATAGGAAACGCCTACCAGATCATAATCGTGCTAATTGAGCAATAGTTCTACATGAGGTCTTGATTGTTTTTGATAAGGTTTCGTCCCAAGAGGTTCCATCCAGACCTTCACATGATATAAAACGTTATTTGCATATAATATTTAATTGATTTTTATTCGAGTCTTTTCACGAAAAATATTAGTAGAATGATATATTTTGTAGAAGTTATTTAACTAAGAGTCATAATGTAACTCGGATAAGACAAGAAATCTACGCGGATTATAATCAAGGAGTTAAAAATTAATATAAATGATCCTATATCTTTGAAATTAAAATTGAATTGTTTTGCGCTGGTTTAAATCTTATTTCGGCGGTGATTATAATTAATGAAAACTATTAATACTAGGGGATAAACAGGGAGTTGATAAATGATAGTTGAATCAACGACCAATCACAGCGCTGTATTTGGTTCAACGGTTATTCTGAAGGTTTAAACTTTAGTTACTTCGGAGACGTAACCCAGTGGGGAGTTGCTGCTGGCCTTATTTTTGAGAAAAATTTTGAATTCTAGAAGGACAATATGTTCGAAACCGAGCGTATTCGAACAAATTTCGAAGTTTAGCTTAATTAATGTTTTATTAATTTTATTAGAGAAGTGTATATTCATTAAATTAGTGGATATTTCCTGACGTCAAGATTTTCGTGGACTTCGTCGGAGCTCTCATTGATTTGGTAAGTAAGTTCATCATGAATTACTCTAGATTAAGTTCTAATGGTTTATTTTTGCATTTGAGTACAAAAATATTACTTCGATTCTTATGACAAGCATATTTTACGAGTTAGCAGCTAAGGTGTTTTAGCTGTTATATTGACAGTTTAGTCAGCTATTTCTTGCGTCGATGTAATCTTTCTTTTCTTTATCCTTGAAATACAGTTAATCGAACTTCTATGATTCAGATTCCATTTGTCCTTAGTTTTCATGAATCCATCCACCAGACTTTGGGGTCTAAGTTTTTCTCATCAGAAATCGAATTAAATTTTTCACATTAATTTATAAATAATAAAAACACAGGGACAGAAAACGTTACGTAATGTATTATGAAATTATTTCTAGATTAGTAACGGATACCAATAGCTGATGTCATATCAATGGGGTTTTTATTTGAATCATAATTTTTTTTTTCGATTAGTTATCTTTCAAATGATTTCTATCTGTATACATTTCTATTAATATAAGATTCAAATTTAGCTTGCGTATTATTCTTGAATAATAGGTACATACGGATTCTCTCTAAAAAAGGTACATTTTTATTTTCACCTCAGAATCCTGAGTTTCTATCAGTTACGAATTCTTTATATTTAAATTAACTTAATTTTAAGATGTTTGCTATCACAGCGTTTTGTCTTCAACTGAACTACTGGTGTTGAATTTCAGATATGATCATTCATAATATATTCTAATGACTTAAGTAAATACTTTCTACTATTCTTGTAACGGAAGTCATGTAAAATATTCGATCTAGCTATCATTCTAAGCATCTTGCCTATTCATTTACTAATAGTTTTCCATTTCGCTTTGAAAGTTTTTATTGGATTCAAATAATGATTTCAAATTAGCAATAAATAAGCAGGCTGTAGTATTTTTGGAAGATATTTTTCAGATTATATACCACTCCTTGAACAATATTCTCTGTAACATTAAATTAAATTGGGCTCCTTTCTTTCTCAAGTTCTGAGGAAGTGAATTCTCTCACTTTTGGATGATTTATTTCGGCTACTGCGGAGTGATGTCAACAGGGCGTTCAACCAAGAATTATCAAGCGACATCTTGCGATTGCCCCATTTAGTTAAGTTAAAAAAATGTTATTTTCAGAATATTAAATAAATAAGCGAGATATTTGAGATTTAAAAGAATTCCATGGTACCTGGTCCTTAAATAGAGGGGGTGAGGCTCCCGGATAGTCATGTGGACAGAGCGTTTGCCTTTGATAAAAGTGGTCCCGGTTTCGATTCCCAGTGGCAGCCAATGCGAAAATTGAATATATTTTATATAAATTGTACAGTAAACTATACACTCAAAAATACTACTAACGAATAGACATATCACGTAAGTACTAAGTAATGTATATGCTCATATAGACACTATACAAAATCAAATTTTTGAGAAAAGTGTCCTACTTCATTATGATCGTTATTATTACTATTAAATTAGTATTTTTGGATTAACACAAGTTTTTCCGTTTTCGAATTACTACTTCATTAATTGTTTCCTTATTTTATTTTAGAATCACACTCGCAACTTTCCTAAATCTCGGAATAGCAGAGCAGGAACACAGAGCTACTGAGCAGAGATAATCGGTCCGGGGTGGAAATCTAAATACAATGAGAATAATTTGAATCAACTGTAAATACTACATGTATACAAGTATGGTAAATAGCGCGTTCTTTTACTTAACGTAGTGTTTTAGTTGCTAGAAAATGTTTTAATAATTGTTATTAAATTAATTCTTCAACAAGACGCTCGGAACTATACCAAAATTGGAAGGACAAGAGTAAGACTGCAGATATGCTGCAGAGAGTTATTCGGTCCTAAGATGGAAAACAGAATACAATGAGTATAAATTGAATCTACTGTTAATATTACTTATGTATGGGTATGGTAGAAAGCGCGTTACTTTAAATAACATAGGTTTTTGGGTTTTAGATAATGTTTTATTAATTGTTTTAAAATGTATTCTTCAGCAAGACGATCGGAAATACATCGAACTTCGAAAGGCAAGAGTACGAATGCAGAGATTCTGCAGAAAGTTATTCGGACAAAAGATGGAATTCAAAATACAATGAGTATTATTTGAATCTACTGATAATACTTCTTATATAAAAAGGTACGGTAGATAGCTCGTTCTTTTATATAACATAGTGATTTGGTTGTTAGATAATGTTTTATTAATTAAAAAAAATTATTTCTCAGCAAAACGATTGGAACTTTACCAAAACTGGAAAGGCAAAGCTACGATTGCAGACATGCTGCAGAAGTTATTCGGTCCAGAGAGGGAATTCAAAATACAATGAGTACAATTTGAATCTACTGTTTTTAATTTAACAATCTTTTAATTAAATCTTTTAATTAACAATATGTTTTGGATGTAAGATAATGTTTTATTAATTGCTTTTAAATTTATTCTTCAGGAAGACGCTTGGAACTTTACCAAAGATGGAAGTGCAAGAGTACGATTGCAGAGATGCTGCAGTGAGTTATTCGGTCCAGAGATGGAATTCAAAATACAATGAGTATAATTTGAGTCTACTGTTAATACTACTTATATACAATTATAGTACATATCGCGTTCTTATAATTTACATAGTGTTTTGATTGTTAGATATTGTTTTATTAAATAAAAAAATTTATTCTATAGCAAGACGCTCGGAACTTTACCAAAGATGGAAGTACAAGAGTTGGATTGCAGAGATGCTGCAGAGAGTTATTCGCTCCAGAGATGGAATTTAAAATACAATGAGTATAATTAGAATCTACTGTTAATACTACTTATATACAATTATAATAGATAGCGCTTTCTTATAATTTTTATAGTGTTTTTGGTTGTAAGATATTGTTTTATTAATTCTTTTTAAATTTATTCTTCAGCTAGACTCTCGGTGCTTTACCAAAGATTGAAGTGCAAGAGAACGATAGCAGAGATGCTGCAGAGAGTTAATCAGTCCAGAGATGGAAATCAGAATACAATGAGTATTATTTGAATCTACTGTTAACACCTCTCATAACCAATTATGATAGATAGCGCGTTCTTATAATTTACATAGAATTTGGTTTTTTAGTTATTTTTCTCGATTAAATGTTTTTAAATAAATTCTTCAGCTTGACGCTCAGAACTTTTCCAAAGATGGAAGGGCAAGAGTACGATTGCAGAGATGCGGCAGAGAGTTATTCGGTACAGAAAAGGAATTCGTAATACAATGAGTATAATTTGAATCTACTGGTAATACTTCTTATATACAATTATAATAGATAGCGCTTTCTTATAATTTTAATAGTGTTTGGATATTGTTAAATTAATTGTTTTTTATTATTCTTCAGCAAGAACACGGAACTTTACCAAAGATGGAAGTACAAGAGTTGGATTGCAGAGATGCTGCAGAGAGTTATTCGCTCCAGAGATGGAATACAGAATACAATGAGTATAATTTGAATCTATTGTTAATACTACTTACATACAATTAGAGTTGATTGCGCGTTCTTATAATTTACATAGTGTTTTGGTTGTTAGATATTGTTTTATTAATTGTTTTTAAATTTGTTCATTTGCAAGACGCTCGGAACTTTACCAAAGATGGAATTGCAAGATTACGATTGCAGAGATGCTGCTGAGAGTTATTCGATCCAGATATGGAATTCAAAATACAATGAGTATAATTTGAATCTACTGTTAATTCATCTTATATACAATTATAGTACATAACGCGTTTTTATTTTTTACTTAGTGTTCTGGTTCTTAGATATTGTTGAATTAATTGTTTTTATATTTATTTTTTAGTCAAGATACTTGGAACGTTTTTCAATCATGAAAGGGAGAGAGTAGGAATGCAGAGAAGGTTCGGATAGTTATTCAGCCCATGAAAAGAACACAGTTTACGATCAGTACAAATTGAATTATCTTGGACGGAGTTGTGTTGCTCCTGCGGGGGATGGTATCAGGATCAAGTTTAGTTTGGAAATAATTAATTAAAAACTTCGTTGTGAAATAAAGTCTGTGACTTTTGAATTAATCTGGATTTTCTCGCCTAGTAGACATTCCAATCATATAAATACATCCTTAACTATTTCATGAACAATCAATTGGGCAAATCAGTGAATCTTTATCTATGTATACTACTTGAAGCTTTCTCTGCTTTTAATCTTCATTGCGAATAATGTTGAATCAAGGTTAAAAGATATTTTTTTAAGTTTATATTTTGTGTTTCTATTTGGGTCTATTTAATATTTAAAGATAAAATATGTTTATTTAATTATGCAATAGTTTATATATAACTCATAAGATGAATTAAAAGTGCAATATATTCTTTTTCGTCTGACCCAAAATATATTTTAAATCATGTATGGTTAAAAATTGTAATGCCAAAACTTGTATTGTTACCCATAACTAGAAATATATATAATATGAATATAAAATTGACGTAGCACCCTGAACCAAATTAACTATTGCAGAATGTATAGATTTCTATGAAAGTGTTCGGCAGGGTCATGTATAATTTATATATCTTGCTACTTTTTATTGTATTGCTGTTACTTTTCCTCTGAATAAATCTAATGGGGAATATAGAGGGACGGTAGAGGAGGGAGGAGGTTGATTAATAGAGGAATAGAAAGGAGTGAGGGATACGAGAGGGGAGGGAGACATGTGGTACAGTAAGAAAAATTGGATTTGACGTAAGAGGGTGCGAAAGGAGGAGGAGTGGTGTGTAAGGGTGTGGATACAGCGGGTGGGAAAGAGAGAGGGTGGTATACGATGGGAAGAGAAGAGAGGGCGGGAATGGAGAGTGCGGGAAGGGAAAGGGAGGGAAAGAAGGGGTGGGAAGGGAGGGAAGTGAGAGGTTGGGAAGGGTGAGGGAGGGAAAGGAGAGTGTGGGAAGGAAGAGGGTGGGAGGGGAGGAGTGAGATAGAGGGTGTTGGAAGGGAGGGGGTTCGATGATGGGGGTGGTAAGGTAGGGGGAGAGATGGTTGGGGATGGAAGGAAGGGGGTTGTAAGGGAGAGGTTGGGAAGGAAGCGGGAGAGAAGGGAGGGGGTGGGAAGGGTTGGGGTGGGAAGGGGGGAGAGGGTGGGAAGGGAGAGGGTGGTAAGGTAGGGGTGGGAAGGGAGAGGTTGGGAAGGGAGAGGGTGGGAAGGGAGAGGGTGGGAAGGGAGAGGGTGGGAAGGTAGGGGTGGGAAGATTTGGGTGGGAAGATGGGGTTGGTAAGTTAGGGGGAGGGATGGTTGGGGAGGGAAGGGAAGGGGTGGTAAGGGAGAGTGGGAAGGGAGTGGCTGGGAAGGGAGGGTAGGTAGAGTGTGGGAAGGGGGAGGATGGGAATGGAGAGGGTGGGATTGGGGAGGGGGGGATGGTGGAGGGTGTGAAGGGAGAGGGTGGGAAGGGAGAGGGAGGGAAGGGTTGTAAGGGAGGGTCGTGGGATGGGAGGGGGTTGGAAGATGGGGGTTGTACGGTAGGGGAAGGGAAGGTAGGGGACGGAAGGCAGGGAGAGGGAATGTAGGGAGAGGGAAGGGAGAGGGATGGAAGGGAGGGGTGGGAAGGGAGGGGTAGGGAAGGTAGGGGGTGTGATATTTGTCAGTTATGTTGTTGGTTATTTTGCAGAGGCTGATTTCCATGGCCAATTTTACTTGGACTCCAGCTCCATTCCCCTGCTGGAAGCAGGGAATTTTCCTTCGAGGTCGTTCTGCAAAGTTTCAAAGGGCACCGTGAGTTGCTCGATATGAGGAATGATTGGGGAAATAAGTCTCAAAATCGAAGATCCTATCATATTACCATTTTAGGATAAAGGATGTACATTCCTTTCAAAAATATGTAACCACTTCCAGGGTCAACTCTTGCAATAGACACTGCGTTTCAGGCGAGCGAGTCTACAGTAAAGTGAGAGAGAATGTAACGATGGAGGGCATAGTATGCTATGCAGATCCACATTGAGCGTTTGGAAGGATTTGTATCCGTTATCGTTATTAACATCACTTACTCAAATCGACTTTGAGTGGCATTAGCATGACAGAGTAATATTATAGCGAAACGGAGGGTTGAATACGTTAATTCGGTGATTTCTTTGATATTGTTTTATTAAGGATATTTTCCTCTCTAGTATTGCAATTGTGGACAGATTCTAAGCCGATCAACCAGAAAAGGGATATTTCGCAGTTCGTGTTCACAAGACGCTAAAATCTGACATTAGAACATGAATTCTTCGACGATGTTTGAGTAAAATCGTACATGTTTTCTTAAATGGATTGGAAATGTGGTCAAACCTTTTCAAGTTAAATATTAACGGAACAGACGCAATCTGGGCACGTTTCATCCGAGGATCTAGTTCTTGCAATAAACCTTGGATTGAATTTACTAATTGCATTTTAATAGAAGGTCTTACGAAATTTCATAAGCATCTGAGGGAATGAATGAAAGAAAAAGCTATTTTTACAAATTTTCACGACGTTCTCCGACCACGTAAGATCTTACGTGGATGGAGCATGCCGTGAAAAATTGTAAATATATTTATTTTTTCCATTTATTCCCACAGATGTTTAAGCAAACGCCGATATTATTAACAGAGTTACAGAATATGATCTCAGTATTGTTCAAGATGATCTTTGCACTAATATCTCCAATAATTCGTTTTCATAACATGGGATACCCGATGAAAATGGCTTGCAATTATTTACTGGATTTTTTTCAAAAAATTGTCATTGACACATTTGCGTATTTGTTGAAAGCTATGGTTTACGTACTTTACACATTCAGGTAAGCAGGCAACTGTAGAATCTTGATATCTCTGCAGGTCATCAGCGTTTAAATGAAGCTAACAGCATTTAATAAAATTTAATTTTTAATTTATATCCACGTCAACAGAATCGAAAGCTTTACTAAAGTCCAGTAAGATCAAGGATGGTTATTTTCTATTATCCATCGATATACAAATGTCGTCAAAAAATTAACCAAGACCTTGGCGGTGCTCTGCGACTTCCGAAAACCTGGGTGTGAGAAGTCAAGAATCGAATATTGATGTGGATATTCAGTTATTTGATGATGCGCGTATTTTTTAGGACTTTTAATGAAACCGGGAGGAAACTGATGGTTCGAAAATCATCAGAATTCTATTCAGAGTTTTCAAAATTGATTTCACTAGCGCGTTTCCATGGTGTAGGAAATTTTCCTTAAAAAATAAGATGTCATTTCTTCAATAAAGTAAGCACCCGTGATTTTTTAAATGGAGTAATATAAAGCTTGAAAATGTGTTTATATTATTGCGTTACTTTAACTCTATGATCTTGTTCGTATGATTATCGGCATCATAATTAAGATTATCAAGAAATATCAATGATCTGCTTTTCTCGCAAATTCAAATTTGGCTTTGTAGATAACGCAAACAGGGAACGCTTCACAACTTCTCGAAGAATTTGCAAATTAATATAACGGTATAAGTAAAGATCAAAAGATCGTCAAAATGAGGCAGCTCACAAAATCTACTTTCGAATAAGAAATTGCGGAAAATAATATACGAAGGTTTACCAATCGACCGGAATAAACTCATCCGTGTATCATAAAACGAGCTCTTCGGCCCATTTCACGAACGATGGTTTCATCCGTATGGGAAACCGCTGCACAGTTTTACACTGTGCCCGTACTATGATTCCGAGAAGGAATTTTCGTCCGGGCGGTCGTCGTGTCACCGCCGTCCCAACGACTGAAGAGGACGGCACCGGGACCCTTGCGACCGTATGTTGGTAGTAGTGCGCGTAGCGAAATGAACGCTTTCACATTGAACGATTTTAGCAGATATATTTAACACGGTTTGACTAATCTCACTTAGAAATATTAGACAACGGAGAAATCACGCATAGAGCGTCTTATTCATCCGACGTGTTCGGGATTACTCATATTCGAAACAAGATGATCCTTTTAAGTAAAGATTTTAGTCAAAATTTAAAATATTGAACTATATAAACCATACAAACGAATTCGGACTATAAGGATTAATCGAATATAAGAATAAGAATGCTTGTTGAATATCCATTGCAATGGTTCACATCCGAACCTCATGGTTTAATAGTTAATAATTAAATCTTCACTTACAACAACAAAAGTATTGCAGAATATTTTCCTGTTTCAAAGAAAAAGCGCTCCTTTCCTATTGGCATGTGCTTGAATGAGAATACTAAATAAAAACAGGATAAAATATTGGGGAAAAACAACTTAGCCACTTTCACAAGATTGTTTTCAATCTATACAAGTAGGGAATTATCTGTTTCTTCTTTAAAACCCACTGCTATCCATTGTCATTTATAATTTAATCCCTCAACGACCGAGGAGATTTATATTGTTCCTATTCCCTAGTTGGAAAATATTTATATGGAATAGTGCGATTTTAAGTTACTCCCAATAAAATATTTAGAACTTCAATATCTCAACTCAGATTTACTTTAAATTTCAAGAGTTTTTCTTAAAGCATTGATTACTTCCTATTTTTATAATTAGCTTACCATTCGTAGTTTTGACTTCATTACTTCAAACTTTCTTAATTTGACAATTTCATCAAAGTCGGCTCCGAAATTCGTCAAAAAGAAATCATTATGTGTTTAATACCTCCAATCACCTTTCCCTCAGTCAAGCAAAAGTAATTTCTCACGAGACTCTTTTCCTTCTAACCCCTTTAAATATGGCTTGGGTCCGACTGCTCGATATACTTCGCTCTTCTTTCTCTCTCATGACAAATAATCATCAAAAGTGTTTACAGAACACTTATAAGGACCTAATTTTGTTAACAGGGGCAGTCAAAAGCGGATTTGCTCTCTTTTCTCTAACATTCACAATCAGCTGCGTCTTGTGGCTCGAGGCCTGAGCGAAGAAACTAGATTCTTTGCCTCCTCAAATAAACAGTAACTAAGAATAAAACATCGAAACCTCATCAATCATCCTTCAATCGAGGAATAGGGACAAATTAAAAATCCTTTGGAGGAAAAATATGCACGAAGTGTTGGCCTTTGTATTATTCCTGTCAACGAAAATTACTTCATCGAAATAAAAGCACCCATGGCTCCCAAAAAAACATCTCTCAAGAAGAAATGTGAAGCACTAAACATTCGGAGAGTGAAGGTGAATTTCGTAAATTCCGTATTACTAAAACGCAAAAAAATAAAATTTTTAACATAAACAAATAACTGCTGTAGTCAATTTAAAAATCACAATTAATACTCTTTGAAGTATCGCGGATGCGGGACCACCTCGGATCTTACGCACCATGCGAAAATTGAAGGAGGGTAAAGGAATGAAAAATTGGGGAAAGAAAGGGTACGAGGATGCTCACCTCTTCTAGCAGCCACACCTCCGACCGATCCTCGTCGGAGAGAACGCACCTGCTTCTTTACTCGGCCCGTGTCCTTCACTGTCCCGTCACGTTGTCTCCTCGGGCACCTTAACTTACCGGCGCTAACAAAAACCACTTGAGCGCCCTCGTTTGGCGTAATTTAGGAAAACAAAAAAGGGGGCGAAATAAGAGAATGAGGGAAAGGAGATGGCGGGGGTTTAAAAGGAATTGGGTACGCTGGTGCGCACGAACACTCTATATACCAATTATGTCAAAATTTAAAAATTCTAGATAGATTATAATGCATAGAAAATTAAGGCGTAAGGTAGGCCGCCGCAACGTCATCACTACGTCGCTCGACGTTGAAGGGCTAACGTGTTCTTTCATATTACTCTATTTCTATTCTAATTACGTTGCGTCTAATAACCTCTTCTTTTGATATAATACATATCAGTGCATACTCCCTTAATTATCATATACTTAATCACTTATTATTTCTTACGGAAAAGTTTGTCCTGCGAGCATGTGGAGCATGAAACAAAATAACCCAATCCTTTCAAAACCTCCATTGATGGGAATTTTTACGTTAGGAAAAATTATGAGCAGCCAAAGTATTTCTCGTTCGATATTCTTAAAGAAGAGTGAATTACACTTGCGATTTGAGCAGATTTAAGGCGAATTTACTTCCATTATAATACTATATTGCTTATATAACATCCAAATCGATGAATTTTAACTAAAATTTAAAAAATAACATCACAAAAGCCTCTAAACATGCGTAAGGGGGAAGACGAAATGCGTGCTAAAAGCAGAGACGCTCATAGACTCGCTCTAATCGTGCATTACGTCTGTTAAGCGGGTCCCAGTTATAGTGGTAACTTGTTTTTGTAAGGGACTGTATAATTAAACATGCATCCAAGGAAGAAATTATTAATAAAACCTAATACCTAGGCTGTTTCTTTATACAAACCGAAGTTGAATCCAAGACTTAAATTTCTTTCCATTAAACTAACCATATTGAATATCAAATTTAATCTCAATTCCATGAGTTAAGAATGTGCAGATGAAAATTACGAACTGAAATATCTAAGAGTATTAGAAAATCGTACTTCCTCCACAAGTTGTATTTTTTCCTAGCAACAACAAAAACACGATCTTTTTCGACGAATTATCGCTATCACCTGCTCATGTTTTTGTTATTAGTAGCCAAAAGTGAAACTTGTTTGGAAAGAATATTTTCCTCAAATTTATACAATTTTGGATATCCACAACATCACACATATATTTTCATACTTGCACCATGCTTTGACAACTTTCTTGGATTCATTTCGTATATTAATGAGTTGTGCATATGTCCGGACATCACAATTTTGAGAGGCAAAAAGATTTTAAATAGAAATGTAACGCTATATTTATTCTACATGAAGCATGCAAACAGAGGAAATGATTTTTATAAAATTAAGCGACAGTATTAAATACACAATAAAATTGAAAAGAACATAGGAACGCAAATGATTAATTGAATATTTCAATGTATCAAAATATATGACTCAGGATTGAATTGAGTTTTCATTACTTTCGTTTTGTTTGAGGCTGAATTCTATCTCTAATCTGTCCGCAAAACCTTAAGTTCATGACATAATGCTGTTGTCTTTATATCAAGTTAAAAGGAGCAAGAATGTTATATCGGGGGGCCATCTGTTTTGATATCATAGCATATTTAGGAATATTTGCTACTAATCTCCTTCTTTAAGGAATGTTCCTTCTTAATAGACTGTGCAAATTTATGTAATTAACAATATCTTTTCATTATCTGTAATGCAACACCTCTCTCTCAAAGGAAGAGATTTCTGGATGGAGACCAAATCAGTTATTGGTTATACGAAAGCGGATCGAAGTTACGCGTCGGGAGGTTAAAATATTAATTGCGCTAAAAAGTGAAATATGTGGATAGCTATTATCTTTGAATTATGAAACAAAACTGTAATAGAAGAACCTATATCAAACCAAAATTGTATTCTTACTGCCTGTTATTGCCTACATAAGGCAGTGAAGAAAGAGGAAAATATTTTAAAGTTGTTTGATGAGGAAAATAAAAGACCTCCTTGAACTATTAAAACAGAAGAAAGGAATAGGAGGATGCTTGAACCACATTACTGCTCCATCGAAAATATTTGGAGAAAAACTTTCGCTATCTTAAGGATATCATTACCGAGAAGGTTACCCCATATAATTTTTTCTCGTACTTCGCTTATGAGGAACGCTGGAGCTGTGTTGTGTGCAATTAAGATCTGTGATGATGAGAAAGCAGAGGTGTATTCGTATCTTATCCTCTCCACACATCTTGATTTCACTAATCTTATCTATTCCAAGCTGTAACTAAATGGGGCGGCCATTATGAGTGTAATGTTATAAATACTGTCGAGCATTCCATGAATATATCGCAGATGGGAGTGATAGCGTCCGGTGGTGATGGTAGAAAGACCGGTCGTATTTACCAAAGACGATAAAGGAGGACATGGAAATAAACTGGAATCGATAAATGTTGCCAAAGAGGCTAAAAATAATTTTTTGTGTGCATGACTTGAAACTTAGATTAGTCATACAGAAAAGTTAGAATTTTTTGTTTCTTCGCTTTTTGTTGTTTGCTCGCGTTCTCGGCCTCACGCCGAAAGGCGGCTTGCATTGTATTTATAAAAAGATATTCACTAATAAGGATGGTCACAAATATTTCTCGTAGCGATGTAGACGCAGTAAAAGGAAACCGTTGGTAAAAGTGACGATGCAGAATTCGACTCTTTTTAGTTCGTCATAGTTTCCGTGCTCAAGGATGAGTGTTTGCTCATTTTACGTAATAAAATGGCGGAAAATTTTTTGGACCATCTAATAGATAAAGAATGGAAAAGAAATGGGAAGAAGACACCAAAATGCCAAGCCTCTTATACTACGTCATTGTCTGAGATTTCGGATACCCGGAATCTGGAGACATTACCATTACAAGTAAAACCTATAGTAGTTCAGGCAGTGGCGGCGCGTGACTAAAAACACAGGGGGTTCACTTCAAAGCCGTATTTTTTTAAGTGACTGCGAATCTGGTTGAATATTGTGGCTCATACTGGAATATTGCCTCTGCTTTCATGGACGAAGAATAATTCACAACAACCGCGGATAAAAGCAATAGAAATATGAATGTTTCGGGTTGAATCAATGTATGACTTTGTTGCACAAAATCCCCACATTCGCCAAAATTGAAAATAGCTTTTTTTTAATTATCGCTTCATATTTCTTCGAATGTATTTTTAAAAACCGAATTACCTTTTGACTAAGTTGCATTTATTTGTTTATAAATCAAATATAATCATAAGAAAGTAAATCAATTACCTTACATTGTTTTATTCAAGGTTGAAGTATTTCTGATCACCGTTTTACCCAAACTGTAACATCCAAACTGGCATTCTTGTCTCCAATAGATTCCTCAGGCTTTGTAATTTTATTAGATAAATGCCTTAAATCAAACATACCTATTATCGCGTCCTTGTCTTAGAGCAAACAAGGGAAACAGTATAGCTTATTGGAAGAGTCACAGCCACAAATCAAACTGTATCTCTCACTATATTTGTGGCTTAAACAGTCGGCAGTACTCTGACTCTGAGATAAGTTCAGCAAAGGAATAGGCCTCCCTACTTCTTTTATTGCTCATTTTTCTTCAACAGAAAGAGAGGAAACATTAATGTCTTTCAGAAATTGGACACTAGTCATCGTGAAGAGCGAGGAAAACTGTTCACAAACACGTAACGCAGTAAGTTTGTGTACCGAATACGCCACAAGCGACCACAACAACGCAACTGAATATGTAGGCTGGATACGAACGAACTCCGTAAATTCACAATATTGCACCGTATTATGAGTGGCCATTACATAGCTTTTAATCTAAAGTTTTATGTTAATATCATTCCGGGATGATCCTAAACTAAGATTCCACTATTCCCTTTTGCAGTGCATAGAGGAATGTAAATCGTGCTCTGGAATCGAACCAAGGATCATCAGGGAAATGTTAAACAGCGTCTATGTAATGTCTTTGTGGTCTATATTCACATGCCGTGTTTTAAGTTTCCATGTTATCGGGAAGGCATTAAAAAAAACTGAAAAACCTTCGCAATGCATTTTAAATAGGAGAATATTTGCCCTGGCCTAGCGTCGAACCAAGGATAATCTCCGAGAGTGTGTTTAAAGTTTTCGTTGGATATGCATGGCTTCCAGGGATCTCTCGAATTTCAACTCTCTAAATTGCCGGGAAGTGCAAAAAACAAATTTCCGAAAATCCCATGAAGCCATTCTCGTCGGCTGTCGCTGCATCGGCGATCGGCCCATGTTTAAAGGCCGTATGCCCCTCTTTCCCGTCACCGCTCTTCACCGACAGCCATTGTTATATTATCAGGTTTTCCTTGAAGCCTTCTCGTGAATATTCGAAATTTTTTGCTGTAAAATACCGAAAGCATTTTCGGATATTCTCCTTGCCCTACTCAACCGGTAGTTATAAATCGCCTTATAACTTGCCAAATCTTTCCCAGGATACGGTCTAATCATGTAGGTTTTGAGAGGGAATGCTTCGTCTGCAACAATCATCATTGGCAGTTCAGTATTTGTTCCAGGTAGAGCTCTCTTTTTGGGAATATTTAGTTTGTCATTTTTTAATGCTCTTCCAAAATTAGAGCTAGAGAATATTCCTCCATCAGAATTTTTTCCATAGCCTCCTACATATACGATGATAAAGTTATATCAAGGATCAACCAGATCCAAGAGCACAATAGAGTAGGTTTTTTGTAATTCCAGTACAGACTGCCCGATGATTTTGGAGCTTGTATTGTTATGTGCTTTCCATCTAAAGCCCCAATACAGTTTGGAAACTGCCACTTTGCCCAAAATTCATCGGCTATAGTACTTCAATTACCTTCATTTGGTATTGACATAACTTCGCTTAAAAGATTGCTAACTATTGCTCTGCATGTGTCATGAGCAATAGCTGCAACCGTTGATTTGCCCATTCTGTAACTGAAAGAAATAGTCTTGAAGGAATCTCCCGTAGCAAGAAACCTAAAATAAAATAGTATTACGAACAGTTAAATGCAAATTATAGAAACGTAAAAGTTAAGGATTGAAATAAGAATAAAATATAAAAATTATCGAGCATATTACTGACTAAGCGTGTAGTAAAATTAATTCTGATTTCCGTTTAATATTGTTCACTTCAGGCGGTGCTGAAGAATTTAAGAAAATATGGAGTTCCATTAGAGATCAGTTACGTCGGACTATACAGAAAAGGAAAACAAGATCAGGATAGGCCGCTCATAAAATGCTAAAATACAAGTACGAGGATATTCTCTCTTTTTTGGTTCCTCATCTCGGAAAACGTGAAGGAATATCCAATGTGCCAAAATCACAAGATGATGAGGAAGAAAATGACAATGAACCTGTGGATGACGCGGATACCAATAAAGAAACTTATTTAGAACGGCCAGCAGACGAAAAGCCCACGAATGAAGATGAAAACTTTCCCACTGTTTCCGGTAATTATAGTTTCAGAACAAGTCATGACTTTAGTAATAAAGATAAAATTGCCAAAGTAAAAGCGGTTAAGCGAAAACTTCCATGTCCTGAAGAGACATTGCTAGACTCCCCATCGCGACAGTTGATGGCTTTCATATTGGCAGAAAAAGAAGCAGGAAAGAAAACATCATATTCACAAGATCCAGTAGATGCTTTTTTGGGAGGAATTGCGCCTTCGTTAAAATCACTTAATCCCCACATTTTACATGAAGCAAAATGAAAGATTTTTGCGGTGGTCCAAGAAATGGAGTTGAGACAGCTCCAAATGAACGCGAAAGGCCAAGGCGATTCGTCTAACTTCACAGCATGGTCATATCCATCATCAGAATCGTCATCTTTAGCTCCACGCGATGAACCAAGACATTCCGGTGAATCAATATCTTGTAATGTTCTTGAAAGTCTTTAATATTGCTATCTCATAATTTTTTATTTCTTCAGAATGTTTTTATTGTATTAGTATTGTATCTGTATTCTCTGCATTATGTATGTATGATTATTATTCTAATACATTTAAAAAATGAAAAGGTCAAAAATAAAGTAAGAGTTCTAGAGATTATCCGTAGAATCATTGCTTACCTCAAACACACAGCCAAACGTTCATTTGGCGTTATTGAAAGCCTCCAAAAAGTATCTTCTTTTTTAAGAGAGTCTCGAAGTTTACCCAAAAGTTGGTAGAATGTGTATTTTGTCATTCTGAAGTATTGATAAAATTTCGTTTCGTCTTCGATCAGATGTGGCAGTAGCGTGCAAAACTCCCCTTCGATGGACCTTTTCTTCCAAGCGCTGTGAACCCACTTCCTTTTTCGACTGGTATTGTTTTTTATACTATTAATTTCTTCTTCCTCTAGTGCTAGCGCTATCATTCCTAATTCACTGTTACTGAAATTACGGAACATCACTTCTACTTAGTAGCCACGTCGAAGTCGAAAAGAATACTAAACTGCTCCCTCCGCAAGGTGGAGATCGAGCCAGAATACGGACAAAGTACGGGCGCGGCGCGGAAAAGTGTGGCTTCACATAGGACGAAACGTGACACGGCCGACTCGCGGCCTAGCTACGGCACGGTGACGGTGCGGTGAAGTGTGGCCAGACCTTTATACGGCTTTCTAATACACACGGACGAATAGAACGGTCTGGCGCCGAGTCGGCCAGTGCCGAAACGGCGTCGCCGAATCGTACCAAACCCAAGGCGCGGGGAGTTATGAAGGGCGTTAAACTTGTCAATTACGAATTTTCGGAAGGAATTTCTTAGTATATTTTGGAGTTGATCGTACACATCGTGGAACAAGTGCAGAGTTTAAAAACTTTTTCACGCGTGTTTTTTCATCTTATGATCTGTTTCGGCGAATACCGAATGGCCTTGAAAATTCAAAATCGCCCACTAATTATAGAAATCCGTCGAATGAATTTGACATTGGATGTTAACCGTGAGAGGTGACAGAGGGTCCGAACAAAGGATGTACTAAATATCTCTATTAAAATACGAGTAGATTAAAGTATTTCAGGCATACATCATTTCAATTCCAAACTGAAATATTTTTACTTTCTCCCTATACGTAGTATAAGGAGAAAGAGTTCGTTTTCACTATTTTCCCGAACATGTCTGTCTGTGTGTGTGTCTGTCTATGGTAAAAACGTTTGTGGGCGCTCTATCTTAAAAAGTAATTATCCGATCATTTCCAAAATTCATATTTAGAATTTCCTAAAAATGCCAAGAGTTGATTAGCTTTTTGATGAATATCGCTTAACCGGAAGTTGCGGTTTAATCGGAGCAAAATTTTGTTTCTTAAATATCTCTATCAGAATGCAATGTAGGTATATGCAATTATTTACTAAAGTTATAGATAATGTACTTTACTACAACTTTTGTTTGAAACGTTGTTTGTTAATACTGACTGTTTAGGAGTTATTCTTGAATAATGGTTAACCGGAAGGTGTTGTTTATCCAGAAATGGATGTTTATCATACATATCTCTGTCAGAATGCAATGTAGGTATATACAATTGCATACTAAAGTTCTAGATAATGTACATTACAATAACTTTTGTTTGAAACATTTTTTCTTAATACTGATTGTTTAGGAGTTATTAGCGAATACTCGCTAAACGTAAGTTGCTTTTTATCCAAAAATTGTAGTTTTTCTTAAATATCTCTGACAGAATGTGATATATTTACATACAATTTGTACAAAAGATATAGATAATGTATTTTACTACAAAGTTTGTATGAAACATTTTTCTGTCACAATCATTGCTTTGGATTTATTTATATAATACCGACATAGGCTTCTGTTTTCAATTAATATGGAGTAAGTCATTCAGATTCAGAGTCAGATCAGATTTTTATTGCTCAAGTGGTTTAGGATTTTTTAAATGGGCAAGCAGCAGAGAGCGAATCAAGCTTCATGTTGAGGGGGAGATATATTTAGCCAATCTGCTTTGGGCACCCACATCAAAATAAACAACATTTCCTCTGTTACGATATTGAATGATCTCGCGAAATATTACAATTCAAGGGGATTCGCCCCCTTTGCACTAGTAGAAGTAACCATTGTACAAGAAACCAGTAGTTGCTAAAAGAGAGGGGAAAATCGTCAACCAATTTATATTGCTACCATCAGGGAAACAGTTTTAGGAGCCGGCGAATTCCCCCCGTTGATTCGCACACTCAGCTGTACTCAGAAAAGGTCATAAAAAATGTTCCCGGAAGACGTTAATTCTCGTTCGCGTGAATTTCTGGAGATTTGACATCATTGGATGTCAGCAATATCACTTTTTAAATGAAAGACGAGCTTCGAAATAAGATATCGGGAAACTTTTGAATGCCCGTCGTATCTTTTGTCACATGCCCTTGTATATTACTGTGATCTTGCATCACGGATATTCACAATATAAACTCATCCTGATTGGGAATCATTTAGAAGTAATCAGAGTTTCCCAATGGTTTACAGGGCCTCGAAAACCATACACTTTTTGAAGTAGCCACGGTGTGCCCTAGGGTGGTCCTTATTTTCGAAATTTTGAAATTCTTTCGGGAAGCCCCCGAAAGTTGTTCCATTTGGTTAGAAAATAAATTGTGTAAAATATTATTTATATCGGAAAACGGAAAGACGTGCCGCATCGCACTTAAAGTTTATAATTTTCAACATTTTTGGCCTTTTTTCGAACATCACAGGAGATACGGGAGTCTTTCCATATTTTAACTGTTTTGATTTTTTCTATCAATGCATCTTTAGACATTAACTGTGATTTTCGTAAAATACTAATTAGATCTGCCCATTAGTTTTTGAGATTCAGCCCAAATAGAGAGCGCGCGCCGTACAAGTGGCGCCGTGCACTAGGCGCCTCCGCTCGAATACAAGAATCTCGTCGCCTTGTATTTTGTCTAGTTTTTATAGCTCTAATAAATTTTTTGCATAGTTTTTCTGCATATCGTAGGTTAAAGATATAATTATGCGTTACATACTTTAAAATTTTGAAGTTAGCTATGTATAAAAGGAAGAAAAGTGGCGCCGTTCCCTCGGCGCCTCCGCTCGAGACTATGACTTTTGCTGCCGTTAATTTTGTCTTGTATTACACTACTAGATGAAAATTAATATTTTATGTTGTTTAAGGGAGTGTTACTCTATGTTTATCTAGTAAAGCATAAGATAAATCTTCCAAGTTTCAAACAAATTCTTGTGAATTCCCAATGCCCTGTTTTTCGTATCACATGTATGCTAAGGGATCATCAATATCGCCTGGATTTTCATCTTAACTGTTACAAGGAAATAACAAAGCAATAAGTATAGCGAAACTTCGTTGATTACAGATTTACTTTTCGACTGTGTAAGCTTTTATGATCTATTTTGTCTACGGGAATGGCATATTCATGGAATGGAGTATTCATTATAGATTCAGAGATTGATTGATCGTCTGTGATTGTAAAAGACTGAAAGCTAGAATTCTTCTTTGCTTATCAATTCTGATATATTGTGTGTAACAGAAAAATACAAAAGAGTACATAGTGCTGCCTGAAATTACCTAAACCCTTCCCTACAAACCAAGAAAAGATTAAATCCAGATTTAATATAGATACTAGCCAACATTGGATCCAGAAAAAATCTAGATTAAATCTAGATTTTTTTAGGTGCTATGTCCTCTACATGACGTATTAAATTTAGATTTTATACAGATTTTTTCGAGATTTAAGATTTTGAAATCTTTTTCAAGGGAAAGGGAGCCAGGGGGGGGGCACCCTCATTTCACTTATTTCTGGTAGCTTAAATTAAAGGCTGTTCTACAGTAAATCTTACATATTTCTTGAGTTAATTCCACTGATCAAGGGATGTCACATACAAGAAATTACTTTCAAACACAGACGTTTAAATTCCTATTTTTATAACTCATGAAAATTATATTATTTCTGGTGCAACTCTTACTAAGTCACCACTGAATTACCTTTGAGACATCAATAAGAGATCAGTAATACACCATTATAATGAATTTTTAAGAAAATGAAAAATTTATTGAATCTTAAATTGATTAATTTATAATTTCCATTAATGGATGTTTCAAACAGGATCCCCAAATTTCTTAATTTCATTGCTCATTGGATGGCATGCACAAAAACATTACTTCTTAAGGCCTACGATTCAATTATTGACCTTTTAAAAATTAAAAACATGTTCATACTGTTATGACAAATAACACAACGCATGAATGGAAAAATCCATAATAAACTTATCAGGATGAGATCAGTAATATATGAGAAGACCATAAATTTGAAATCAACATTTTTTAATTAAAGATATTCATAATAATAATAATTTATTGTCCAAGGACAGAGTTCAATACATATGACAACAGAATCAATACTAATACACAAACAAATAAAAATAAAAAATATCAATAAAAAGAAACAAAAAATTCATTACAAATTTACACAATTTACACATTAATTTACACAACTGCTCCATTAATATTGCGACTGTTTCTTCTTTTCATCCTGGCACCTGCTTGGCGCAGCCATTCCGCTATCACTTTCCCCACTTCCTTCTTTGATGAGGCGGCTAAACTAGCTCTTCCCTGTATTACCTCTGAAATGAAAATGAAAGTTAAAAGTATCATTCATTTGTGTTTAATCCACTGAAAGAATTTTCACTAGTTTTCTATCAGGTCTACTAACTATGCTCATTCTCTACTTGAGATGGACAAGAAATGTATCTCCATATTCACAACTGTTTCCTAAGCAGTCTCAAGACAGATCAACTTGAATGAGTTGAAGGGTTGAGTTACTACTAGCAGGAAAGCTAATGTTAGAAATAGTAAATACAATTAATATGTCAACCTTCTGGTTGGAACACTGAGTGATATTTCCATCATTAACTTCATTCTGCTGAACTTCTGTTTACAATGTATGAATTATTTTCTTACCAAATATTAATTTATCAAGTTTTGAGTCCTTGAAGGCTGATTTACTCCTTGCAGGTACACCTTTATAAGTAAAGCATACTGCCAGGGAATCTGTCATTATCCTATACATAATTGTGTTGACTGAGGCCACCAATGATACACCTCCCTGGACTTTTAGCTCCTTTTTCTGAAAATGCAAGATAGTCAAGGTAATTTGAATTAGAAAAGGGAACTAAATATACACATATGGTCTTAGAGTAACTTATGGGAATGCAAATACAAATGATGGCAGAGACATGCACAAACACTAATCAAGATCTGGTAGTTTGGTAAATTAGAGTCAGTGTGGCTAGTTTTTGTCATTAGTACAAGAGAGACCGAAAGGAACAAAGGGAATGGGCGAAAGGGGAAGATACACAAGTGAATTTTCATCCAAAACTTACCACCAACTCCTTGACTGTTTTATTATTTAACTTCTCCTCCATAGCTTCATAGCCATCCTCTGACTCAAGAGGAGATGGAATGACCTCTTCCATGCCCACTTCCAGTCTAGGCACTGATTCCTGTATCTTTATACCATCCAATGCCATCCTCATGCACTTTGAATTTCCAGAAGTTCCCGAAGAAGAATATTGCTTGCCGTAACTCTTTTCTCCAGATTTTCAATAATGCCTGAAGAGTAACATTTAGAAAAGACTTAGAACATTTAACTAACCAAATAATCTTCATCAAGGTGTATGTGCATTCAAGAGAGAATGGTCTGATATGGCAAATGCAATTTTACAATTGTGTTAATCTAAAATCATTCATACAGACATACTTACGCCTGTTTTTGTTGCAGCAAGGTGAACCACAACTGCATTCTCCAGCTTCCTCCCATTCCGAAACTGTTCTTCCTGTAAAGGGAACTTCTATTTTATATACATAAATATACATTACCCTAAATACACAACATATTACTCTGTTGCAATAATTGCCAATTATAAAAGGAATTCATTTCTCACCCTGTTGGGCACATATAGAGTTTCTCTCTAAGGAATGTGCAACATCACTACTCACTGAAAAAACATTATCTCCATTTAATCAATGACATACAAAACAAATACCTGTAAAGGAATTCCTAAGCTAACTTGACAATCTGCTAATTTCAATTTTTACCTTGGCATGATGTTGATGGTGAAAAAACATCTGTAACATAGGATAATTCTGTCAAAGTTGATTCCTCCCCTGGTCTGCAAGGAGTAGATTCTTCAACAGGAGACAATGCAAATTAAAGGATTTCAATGAGGAAGTTATTTCAACAATTAGTAATCTAAACATTTAATACACAAAATAGAACTTAATAGATAAAAGTAAATGCTTTACATTTCTTATATCTTGGAGGAGATGGGATTCTTTTCTCATTCGAATCTGTTTCACTGTCACTTTCAAAATTTAAAGCCCTCTTTTTTCGCCGCTGACCACGGCCAAGTGGCTTTGAAGCATCTAAATCGGAAGTATCAATTGCCACGAACTCCAAATCTTTGGCCTTGTCATATGAATCTGCAATGAAGTAGTAATGAATATTAATAAACAACATTTTTTTACATCCACCAGTTATTTTTCATTAATCACACTTACCACACAAACTGTTGGGAAATGTTCTCACACAGTACTTGGGCCAGGACTGTTGAGGACAGGCATTAGTGCTTATGGCAAAGTTAATATGCCGGCTCGTCATGCTGCCTTGATCTGGGTAGGAGCACATCAGATCATCTGCTCTCCCAGATAACCACGTAGTGGGCACAGCTCTGCAGTCTGGTAGGTCCTCATTATCTTGTGGCTTGAACTCAACCACGATCCATTCCCTCCTAGTACTCATCTCTTACGTCCGAAATTTCTTAGCCTACTTGCTAAGTTGACAGTGGGATAATCAAGAATTTTCTCACATACACTGGCCACCCCACTGATCTAATCTCTGTATTGAAACTAGTCCAGGCTTTAAATATTACAACTTAAATACAATACTGTTTTCACATCTAGTCAGGCTTAAATTGATCATGAAGGATTTCAACAACATAGCAACTATCAGATGACTCAGAAGTGGGCATAGGAATCCATATGGCTTTCGAGCTGATGTTTTGTAAGGACCATGACATAATTTAAGATAATTCGCAGGCTTTATAAATTCCAATTTCTGCAGATTCACAAGGACTTGAATAAAAATTGGATGTTTTGAGGAGCTTTCGCCCAACAACAACAGTCCCAGACTTTGATGTTCCAATATGCTCAATGAGAACAATACTTCCATTGTTAATGATCACACAATTATTTGGAGACCTTTTTGAAATTTTGCCACAGGGAAGAACAATATGTAGGTACAGTGGAGGAGTAATGCATGATGGAAGACTGACAGGTACACCAGGGTCTAATTTTTCCTCACATTTGTCTCTGTCATCCTTCCTATTAAGACTAAGGAACCTCTTCTCAGTAATCCTGTTCACTATTTGTTGCAGAGGGTAATTGAACTTTCTCACACTCTTCTTTATCACTTGCATATAATTTTCATTATAACTATAATTTCAACCATGCTGATTAGAGTTAAAATTATGAGGTGAACAGAAGTGAAAATTGCTAGTCCAAGTAATCTTGTTCTTGATGAATTTTCCACAGGATTGCAAAAACTTGAAAATATTCTTTCTGAATTTATGACTGTTTTTTTTTTAACGAACTTCCACAGGTTTTGTGATTCAGTAGTAGTGAGAGAATTTGAGGAGACAGATGTTGTTGGTGTGTGGGTGTTCTTGGTAAACAGATGGCTTTCTGTAGGAGGACTAACTAACCAGCCACGAATCTATTATTCTGCCACTCTTCCTTGCTGCAAAGTAAGAACTACCACACAAATGGAGTTAATTAAGTGGAGAATTGTCTTTAACAATAGTGCAAGATTAAATTTCTTTGATAAACATGAATGGCTAAGTATTTTTAAAAGGTCAGTAATAGCAACATAATTTTATTAAGAATGTCTTGAATACAATAGAAATAATTATATAAATTTTTATCAATTTTTAAAGCTTTTCACATTCTTCCTCTTCTTTGCCTTTATATTTTCTCAGTTGTTTCTTTTATCCACTCTAACATTTCTGTTTCCTGCTAATTCCATTCTTCACAACCATTTTACTAGATCCAGCACTCATCTTCATCTCTCATATCACAGAACAAAAATCTCTTTCTGTGGTCCCAAGTCCATTGGTTTCTGTCTCTATAACAAATTGCCCATAATTTGTAAAATTTCTACTACCTTATCTATGTTTAAATCAAGGGTTAGAAGTTTTCTTCTTAATAAAATGTATTATAATTTTTATGACTTTTTGAATGATGATATTTAGTCTTGAGATTCATATTGTTGACGACTGCTATGCATGCAATGCCTTTGATTTTCGTTTTGTACTACATTTTCTGTATTTTATTTTGTACTTGACATGTTCTATATCATTTGTATGATCTTTGAATCAAATAAAATTGAATTGAATTATATAAATAGATATAATCATATATATGGGTAAAAGTTGCTTACATTCAGCAAGCAAATTTATCATATCATTCTTCAGGGAAATAGTAACTGTATTTGTAAAACATATTCATGACTGTTGTTCAGATGCTGGGCTATAGATTTATCTTCTTGGGAAATACTTCATAGAAATATTTGAAATCTCCTCCAAACATTTTATATATGAAAAGTAAGATTACCTGGTGTGGAACCCAGAACCTTTTTGCAAAATGTAAATACACGTAACAACCTGGTAGGGATAATGCTAAATTAATCCAAAGTTTAAAGTCGATATCATACAAAGAAGTTCCTAAAATAAGATTTCACTATCCCCAATTGAAATGTATGTAGGTTGTAAATGGTGCTGGAATTGAACAAGGATCATTAGAGAAATTAATAAACTGTGTGTATGAAATGTCTTTATGACCTCTGATCAAAAATTATACTTAAAATAGTTTCTAAAATTGAAAAAGACTTTTGTTGAAATAGATTATAATAATATAAGATCTCATACTTTCCTGGCATTTGCTGAGGATGAAGCCTTCTTGGGTTCTGCACCAGGTTAGATATTCCTTTGTCAAGATTTCCATGGCAGAGTCAGCCATCGAAACATCAGCAATGTAATATCTAGCCTAGTGGAGAACCGAGAAGACTTGATCTGTAGATTATAATATTTTCATCTTCAATTGCTTGATTTCAATAGTCCTGCACATAGTCCATAAACAAGCTCCCAGAGGCTATCAATGGCTGTATGCGTTCTTCTATCCACCATGCTAGCAAATGTGATGTTGTATGGGATCCCAGAACCTGAACCAAGTGAGTAAAATGAATTTCATCTAAAGGGAATGTGCACCACAAAAATATATAAAAAGAACATTGAATTATTTACAGTAAGGCTGAGACCATCATAAAGTAAAAATATTTTGTTACTTAAACAATATATACTTTTTGTATATACTTACATATAGTAGAAGTTACTAAGTGTATTTCTCATAAGATGTTTGTACAAAATTCTATCAAGTAAGGATTCACCACATTAATTTTATTTTAGAAGTAAGGTCAAGCTTTAATTTATAAACATTTCTATGTTATAATTCACTTTATATAAAATAAATTAATCTTTTTTCTAATGAATAGCATCTCTATATACATGCTATGCTTCATCTAATTTATATAGTTCTTATTACAGGTGCACATTTGGATGAAGGATTTTTTTATTTTACAATTAGAGAGTGGTTAATTTCAATTGAAGGTGCAATAATTGTATTCCTTTTGAGTGCTCCACCATTCTTGTTTTTTAGGTACGTAAACTTTTCCTTGTTTTTAGCCATTTAGGCTCCAGCATCTTTATATGGAATCAAACTGACATTCATTTGCATTTTCAATACTGATATGATCAACAAGTACTAACAAAAATGGCTACTGAAGATTTTAAACCTCTAATTCCTTAACAGCCGTATCCTAACCTTTCTTTCTTTACGTGGTAAAATGTATGCATTATTTAGTAAGGGATGGCTGTCCATTCATCAAATTTCCTTAGTCAACATAAATATTTGTTATATTAATTTGTGATGTATTCCTTGTCAAAAATTAATGCAGATTTTGTGAAGAATGTAACTGATTCAGATTTTTCTAGTTTTTGAGTTTAAATTACAGGAACTCTGAGCCTGGGGATTTGGAAATGGGGAAAAAACTAGCATCCATGACTAATATAACTACAGTTTAAGGCAGAAATTTAGAAGACAGGGGGCAGAAAAGGTTTCAGAAAAGGTTTGTTTATTAATTGCAAATCTACATCCAGGTGCTAAATTATGCTACAAGTAACTCATGCTGTAAATATCTCATCACAATACATAGGCTTTATTTTGGACTGCTCTACATAATTAAAGGAGTTTGAACTAATTTAAATACATAATTACATTATTATAAAAGAACATATCAAACTTATAACTATTATTCAAACTTTTATGAATAATATGCACAATATGCTCTTAAATTCCAACACAGCTTTAAATGAAATTTTAGGTTATTCCTAAGTTATTGTAGAAAATATTATTAGTAGAGACTGCTCACCTTCCCAAATTTCCTGCATTATTATAATAATTTATGAGCTCTAAAAATAATTAGGATTAATATTTATTTAATGCTTTATCATTTTCATAGGATTCAGGAGTTCCAGAAACAAGCTATTGCAAAGGAATAAAAATAATGGATGAAACTTTTATTAATTCAACACTCATATCTAAATTACAAAAAGGCATTCTTTTTGGTTGCCCAATTATTTTCGTCTTATTGCATGGTGAGAGAATTAATTTTTTGGTCTGAAAATCTTTTCAATTCACTTGCTTTAGTATATTGTAGAAACTGCAACTGTATAAATATTCACAAAAAATAAGCTTTATTTACCTGTAGTAGATATTAGAACTGTGCCTGGGACTTAAATCTTAAATGCCTGGATCTTAAATCCATTCAAACAATTTCCCAAATGATAGAATGCATACTGATGCACAGTGGCGGATCTAGGATCGAGCTGTGGGGGGGGCTTGAGAGTTGGGATTAAAGATTCATTTTCTATTTATCGATTTTTGTAAGAAATTTAAAAAATCAAACTCAGTATACATATTTGAATTATGCTTAGTATTATCTATCGTTGTAGATAAACAATATTTTTTTCACATCTCAATAGTATGAACGATGATACATTTAAGTAATTATTCTTCATGTTGACTTCTGGGGGGGGGCTACAGCCCCCCTGGATTTGCTACTACTGATGCATTCCCAATTCTAAAGAAAATGATTATTTCTATTGACTTAAATAAAAATGATTTGATGGCTTAAATTGAGGGTTAAATGTCAAAAGTAATAACAAAACCCAAAAGTCAACCAATATACATAGACTACCAAGAAAGTCAAAATCGAATTCACTATACCTCAGAAGTGCTGATGTCTCATCAGGCTGATGAGATAGAGATAAAAGGTTTGGGTAAAGCTATGATAACGATGTTGCATCCTTGTATTGCCTAGTCAGGTGGCGTTCACAGTTTGTGAACTCTCATACCAACTTATTGGCTAACCTAAACTTCTTACAAGGAAAACATGAGGGGTGCATAATATGAATTCACTTAAGAGTTACAGGATATCTTCCTCAAAACCTTGGTGCCACTTCAACACCTTTTATGCAAAATTTTCAACTAACAATTGGAGTTAGAAAACTCCACCATACACACTTTTTACCCCTTGGAATGGAACAACTTCTCAGCTTAAATTAAGAGAGTTTAAATTTAATTTTTTTTTTAATGGTGACCCTAAAAAAGCCAAGACGATCCCCTTTTGGGTTGCAACACCCCAGTTCACAATCAGTGCTCTAGAGATAGCATTCAAATAAGGAATGCAATATATCCAGATCAATTCTTCAAAGGAATTATACTAAAAAATGAAACAGCATGTTAAGGCAACATTGGCTCAGGCTACATTATCTGTAGATTATTTAAAAACTTAAAATAGTTTTATATTGAATTCTTTTCAGAGATAGCCCATCTATAACTTATACCATCTCAGCTAATATTAATTGAGAACATAGAGAATTGTTTTTAACTTGAATCCTATGTATTTCTTAAGCAACAATATCCATAGTGCTCTGGAGTTGATCCCAAGTTTATTCTGAGTAAACCCAAGGTGCATATACAAAAAAACATAAAAAGATTGTCATACCGATTAACATATATCTTTCATATCAGTAAATGCTTTACAAAAATTTCTTATATTTTCTCCAATGTGTTTTACATGGGAGAATTTTGTATTAGCCTGGAATCAAACCCAAGATCATATTGCAAGAAATCTTTACTGTTTATGTTACAGAAATACATCTAATAACAATGTATAGATGCTCAATTCCCTACCATACAGGGAAGTAAACCAAGAAAAGTTCTGAATATGAGCACAATGCTTACTGAAAAAATCTGAAATTTGTGGCCTTCTAGGATTTTGATAGGTATGGCCAATATCTCACTTCTTCTAGGAAGATCCTGTTGGGGTGCATAGGGCATGAAAAGGCTGAGTTAATGACACTTGTGGTTTGGGCTGGGTAGTTGTCCCAATCTACAGGAGTGAAAAAAACATGTGTGGCCGGGTGGCTTAACTCTGATTTTCCATTGATAATTTTGCTTAAACGCTGGCATAGTAACACAAAGGTTTTGAGTCCTATCTATTATTTTATAGCAGAGAAAATACCCTGAATGACTCAAGCGAATCCTTGTTACTGCTCCCTTTGCTATGTCCACTACATTTTAATTCAGGACATGGCCCTATCAATTCTCAATTTTAATCTAACATTAAAGTAACACTAAAAAGGAAAGAAACAACTTTTGATCAGAGAACATTTTATCTACCTCCCAAAAAGTGAATGTCTCCTGAGGGCAAGTAGATATTTTGCAGGAAAAGTACATCCATGACCAATAAAAAGAACACAACTTTTTTATCATGCTAAAATAAAGTACTAAAACTAAGGATGTGCAATGTACTATTTCCTTCTAAAATCAAATAGTTATAACTTACATTGAAACATTATGTCAAGCCAATCATTGAAAATTTCTGTTATAAATCAGTAGCAAAAAATTTATTTAGGATCTGGTGTGTCACTGCTATAATAATATCCAGTTATTTGATGAGTTTATATGGACTTTCATTTGGCAAGTTCAAAGCATTATTGTGAATATCATCCTTTATGTTAGCATTTCTTCAGGGAGCTTTCATTTACCAACCTTTGAAAGTCATAGGTATGACTGCTTTGGATTCATTTGTTATGAAGGTACATATATATATTCATGGTGTCATTTAATATGCTTGTTAGAATAAATATAGGTTAGAATTGAGATTGGTTTTACCATTTTTAATACTTAAAGCTTAAGCAAAATTTTGTATTGCATTGTATTTATAGTTGTAACATGAGAGCCTGAAATAATTTAATTACCTGAATGTAAATGTTTTGTTAATTACCGGAGTATAAGTATTAGATGGAAATGTATTTACATAACTTTATTATTTCACTTATCAATGCTACAATGCTTTTGTCACATTTATCTATTAGAATGGATATATAGCATCTTACCTCAACTTATTGTCTCCATAATTACCTTGCAGATAACAGATGGTAAAGTGTACAGTGAATTGTTTGAACATCCCCCACTTGAAATGGCAGACATGACTTGTATATCTACTCCAAGTAGAGATAAAACAATGAAACTACTATCAAGTATAAGCAAATTATCTTTCTTTGGAGGAAGTAATATTAATGTTCATCATCCCAAACCACAGAAAATAACTGAGGTATTACCTTTTGAATTCAGCAATTATTAAATATTTTTTCTGGAAAATATTACTCCTTAAATCATAATGCCAAAATTGAGCAAAGCAGATTTTTATTAACAGTTATAGTAAGTTTTATATCTTTAATGGGGTGTTTGGGTCAGCATAAATCATAAAATTCAGAAAAAATAACTGAATCAGTTGAATACATTGGTGTCGGTCTCAGTTTACCATAAACTGGTTTGCCCTTTTAAAATACATTTACACATATTATTTTTATATTTATTTTCTTTTATTTACCTCTTTGTAAATACTTAAGCAACTTGATACTAGGTTTTATAGGAAATAATATTAAAATAAATATGAAATTTATTTATAGTCTCTCATACTGATTGGATCACATAATCAGTTAAACCCTTACAAGGTAAGTCCATCAAAGGTATTTTGACCAGAAATTAAATTTTTGGATTCACTGATAATAATGCAAGTCGATTAGTCCAAGCATAGAAATCCATTTGTGTTGATAATATCATGAATTTACAAACTATCTCATCCTGTGACAAGTGTAATGAGCCGAAGGAAAATGGGAAAGAAGAAACTTGAAAATTAGTACTGTTCAGAAAAATTCTCTTCCCTGGGCTACAATCTCATCATGGTGTAAGATATCGCATGTCATAAAGAGTTAAACTGGCTGGTACTTTGTTCCTGGTACAGGGTTACCTGCTGCAGAAAGCTAACTTAGGAGGGGTCAATAAATAGTAGTCTCCACAGTGTCTGTGCCTCAGTGAGGCAGATACAAAGGCATCTAGACTGCAAATGGACAGTCATTGTGAGTGATGCTATCATGTTAATATCTGTGGAATGAGATTCCCTTTGAGATCCTTAAGAATCTAGGAGACAAGGGTAGGAAATGTTTGTTTGATTTATATAGAAAATTGTATGATAACTGACCAAAGGATTTTATCAAAACAATCCTGATTCTGTTGCATTGTTGAAAATTAATGCAAGTAAAACTAAAGCGATGAGGTTTACTAATGGAAGGAAAGCTAAGTTAACGATAAGGGTGGATGGGGAGAACCTAGAGGAGGTTGATAAATTCTCTTACTAGGGAAGTACTCTTTCTTGGGATAGAAGATGCAGACATGAATTCATGAAAGGATAGCTATATTTCTCAATAAATTAATCAGGAAAAGATTGGCAAAGTTCTTGGTGTGGAGTGTTTTGCTATATGGCTATGGAACTATATGGAACATATTGAACTTGGAACTTAAGAAAAGAGGATGTCAAATATTTGGAGGCCTTCAAGATGTTGGTGTAGATTAGAATGGAAAAGTGAGTTGTTTTGATAGGAAAACTAATATGGAGGTGCAAAAGGATGGTTCGGGAAGAGATGGTTTTAATTGAAGTAATTTAGTGTCGACAGAGAAAATGGGTGGATCAAATATTGAGAGGAGAGGGAATGCTAAAGACAGTAATTGAGGGTAAATACAAGGGAGAAAATAGAGAAGACAAAGGGAAAATATGTTAAATGATAAAAAGGATATAATTTACCAACAAACAAGACAAGAAATACTTAGGAGCATTTACTTACCAAGAAGGAAGAAAACTCATTCACAAGATATAAATAGGACTATGTCCAGTAGGGAGAGTTTTTGCCTAACAATGATGAGAGTAAGGTCACATAGTCATCATTTCCCTGCATCCTAAGCCAGCAGAGATCAAGAATAGAAGAGAGAAGAATGCTAGGGTAAGTAGGGTGGTGGTGAGAAAATAAAAGATGATGTATGTGAAGATAACCACCCATTCATTCTCTCAGACTTGAAATGAAATTTTAACAATAGTTTTGCCTTTGTTTATCATATTTTGATATAAAAAGGATCATAATTACCACTAAAAATGTTGAATTCCATTTATTTATAACATTAACAAATAATCAGGGTGTGTAGATTAACATACGACTGAATAACAGTAGAACAACATGAGCGCGGGGGATCAATTCCCTGCGTACCAATCTGTCGGGAGACCAATTCCCCACGTACGAATTCCCCCCAGACCAATTCACTGGTCAAGTTGGAAAACGCAGTTGGAAATGAAGTTATCAAAAAAAAAAAGGGGAGGAAATACACCAAGGTGTTTTGAGGCACATAAGCCTACCACAAAGTAGAAGACTAATAACATATACAGTGGAATTTAATATTTCCAAGGTTAAACCAACAAATTTCTTAAAATAGAGAAAATACTGGGCTTCAATGAATAGTGATTTCAGTTTTACTCTACAACTTTCATTTCAGTATTTGGCAAGAAAAGAAAGGAAGTGGAAAGAATGGTCTACTTCTTCTGTAGACATAATGTGTCTCCTATTTTATATCATTGCTTTGTATGTTGTGGCATATTATGCAAGTGATCCCACTTCATGGAATAGTGCCCATGTGTTTAGAGAACTCTTGTCCCAAAATCATCATAACCAAGGAGAGCAAGGCAGTAAACTTTACAGTCTGACAAGCAAAGCAGAGTAAGCTCATAATTCAAATGATAGTCATATCAAGATGTCATACTTTTTATGTTAGCTTGGCTCTTGTTCTAATATAATACTGTTCAATTGGGCTAACAAGTTTCTTGTACTTATAATTTTATAATTAGAAAAGACATTTTTAAAATTCAGAATGTGCTATTGAATATTTAAAAGTCTATTCTAACATTTTAACAACATAATTTCCATATTTTACGTAGATGTTACTTAGAATTTTTTCATAATTAGGTTTGGCTTTAGATCCAGCTGAGAAGTAACTTTTTCTCATTGATATCCTTAATCTCAGTCTCCTAATTATCTATTATTTTGTGGCAGCCTACACAATCATAAGTTAGCAAAATAATATTAATTTTAATAGTACTATAAAATCATTGTTTGAGTAATATTAATGAAAAATAATTTATTCAGTTTGCTAGATTTCCTCAATTTGACAGTGATACCAACTCTGAATGCGAGAGTAGGATATAATGGAGATTAAATTCAACAAGATGAAGGATGGACAGCCAATTTTCCATATAAGCTTCTTGGAGCTTCAAGACTTCGACAAATTCGAGTGAAATCAGTTATCCATTTCCATTGCTCTATCAACTGCAGACCATAAATTATGCCATTTAAAACATTTATGGCACTACAGAAAAGTAAATATAGGTCATTTAAAGTGTAATTACTGGATGTAGGAGAAGTTTTACAGCACAAAGCTAGTATATTGAATATAGTAATATATTGGACATAGTCTATTGAAGTGCTCTTCATGGCTGAGAAACAAAAACAAGGAAATGCAAGTCTCGCAGGACATAGGTACCCAGGCACATCACGGCATATAAAAGAAGTAGTGATGGGTCGATTCCAAAATTTTAGCGATTCCGATTGCGGTTCTGACATTTCGATTCCGATTCTACCAATACCGATTCCGCCGATTCTTATGCCATAGGCTCCAAGAAAAATATCAATTAATTTCAGGCAACAAGACAACCACATAAAAAATATTACTCTGTGAAAGAATCAGTTAACAAAACATCACTCATATCACACTATGTAATTAAATGGTGAAATTTCAAGTGTCCCATCTTTCGGTGATTAAACCTTCACTAAGGATCTATTTTTTTTATTAAAATGTTTTAATAAATTCAGGTAGATTTTGAAGTTCCACCACGGAAAATTTTTGCGTGGCAGTGGATACACACAGCAAACATGAAAATGATTCTACACTATCAACATAACTCTCAGTAGAAGTAGAGGTAAATTTCTAGATTCACATAGTTTGCGTTTTTTGATTCGAATGTGTGTTGAGTAAAATTTCGGATAGGGGACGGGAGAAACAGAATTTCTCCCTCGCCGTCCTCATCCGAAATTTTACCAAAAGCGGTAGGTGAATTTCATCATTATATAAATTTTCTTGCAAAAAGTTTTTTTATCGCGTTATTTCAATAGAATATCGGGGACGAAAAATACAGTCTTTCATTCAATGTACACTCCTCGCCAAAATTAACGCAGCACCTCCCTAGGTATCCTTACGGCTGGTGCTGCGTTAATTTTGTCCAGGGCTGTACACTCGATACATTATTATTACTATAATAACAAAACTATCTTTACTGTTGAAGTAATTGTTATTCGAAAAACAAATATTGAGTTTACATTTGTACCTTAAAACAGCAACGCTAGAAATATCAATCTCTTCTCTCCAAGAGCTATGCTAATGCTATGTAGTCTCTAAGATAAGTCTAAGGAATCTCGCAAAATATATCTTTTAATATAGGTCAGATTGTACACCAGCAAACAAAATTATAGTATATATGCATCTGCTTGCTGCTAGTGTTAGCCTGGCATGTGATTTGCGAAGTAGGTAGCAAGTGAAAAGTTTAGATTATCAATTCACATAGTTGTGACGAGACTTAGATTTCATAAAAATTAGTAAAATAATTTTATTTGAAATAAAAAAGAAAGCCGAGCATTCCAAAAAGCAGACAGTCTTGAAAAAAGTTTGATATGAGTACCATTGATCAGCTAAGTAATGATAGGATTGATGGAAGAATTAAAGTTTATTTGGCCTTAATAGTTTACTCACTCTGAAACTTTTCATGGTGAACTTCTCCAAAATGTCAATCCTCGCTCTTAGAGGAGTCAATTTGTAGTTTCTCTTGGAGTACAACTAGAAGATAGCGACGATGTAAGATGTCTCTGCGAAGTTTTGCCTTCGCTCTTGAATTAAAAGATGTGCCATGGCTTCCATGGATGTGCGGCTTGGAACTGCTCAACTGGAGTAAAAGAAAAACCAAATTATTCATCCACTTCTTCAGGTTCAAATCTCTGAAATGTTAGAAAATGCAAGGTCAACTCCTAAAAGCTAAAATCTTACAGAAAATTAATTTACAACAATTAAACTTTAAAGATGGAAATGTTTTGCACAGGTTTCCAAATCACGCAAAGGCGTACTGTGCTCGATTCGTTTCCCTTTTTATGATGGAAGGGTTCGCCTGCCAACAGCAACTGGTACCAAATATTTCGGGGACGAACGCGTCATCAGTTGCTATTGACAAGCCCTATGAAAACCATAGTGTGACTGCGGCATGAAAACCACAGCCACGGAAAAGATAGAAGAGAGACTGTTAGAAGACTAATTAAGTTTTACTCTCTATTGGCTAAAGAGCCGGTATGTAGAAGTGTGTGTAGTGCCTATTACCTTAATTTCTCCCTCCAATCATTCACATACCGCCCATCGAGTAGGCCCTATTTCACTCAAGTTCCCTCTCCCCCCAAACATTAATGCAGACCTGCTCTTTAATGCTGTTGGGTGGGATATTTTCTAAAGAAACCTGCCGCCTGAGCTGAAAGACGATGAATCCTTACCTTTAGCAGAGGGATTCCTCCTGCGGCGGTAGAGCTCTGCTTTCCATCGGCGTACTGAACCTCCTCTTGCAGTCACTTTCACTAATTCACTAGAATGACCATTACACATACCACACACACACACAACACTGATTCTCTATCTTTTTCACCGTACTTCTGCGTCGAGCGCTCCGCCAAGGCTGCTTTTCTTCAAACACACGGTTGTCTTCTCTGCCATCGGATTCTGTGGCCACAGTGCTGCAAGACATTCATCGGCGCCGCTGGACCGTAGATTTCTCAAAAAAAAATGAATTCGATAAGCTGCCCGTTTTAAATGCGTAGTTTCAACTGCTGAAGATCCGTCCCTTTACGAAGAAGATAGAGGAACTCAAAGTGGCCTTCGGGGATCAACTGCGGCGAACTATTGAACTCTGGATCTTCTCTCAGTCGTAGCCGTTTCACCAGGGTTAGTCGAAAGGAAGGCTGCATTCCTTCTTGGACGTCAGAGAGAGCGCTTCCGTCCGGTTGCTGAGGGAACTGCCTTAATGCCTTCTAGAGCCTTGAAGGTACATTAAACTAGCAACTCCAGCTGCTCCAATAGTTTCAGCCAGACGAACTGCTTCCTTCTCCCTCTGGCCGATATATTTTTCGGTGGATGAGATCGATCTCGTACAGCGACCGCAGCTTGGCTCAATAACGACTAGCAATGGAAAATTGTAGCAGTCGGTGAGGTTCTCGACAGCTTCGATGAGATTCCAGGCGAGAAACTGCCATTCGTTGAAAGTAGCTTCGGAGATTTCAACAGTCGGGAACATTTCGTTGGTCGAAACACTCGAGTCAGCCGCTAGACGAGGAATGGAAGGAGCGGCGAACTTTCTGGGTATATATTCCAGTAGTTGGGGAAGGAGGGGCGATAGGAGGAGGGAGAGGTAAGGGAAGAAAAAGTTGAAGAAGGTTTTCGCGTAACGAATCCTCTTCGCGAATTTCTTCAAATGGATATTGGTAATTTGTCTCATTTCTTTTTTTCCCTTATTTAAATGTCACCATCGACACTTGGTGACAATGATTTATTCGGATTTTCTTCGCGCCACCGAGCGATTGCCCGCAAATTTAGTGTTGCTGTACCCAACTTTTTCACGGCAATCACCCCTTTCCAATCACGAATACTCCTTTTGACCACGCGGTCTCTGTTTTGCTTCGGAAAACATTAATATTTTAAATTCGATTTACGGAACATTAATGCGTCCAATGTCATGCCAGTACTTCGTTCTCTTAACATTTCCGATCACGTAAGCGAGTGGCAACGGCATTTTATTTCATACCGCAAGTTAAATGTTACAATCTATTAATAATGTATTTGACCAAAACCATTATTAAAATAGCGAGGCAATTTATTTTCGTATCACAAGGAGTAGTAATTCCATGATTCGGAAATTTTAACTTGAAAAAACACGACCGAATTTCTAGAGGTAAATTTCGGATGAAAGAGTTTTGCGAATTTTTCTGGTATTAGCGATTTACACCGTTTGATTTACAGGCAAGAGCATAAGTCAGAATTGGTATTGACGATACCACTATTCTGACTGGGTAATCATTGGCAATCCATGGCGTGTGTGGTGACTGCGGTTGCGTCGAAATCGCCTGAAATTTTTCTCTTGATTTGAGTATTTAACTACTTTCATTGCAGATTGTAGAACCGATTCCTTTCTTCATTGTTGTATAAGAGCCATAGGAATCCTACAGCTAATTTAATAAGTTTTCAAGGATGACTGTGCACTTTACTCAATATGCCTTACTGACCGAGAAATTTGTTTTAAATCATTTTGCCCTCCGGTGATGGCCTCTTCACTACCTTCCGGAATATTTTTAGCTCCGTGGTTTTTAATCGATACTAGTCTCGTCTCTCCTCGCGAAATTGTCAATTCGTTGGCTCGCAAACGCCTCCTCATGCGGTGTGCAAACTGCTCGTGCAGATACGTCAACTTAAGCGTTTTAGACGCGGTTTTTGGAAATGTAAAATTGAGCTTGATAAATACGCGGACTGTGGCTCCTCCCACAGCAGCGGAATATTAGATTTCTTATTACATAAAGTGATACAACTGTGTTATCCTAATCCTTATATTTCGTCAAAAGACATCTGATAATACCCGCCATCATACTTGTTGGATTGAGAGGCCTATTTTAATAAATGCTTTTCGAGCGGAGGGGAAAAAGATTTCGGTTTTCAAACATAATCATTCTGATGAGTCATGCATGTAATATTCACTTGCACTTTGAGAAACTTTCAAGTATTAACAATCTGAAGAGTCATTCTTAATTCTAGTTTTCAAAATTCAAAATTTACTTCCATACCAAATTCCTTACCAACACAGATTTAGAGGAGCGACAACAAATCGTATTGCAGCTATGGAACACATTTCGTATATGCATGTTTCTAATGGGAAACTTCGTCTTAGTGTTCCGCGGTATTGAAAATTGCGAATGTAATTATCCGTAAGGTAAAATAAATAGCAACTGCTAATCGAGTGGATTAAAAGGTACGAGAATAACCCTTTAAAACTAATGTGGATGTCTTCTGTCCTATGGAGCACTTCTATTTTGTCGAATTAAGTTCGCATTGTTACACACCGAAGAGCCTTCGTATATCCATTCTTCGAGAGGAGTCTCCTGTCCTCTGGTTGTGCATTACGTCAGCCCACAAGCAGCACTTAAATAAGAAACTTCTTCCCGAGACTGGGATATACTCGATGCTGAATCCGGTGGAGCCTTCATTTTCAAAGACTGCTCAAAACTTCGCTGTGTAAAACAAGGTTATTCAACTTCTTAACCTCATTTTTCAATAAAGGGATCTGATTGAAGATTGTACTGATGTATTGTTAGAAGAGCTTCGAAAGCCCACACCAAAACCGAATGCGCTTGGCTGTCCAGGAGAACAGCTGATATTTTGCCTCGGGGTCGAATCTTCTCAAGAGAACGCGTTGAATCTTTTTTTCATTCTTTTCTGGAATATTTTGAAGGGAAGTATTATCTCAGCAAGGGATATCTTCTCTGGTTAGTTAAATTTCACGTCATTTAAACCATTCAAGATCGATATTACATGTCCGTTGAAGCCTTGGAAAGCCTCTTTAGAATAATGATTGATAAAACTTGTTTATCTTTCATTTCGCTGGTCTTCAGCTCAACACTAATCCGCTATTTTATATGTAGTTTTATTGTGCTTTTTATATATGTATAAATGGCGTTGTGTTCCCTTTCGTATTTAAAAATAGATCGATGAAATGTTCACCTGACAATTTTACTCAATTTGAAAAAAGTTTGAAGCATACTGGGAGTCTTTTACTAGAGGCAAAATATCGGTCACTATTTTAAAGCCATTCTTTCTCCAGCCGTCACCTGTACGATGACATCTCCTCATGTGATCTTTGATTATTCAAACACGTACGCACATTAATTTCTTCATTAAATTGCGCCTAATTGTCGAGAGGAAATTGTGCACGAGTCACCTTCAATGCGCATTCGTGCTCCGCTGAGAGGATTTAACGGTAACAAAACCACCTGTTTTTTCCTCACGGAAAGTAAATCTGAAATTTCTCGGAATTTTTTCATACTCTTTTCTACTTCCATTTACTGTTCTGCCTATGATAACATCTGTGTTGAGACCACACATGAGATACGTCTAATTGGAAGAGTTATTTCGAGCGCTACAGTGAATCGCAAATAATATTGTTACATATTTTCGTTGAAATGCATGGGTTCATTCAGAAGTAAATCTTGCTAATGTTTTATTTCGTTCGTTAGCAGTTCATTAGTAATTTGAAGAATTTGTATTCCCATAATATGTGCCCTCCGCGTGACCTCTCTACCCTAAAAATATCTGCGCTGCTCAAAACCTGGACGAGCCGTCCTTCTCGAAACCGAGAGACGGGAACAAGACACCGTCGGCCGAAGATTCTTGCCTCCCCCAGAAGACGAGGGTCGATCAAATGCAGCGAATGGTATGCCAAGCTACCAAACAGGGAGCATTTTATAGCATGCGTCTCCGACACCGACACCAGAGAACACCTGCACATCAGGGTGACACGTGACTCAGACCGCTGCAGCGGTTCTTACAGCGCACTGTTAGAACCCGTACGATTGCGTACTACAAGTCGTAAACAAATTTCCACCCTCTGTGTTTTGCCGTGGAAGTTACTTTGTATAGAGATCATTCCATCTTTGCATAAGAAACAACGATTTAGATACGCTTGCTTTTCAGGTCGTTCGCAGCCAGTTCGAAAAGCGTATTAAACCATATCTCGACTCCTAGGAGCTGTCTCCGACAGCTGTCTCTGAGAATTGAATTGGAAATTAAATATTTGAATACATTTAAATCTAATCTTTATCAAAATAACCAACCTTAACTGAGTCAGGAAAACTAAGTGGAAAGAAGATGCATTATGTGCAGATGTGAAAATCCAATCATCCACAGACATACGCCAAGTGCCTGTTCAAAGCACGGGGTCGAACATATTTCGCTCTTACGGGTGAATATGATCGGATACAACTACCAGCTGAGTTTGCTTCCATATATTTCATGAACGGAAACGTTGGAATCGAACCCGCGAGTCTTGGTTAGTTTCCCAGGGGCCACTAGCAAACTTGAAAGAATTTAAGAAAGGAATATGTTGATCGCTGCCATTTACTTTCATTGGGCGTGAGCTAGAATACCCATTGCTAGAATAGCCATCAATAGAGAACGCTCCCAAAATCACAAGAATAGAATTTCGGTTTTTGATACGCATTCCTTTAGAATGTATAATCATGGAAGAAGGATGGTATAGTCTTCGAGCTGCCCATTCATTCACTTAAAGCTTATGGAATGGGCCGATTTGTTTAAGAAAGACTGCAATCTGCAATCTCTCTCTCACCAACCTCCTCAGCGGCATTTCCCAAGAATCGTAGCTTTTTCATAATCTACAAAATTAAAGAGCGAAGAAATGGCTAAAAAAACAATTTTTCCTTTGTTTTATGTAAGCTGTTTTAGGTGATGAGACTTTCAAATTCCAAACAACAATTGAATTATAGTAAAACGGGTATTTCAGTAAAAGTTTCAGAAGTTTTCTTTTTCTAGTAGTTTTCTAGATGATAAAGACCAATGGTGGGTGCCCCCTATGCCCATTTTTCTAATTACGCGCGCAGGATAAGAGATTTGGGATTCCGGTTTTCTCCGCTAATATTTTTAGCAAATTTTGGGTGAATGCTATTTTCCTGAATTAATTTAACAGTTAAAATTTGTGAGACTTTATGAACATGTAACTGGAAATTTTACTTTCAAATCACCTCTAATCACCATAAGTTTTTCAGATGAACAATTCCGCCATCTTATTTTTAAATTACACTAAAGTATATCAATGAGGAGAAAAATACGAACGCAAATTATTGTGCCGTAGCGCCTTTGGCTTTTCGACTCCCAAGACCTCGTCGCTTGGCGTAGGGAGGCTTTTGTAGGTGGGTTGGGGAGGAGGCGAGAGAGAGACAGGGTGGTATTAGGAGATGATATCAGTTTTTCGAAATTAAAATTGAGACGATGGGATGGTAAACCTTTAAAGCCGGGTCTTTTTCCTAAGACTTGATTGATGGCCTAATATTGGCTTCCGTAGGAGAAATAGAAACGTGTGCGGACAATTCCTCGCGAGCAATTCCTCGCCGGTCAATTTCTCTCCAAGCTATTCCTCACAAAGTAGGTTGCTCGCCTCACAATATTTATTTCTATTGATCAAGTTTATTATAATAGATATTAATTATGTTATATATTAATTATATCATATAGTAACTTTCGTAGTATTTAACCATTTTTACTCATAAGTGCATCTCAATACAGGTGTGCACTACTGGAATTAGAGAGCGCGATAGAGGAGAGAAATAGTTATTCGGAACTCAAGAAATGGCAAAGTTATTACTTATATTGAATTTAAATTCTTTTATTAACAAATTTGTAAAGCTAAAGGGAAATTTCGTATTATTCATCTAAATTATCATAATTTCCGCGAAATCGGCCGAAAAATGCAAATTATTCCCAGAAATAACGATGTTTACTGTACTTGTTGTAGCTTTTATGCTAGCATGGCTTTCGCGTTTGTATAGAGATTCTTTCGTTATTTATATAAATATCATTTACTACTATCCATTATTAGTGACTTTGACATGGCAGAGTACCATTGTAACAACAAATTGGTCATAATCCGTACATTCGGTGCTTAAAAAGTGGTTTATATGAAATGGTGAATGTTGCCTCACCTTGATTCATTGTATTACATATAATGACTAATCACTGCATCACTGATAAAGCATGAACTTTCATTTTTACTGATTAGTGTCATTATGATAAAATTAACTTCAAATTGTAAGATTTGGGTAAGAAAAATGTATTATTTCAACTACTCTCACACTTATTCTGGAGCTTGATAAAATTAAATGAGCCCATGTTGTATCTATTTCCACTATAAGCCTAAGTGTAGTAAGATTAAAATTTGCATTTTAAAAGTTCTGTAAACTAATCTCATTTTTGTATATTTTATAGAAGTGCCAATGGATTTATGCATATGAGAATCCAGAAAAACAAAGAAAGTGGGAGATACATTCTTGAACAGTTTAGTCAGCCGTTCAGCAGTATACCTGAGATGATCCATTTCTACACCATCAACAGACTACCAATCAAAGGGGCAGAGCATATGTATTTCTTACATCCTGTCATAGAGCAGCTGCTTTAGGCTATGTCACAATATAATGTCTATTGTCTGTATTCGGTACAGGTAAGAGGTATGAATTAAGGAACTACTGTTTTTTAAGCCAAAGAAGAGCTGTGAAATATTGTACATATATTCATATACAGATATAATATTAATACGTCCATTTTAAGAGGCATTAATAAGATGTAGCAAAATATTTCCTTTATGATATTTGTTTTCAGGAAGGAACGGAATATGAATGAGGCTTAAACCAAACCACAAAATCAGAAATGAAGAAATCAGCATTTTAGGCTCTTATCACACTCTTCCGTCGCGACGGAAGAGCGTGATAAGCCTCTACGATTGAATTTATAATTAGTAGGAGTTCACTTGGTTATAGTGGATCTTTTTTCATTCTTTGATTTAGTTTATTAACTGGGAGCTCCGTAAGATTAAAAAAATATCATTAGTGATTAACTCAGAAGAGAGTTCAATAGAGTATTACTCTTTAAATTCAAAGCTATAAGTTGCTAAACTGAATTATTGATTACTTTCAACCAAACTTTCAATCAAAGACCAAACATGCTACATATTACTAATATAGTAGGTCTGTTATAACGAGAGCTGACAAAAATTGGATAAGTACTTGTCATAGAACTCTGGTACAAAATGTCCATCCTCTTGAATCCAAGGGCAGCAAGTGTGGCTGATTGGAACTGGATGGTTTTTAATCTTTACGTAATGCTTGGTCAAAAATATTAATTCATAAATTGTAACAAAAGTGCATCCTCTAATATAAAATATGGAAGATTATTACTCAATTATTGTCACAAAGTAATATGGTATATCAATAGATAATCCTAATTCATATCAAATTGCTTTCTCAAGATTGTCATTCACATACTTCATAAGCAAAGAGTGTGACAGTTAGCCTTGGAATCCAAATCAGCACTGGTTTCATCCTGATATTCGCACCCATCCTGGATCAGGCGATTTAATGCCAATTTGGTATGAAAGAAATCCCAAGGGTGGATATAATAGGAATTCAAAAATTCTGACATTGACTACAGGGCATGTTGCCAAAAAGAAACGAGATGAGGGGATAGAATGTAAAGGTAGACAAACAAAGAGTGAGGCGAGTTGTGGGAAACAAATGCATGGATTAGAAAATGATAATTAATGAATTCAATTTTTTCTTGCTCTTTGAAGCAATAATGTGCCTCAGATTACCATTTGCTTGTTGGACGTTGCCTGTCACATCAATTGACTATTCCGAGATATGCCACCTGCAAGACAAACATATAAATGTGGCACTTGTTATACCGATACTCCAGAAATAACCACTTATTATAATGGACGTACATAACTCCCGATCTATTTACTGTGATACGGACGATGGACAAAAATCACTCGCTATAATGCAACTCTCGTTATATGCCATACTTGTTACAAGGAACTTCTTCTGTACTGCCTTTCAAAATAAAAGTGAAGATATTTTAAGGATTTTTATTAACCCACTTATCATTCATCAAAAAAAATAAGAAACTTCATCTAATTTTCCATAACACATAGAAGATGAAACATATAATTAATATATGACATCAGCTTGGATCAAAACTATCTTAAAAGTTTGTAACATATGAAAAAGGCTTAAATATATTCTGCACAATGAGCCATAGTTAAAAATAAGTTTAGATTCATATTGAAGGTATAAATAACAGCTTATGCTTTCAAGCAGTGTACGTATGAGGGCATTTATCCCAAAGTAGAGAGAGAATCAAAGAAATGCCGCTCGTGGAAAACACAAACAATAACATTGTTTTTTCATAATATGCATTTTCTTTTAAACAAAGCACCAATTATGTTTGATCATCAAAAAAACTATAACATTTGGAGCATATTATGAAAATGATAAAGCACACTACACATGCAGAGCTTTTAGAACAACACTTCATCAAAACAAAAGTTGACCATTAGGAAATATCACATCCTTGAAGACACAGTGTATTGAGCAGGGAACAACAAGCTTCCACAAACAACGTGAAACATTCATTAGGCCTATCAAAAGGTATTTCCTACAAAATTACTTAGGAATTGTCTGACCTACTAGCATTGGAAATCAATCTCTGACATTATACTAAATTTCACAGTGAAAATAAAACATAATCACAACAAATAATAAAACTTGAACTATATTTGATCAATAATGCAATGGGTATTTAAAAAAAAAAATTGCAAAAATAAATAATGAGAGAGGATGATTTAATTACATATTGTCATAATCTCGATAAATATCATTTATTGAGATGATGAACGTAAAAAGAATGTCGTAAGAAAAGGACACCTGAGATAGAATAATTTGTATTATCACCTCCATCTCCTTATGGAATAGTAAATATCATTGTAAAAGTCATGCTCCAAATAGCATATGTCATCACTAAATGACGAAGGTAACACAGTAACATTAATTATACAAAATAATTTCCTATATCCTTACATTTTAAGCAATCTATTGACAAGGACATTCCAGAGACTGACAACTTGACATCCATGGAGAGAATTAAAGGGTGTAAACATTAACAAAGAGCTGGTCACAATTATTTTACTCCCAAAACTGCAACTCAGAATCACTAACATCATAGTCAGATTCAAAGTCATATGCATCTGGGTCATAATCATCAGGGTCATAATCATCATCATCGGAATACAAATCTGTAAAGAAAAAATATGCTATTATAAAATACTATGCAAAATATTTTTGTAAAATATATCCAATGCAAAAAAATCAAGGCGGACAAAATTTCTCACTCGATACGCAGCCTTAAAGTTACTGTATAAGAGCACTGCGCAGAATGTACTAGTGCTTGAAAATTCTGACAAGAAAATGTTTTACAATAATTTAAAATAAATTTAATACATATTTACTACTGAACACATTTCTTTAATGGCATTTGATAATTGTATGGTATAGCTTACATTATTAATCAGTCCATATTAATTTGTAACAACATAACAAAAATCCTTCTTATTATGATTATTTCATTGCAGAGATTTTATTTGTTTAATCCAAAGATACATTGTAGTAGACTGAACTGCAAAAAGGCAAGCTGGTTCTTTTGATCATCTTCTCCATGAAATGGTCTGTTTTATCAAAACATTTCTTGAACAGAATGAAATAAATATCTATTAGACTGACCAAATATAAAGATGTAGGCAAAAGTATTCCATAAACATTATCAACATGGAAAGTTAATTATTTTGTGCATATGAGCAAAAACAATTGTGAACAACTTTCTTATTCTTTCTTTCTTCATCCAAGCTCTGGATATGGAACCTACAAGTTATTTTGCGACCTACGGATGCGTTAAATTCACTTTATTTTCCAAGAGAACCCTACAAAATCATAACGTAATAACTAATCACTGTCAAGTAGAAGTAAATAAAACCATGGCTGTAGATGACATATGTATGTAAAGTATTACAGATAGAAGGAGATATTAAGAGTTCTAAAGTGGCTTTTGAATCATAATAAATTTGGGTCATAAAGAACCAAAATTAATGAAGATGAGGTTTCATATGAAATTATAGATTGGAATATTTTAAACGAGGATATGTACGATTTGCTTTCTTAGAACATTATTTTTTTTATTAAATTTATCAATATTTCAACAAAGAAGACAACTGTAACTCTTAAGTAAAGTATATATAAGTGTAGAAAAAACAAAATGAGAAAAAATAAAATTATACGGAAGTAAATTGGAAATAATGGTCCAAACAAATTTCATTCAGTATGTACCAAAAGAAGAGAATCTTATGTTATGAATACCTATAGTTACTCCATAAACCTTAGATTCTGTTTCTATGCTAAACTAATAATGCACTGAATTTCAAAATAAAATTAAAGCAAATCTATTTATATTTAAGATATTAACTTACCAAGTCCATCAAAATCTTCTTCATCTGCGCTAGAGGCATACAATGCATCATGGGAGAAATCTGGACGAAGTCTATCAATGCAATTATCACTCAAGTCAATCTTCAGCCCTTTACTTGCTTCTTTAACATCACATGGTCTCACTAATGTACCTGATCAAAAACAAAATATCACCACCATTAAGTCTTAGTTAAATATTCCAAATTAAAATATAGGTGACAATTAAATTTGAAAAATAAATAAGCAAAAAATGTGTAGCAAATTTTCAATATATTTATACGCTAATTGGTTGTTCAAATAAAAAGGTACAAAATAACACTGAAATAAGGTATAACTGAAGTCTTAATCCAAATTAAACACCAGAGGCCTTAGCACAACTATCCAACAACTATTTCACAAGGATTCCTTGTTCCCAGAATTCCTGCGGCAATGAAAGGAGCAAGTCCTTCACTGATTGATTGTGTGTTCGGTCCAATTGCAGCGGCAGTGCGTACAAGGACATTATAATTATTCAATATGCTCTGGGTAGATTCCCGTTGAGCAACACAAAATACAAAAATGCTAAGAGAACAAAATATTCTTTAAAAATCATGACAAAATACAAAAATATATGGAAAATCAAAAGAACAAATGAATGCACTGAGAATTACAAAATGAGGAAAAACAACATAGGTAAACAGAGAATTTAGAACTTAAAAGATAGACAACAAGAGAGGGAAAAAAACTAGATGCAACTTGTCTAAAATACTCGTTAAACATCAGCAGCTAAGAGGCAGTTGAATAATTTTAACTTAAAAACTCTCACCAAGCTGGAATATTTTATAGAGTCAGGTAAAGAGTTCCAGAATTTAGAGCCCAATCTGAAGTGAATTAAGGGAAATGTTTGAACGAGGAGTAGGACATGTAATTTGCTCAGGTCCACTTCGTGTTAATCTGATATTGGTAGAAAGCTGTCTTTTGCGAGTGAAAAGGGCAGAAATATAAATTTGCTCCGAATTTTTGAGCACCGAGGAAAAAAAGATCTGAGCATGTACTTCTTTCTACTAATGGTAAAAAGCCACAACAGTTGGCAACCAAGTTTAGAAACATGATTATATTTAGGAAGGTTAAAAACAAATCTAACATCAATCATCATCAACACATTCACATTGCAGAATTTGACAGTATCAGATTTGATATGATATGACAGTGGTAGGTGTTAAACCACCTGATATTCACCACTGGATGTTGGCTGTTTACAGGGTAGACTGTGGGTCCAACAAGTCCACTACTCAACCACAACCCCCGTCCTCTGGTCTCCAGGGTCACACAAAGTGTATTGGCCAAGTTCAAGAAGTAACAACTTAAGCATCCTTCATACAGCCCAGAAATGTCACCCTGCAACTTCCATCTGTTTGAGCTGCTTAAAAAACATCCCAAAGGGATTCAGATGATGAGCTAGAGCGAAGGACTGGCTCTAATTCTGGGAACAGGGAATCCTTGGAATGGAATTGGGCTGATAATCAATCAGTAAAGGACTTGCTCTTGTCACAGCCACAGGAATTCTGGGAACAGAAAATCCTTTGGCTCGTGAAAAAAGTGGCACAGTTGTGCTAAGGCCCCTGGTAATTAATTTGGATAAAGACTTCAAATATACCCAGACTGCCATTTCGTACCTTTTTATTTCAACACCCTAATATTTTTGCAGGTAAATTGCTGCAAATCCTTGAGTATGAGAGAATGCTTTTTAACATACCTCCAACAATGAGATGCATCTTCTTCGTATCAGATCTGAAGTTTTCAACAACTTCGACTGCTGTATTGGTTGTTTTACTACTTATATTTCTACATCCACTTACATCCAGGAACTCAAGTTCCAAGCATAATGAAATCAACCTGAAGTGTAAAAAATCATTGATTAATTACAATTAGTATCGGGTATCACTAAAGAAGAAGTTTAAGAGAGAAAAATAGGATAATGCCACTTAGCATGAGAAGGAATTTACCAGAGAAAATCCTAAGGGAAATGGTTATGAAAAAGCCTGAAAAGCCAGAGGTGAACCCATATCTTCCACTAGTTGGAGAGGATAAATTTGTGGTATCTCTTAGAATTGAGAGACACTCAGAAATTGCTGTATTTACTTGAAAATAACGCCAACTCTTTTGGGTCCTTTTACGGCAGCTTTAGTAATCTGGTTGTAACAGTTTTTCATTGAAAGGGAATTTTGGCTACCCCATTAAAATTTTTAAATTACTGATTTTAAATTGGTTAATGTGTTCACTTACCGTATTTCCCGGCCTATAAGACACACCGGCGCATAAGACGCACCACGATTTTTCAGGTAAGAATTTACAAAAAAACTTACTTTGTTACATAAGGTTGAGTGCCGGTAAACTCTTTATCGCAAGAGATACAATTTATTAGCATAGGGATGACATCTCCGTTAACCCAATGTTAATAAGTTTTGCAGCAGCACCACATGCGAGATTAAACTAAACGTGCTACGTTGTATGCATTTCCGATTTCCCTGGGAATTTTTTTAAAGGAAGTTCTGTCATCAAAATATTAAAACTGAATTTCTAACTACTTAATGAAAAAAGAGTTATTATCGAAATTTGTAATTAACTGAACTATACTCAATGCCTGATCCGGTAAAAAATACTTAATGGTACGCATTTATCCCGGCGAATTGGCTTGCTTATTATAGGACACAGACTGATTTTAGAGCAAATTTTGGAGTAAAGAAAGTGCGTCTTATAGGCTGGGAAATACGTTACATAGGACTTTCAGCATAGCAGACTACTGGTATTTTGTAGACAGTGCATATGCATGTAAGTATACATACAAAGTATCATATAGGTACATAGTAAACACGAATATAGAGCTGCAAATGGCATAGCCGCATGTCTTAAGGTGCATTATTGCGTGAAAATGATTTTTCTATTTCCGATCCTGAAATTTCAGGGTGTGCATTACTTTTGGTGTGTTATTTTCAAGTAAATATGGTACTTAGTTACAAAAATGGTATGGCTATGGTTTTCATTAGCTATCCAAGCAAAACATGACTTTTCTGTGCACTATAATTACACTTAAAATTAGCTACACTGCACTAAAATTTAACTATTTTCCGTTTATTCCAATTGACACCATACATTTTGTAAACTGTCATTAAATTATTAGAGGTTTAAAATCTCCAATAACCATTTTTGAATTATCTCAATGTTTTGTATCAGTTATTTCAAACTACTGCAGTTCATTTCATACAGAAAAATTGGAATGTGGCTGAGTGGCTGGAACACTGCTATAAAAGTATGTTGACACATCAGTTTCATATTATAAATATTGCGGCATGTTTGGAAAGATAATGTTAAAAAAATCTGATGTGGCCAGCACATGACTTTCTCCATATGTAAGATGTGAATATTTATCTACGACAGTATTTTCGAACTCTATCTATCTCTATTCCATCGAAACTTGGAAGATGAGTGATTAATTTATATCATATTATCGTTTACGTCACAAACATTATAAATAATGTTTTTCAGGACATGTTCGATGAAAAACGATGAAATGGCCTTTCGCCCCAGCGCCCAGAGCGCCAACAACGTACATAATCAGCAACTTCCGGTTTATCAGTATTTCAGTAATAACTCCTACACAATCAGTGATACAAAAAAATATTTCATACAAAAGTTATAATAAAATACATTTTCTAAAACTTTTGTAAATAATAGTATATACCTAAATATCATATTTATGGAGATATTTCGAAAACCGGAAATGAGCTTTGAAAAATGAAGCTCAACTTCCGGTTGACCGATTTACTCCAAAAACTAATCAACTCTAACGACATAAATTAAAATACTATATATGAAATTTAGTGTCGATTCGACTAATAGTTTTCATGTTAGAGCGCCCACAAAGTACATAACAGTTACTTCCGGTTTATCGGTATTTCACGAATAACTCCTAATCAACCGGTGATACAAAAATATGTTAAATTCAAAAGTTATAGTAAATCACATTATCTAAAACTTTTATAAGGTACACAATATACCTATATATCATATTTACGGAGATATTGTGAAAACCGGAAATGAGCTTTGATGAATGAAGCTCGACTTCCGGTTGACCGATTTACTCTTAAAACTAATCAACTCTGACAGCACACACCACAGTACTATATATGAAGTTTGGTATTGATACGACCAATAGTTTTCACGTTAGAGCGCCCACAAGCACAGACACACACATACACACACACACACATACACACAGACATCATTCCGAAAATGGTCAAAACGTGTTCTAGGGTCCCAAAACATGTATTTCCGTTGAAATCTCGAAGTCGATTTTTTTCATGAAAACAATACTTTCTCTATACTTCGTAAATGGAGAAAGTAAAAATATAATATATATTCTGAAAAATCACCTTGAGCAACCTGTGTCGGATATTTCTGGGCATCCTTGGCAATAAAGCTGCTTTATTCTTCCCGCTTCGGCTAAATGAAATAATGATACGTCAGTGACTCGACTGAGGTAACTCATGGACAGATTTGTGACGTTACTATTCAAAGCTATGGCTTTGACTCCAGCATCAGTGACACCGTTGGAGTTCATTGCTCCATTACAACCTGGAAGTTTTAGAATTGGAAGTAAATAAAAAAATGCAATGACAAATAAACTTTACATACTTGAAATTTCACACTAAGCAGTGAAATTGACTGACACTAAGATTCTCTTAAATGTTGTAGCACAACAATAACTCATATCTTCCTTTAAGGAAGAGATAAAATTCTAAAAATAATGTTTAATCATGAGCAGTTGACCAAGAGAGAACAGGGATGCAATGTGTTACATTAAATTTAAACTGGATGTTTTCACAGTGAATTCCAATGATGGTAATGAAGTTTTTCCAAACAAAATGCAGTCATATAAGAATGGACAAGATGAATGTTGAATACAACTGAAAAAATATTGGAAAAAATAGTTCAAAATTCATGCTTTGAATTGATAGTTTCAAATAAGAAAATTTCCTCCAAAATTGCAATAAAAAGTTTACAGAATACATAAGGCAAGTAGTTTTGTCTAAGGTTCGGTCATCACAAGGCAATACATAAATATAGATACACAAAACTAATTTCCTTCACATGCAGGGGATATTAAAAGGCTGGTTTTGTTTGTCGGATATGGCAACTTCCAACAAAGCTGAGCTTTAACGTATCAGATTTGTAAACAACTAACTAAATATAAAAGAACGAAATTAGAAAATAAAGTCCTTTTAGTAATGTTCCTTTACTACTAAAAGTAAATATATATAATATTTTAGTTGGAAAAAAATAGCAGTTACTAAATAAAAGCAAAGACAATATTACCACTGATGTCCAAGACCTCCAGATTCTTGCAGGAAGTAGAAATTAAGGAAACTAAACGGTCGTCTACCAAATCGTTTAACCTCAAGTTTAACTTCTTTAAGTTCTTAAGATTTTGAATCGAGTCCAATGCAAAGCCACTGAGATTAGGAAAATACTCAGCAACACTTAACTCCTCGAGCTGGGGGACTTTCGAGCACACAGATTCGAAGTCTGATTTTGTCAAGCTAACACAGCTTATTAACAAAAGAGTCTTAAGATCTGGCGTTCTTGAAAGACCGTACAGGAGCGATGGCATTGTGAGGTCGTTGCAGGAAGTCAAGTCAAGGTGCTTCAAGGAGAGAGGTAAATACGAGAGGCATTGGCCATCGATGTGTCGCTGTTTCAGAGAAAAAGTTTCCAAATTCAATTTCTCGAACAGTATTCGGATATCTCTATCCCTGATGCTGATTGGATCGCGCAGTATCAAAGTTTTCAACTGTCTGCACTTCATCGTTAACTGATTCACAGCTGACATTGTTACTCTAAGATGATGAGCACTGAGATGTTCCAAGTTTCGGCAGAGAGAAGCTGAAAAAAATAACAAGAAATTTCAACAATGAAAGTAGCACACCATCTTATATAATAATTATTGTTGTGTATATATTTATTTATCCAATGAGAGTAACTCCTGTAAGAAGATATAATGGAAGAAATATTCAAACATTAATTTCGTGCTCTTTTCAACATGATAGGAGTATACATTTTTGGGAGTCGTTAAAGGTCCAAAGGAGAATTAAATATTGGTATTTGTTTGTCCAAAGTATCCTTAGTTTGACTGAGGATGACTTGAATCTTCTCTCATAAGAAATACATGTTAAGTTATTTTTGATCGGTTGCAGATACTTTTTCATTTGCAGAATTAAATCAGTATATATGAAACCAAGATAAAGTCATATTTAACCAAGGTAATACCAAAAGAAAGAAAATTGAATAACAATTCTTATTTTTATCACAGAATATCATATTCAAGTCAAATTTGAGTTAATTCAGACAAAATGACGACAAAGTTTTTATATTTTTTAGCATAAGCAATTCACTAATGACAAAGGTGATAGCAGAAGTCAACTCTCGTACGTTTATATGGGAAAGATAGGCTTATGAGTACAGGTATTTGTTTTACGCAATAAGCGATAAAACCTACAAATAAAGTGAATGTTGGAATAGCGAAATAACACTAATTTCGGCAGTTTTAATAAGCGGCACGGATTTTGGTGAATTTACCTTCATTCACCTTTTTTAAGAGAGGAGAATGTAATTTTGGTATGATTTAAATAAATGTACAATATATAATTGTATTAATTAAGCATCTATTGTCATATTTTTTATCAATCATGACATCTTTGCTTACACGAATTCAACTTGAATTTTTTTCAATATATTTACAAAACTAAATACTGTCTTAAAAACATGTCTATGTCTATATAAGAACCCTGCAAGCCGCATTTCAGCGTGTGGCAGGGGGTGCAAGCACCTTGACTCTATTTTCCTAAACGGTTGCTTCCGCATATACTTTGCAGAAAAAATGAATTTTTGAAATGATTCCTTCGAGCATCTATTTCCCTAATCTTTCTGGCAGTATCAGAACGGCCCACATAACAGGGGGGTGGCATTATATCTGTTACAGGATCTGAGAACATAATTTAATAAATTAATCTTCTGAATTTTCTTCCATCTTCTAATGATTCCCATCCTGCGTCCTGTAACATCCGAGTAACACTCGCTGTTTTATTGTAGCAATTCTTTACAAATCGTATCGCCTTTCATTGTACTTTTTCTAATTCCCGAATATGACATTTCTTGGCATGTTCAGCAAAGGGGCTGGCTCTCCGCAGTTTTTCAACGATTACTCGCATGTTTAGAACAATTTATGTATGTAAGAGCGATGCATTGAGGAAAGATGCGTTATCAGCTTACCAGAAAATGGATTGACACCAAATTTAGGAAACATAATAAAAACACAAAACACCACAATTTGGTTTTCAAATCAACAAATTTCAGAAAAAAATAAAAACATTTTCAAACACCTCTACTTATAAGAAATGTATGGAGAGGAAGAGCCAAATTTTATGGCAATAAAACCATTAGTAAACTTTGGAAATTGAAATTCAGCTATATAATTGTACAATATCACCTTCTACAATGTAGGTATAATATAGGTTTTTGGGAATAAAATTTCTAGTGATTAACATTTTCATTTTCAAAAACATGGAAAATTTCTGAAAATTATTTTTAATTTTGGTAACTAAATTTTATTTTAATCCTACCAATTTTTAGGGATTTTAGTATAATTATTCCATACTTTACCAGTGGGCATAATAAAATAATAAATTATAACAACACTGTACTCATTACTGAATAAAATGCATTCTGATTTTAAGAAGGTAATTTGAATAAAAAATAAAATGTTTATAAGATATAATAGTAGAACAAATATGCTACCATCTGAAATTATTCTTTGGTATAGATAGGACTTGAAAATGAGATTTTTATCTTCATTAATCACCTTTTACTCAGCAAATAGCGATATTTCTCTCAAATAAAATTTCCCTCTTAAAATCATGGTGTGAAACAATCATTGTTAGGAAACCACACCATACACATGCGTTCCTATAAAGATCGCGAGTTAATAGGAAATTATTTTCTTCCATTTATTTTATAGATAAATTACATTTTATCTTGTTACCTTCTTAGCATTCTTTAATTTTATTTAGCATTTATTCTAATATACATAACACCTTTCATTTACATTTTTTTCCTTGTTGTCTTTGTTTAATTTCATATAAACTCTATATTTTTGATCATTTTATTCATTCTCAACCTTATGTATTTAATCATTTTATTATTCTTGAAATATTTTTGTGTTTTATCTTTTTTTATGCTACAATTCTTGCAATTTAGAATTAGTGTAATTTGTGAAGATATTTTATTTAATTTGATTGCTTGTAGTTAATATGCATTTTCCCCCTGTCTCTTTTGTTTAACTTTTATCTATTTTCTCCTTGTCTTTCATATCTTTTTATTCTCCTTCATCACAAAATATAGTTTTCTATCTGTAGGTTTCGCAGGTTTTTCACACTCCCCTTCTTGTGAGTGTTTTCCTGCAGTGGAAATTTTTTCCTGAGCCCTCAGCTTAGGTTTTTTAAATCCACATATTAGTTTTCTTTGTGTACTTTTGCAAACTATCTCTTTGTTTCTGTTTCTCATATAACGATGGGTTAGATGTAAGAAAAGACTTTCTAGTCTCAATCTCGCCCGAATAAAGGCCTTTTATTATTATTACACTGAGCTGGAATCTGAAAAAGCTGGCCAAAAATATAAAAGTGGATTTTATTTGTGCGAACTTTGACACTTCGCATAGTTACTGCTGAATAAATTCAGTACACAGCCATTACTGTTATTACCAAGTTAATTACTTTGAGAGCGAGGAGCTGGGAAATGGGGAGGCCAGTGGTGAAGTGCTAGCACCACAACCATCCTCTCCCATCGTGCAGATGTGTGCTGTTCTTCAGAGGTCACAATGAACATTTGTAGAGATAGCAAACAAAGCTTGATGCTTTTAGTGACACTTTCATCTTTGTGTATGTAAAATATGTATGGTAAAATACTCATGAGATGAAATGGGTTTCCAAAGTTAGATGGCAGTTGCTTTGAAAGAATGTGTGCAAGATGAGATTAACCTTTCATCAGTCGTGCCTACGATCACAACACGAACAGTCGCGCATTGTATTCTATACAACAGACAATTTTCGGCCAATTGTAATATTAATTGAACTAATTATTATTTATGAGTACTAAACTGTAGGTAATAATAATAATAATGATAATATTTAAGAGCAAGAATTTAAGAAGTAAACAACTTTTAGTAAAAATATTATTATTCACCTTTATTTATTTACATGCGTTCAGAGAGTACCTAAAAAGCTAATCTCTATCAGTTCCAAAATTGAAATGCATCCAATAAATTTTAAGACGAAATAAGTGAAAAATTCCATGTAAAAGTTATAAGAAGCAAAAATAGAGTTCACCAGCGAGAAACTTACCCAAGCGGTGAATATGTTATGTATATGTCTTATGTATTACAACAGTTGCCACTTCACAGATTTACTCGCTTTTGCATTCGGTTTAAGACTAAAAAGGAGATTTTGATGCCTTTACAAGTTAATGGTATGTGCAACAAAGGAATAGACCCAGGCATGCGGTTCAAGGAACCACCTAGGTAGAAACGGTACCCGAAAAACCATCGGTGTTGTATAGAATACAACGGTGCAACTGACGGAGGGTTAAAATAAGGCTCACCTATCACATGTAAAGTATCTGCGGAGAGCTTGTGGGTGGTAGGTAAAGTCAACTTCGTTAATGACTTCCCACACCTCTGGAGCATCAGTCCCAGCATGTTGTCATCTAGGTTGATTATACTTGCTGAGCCTTCAATATCCAAGTGAGTAACTCTCAGCCACTGGTCAAGAAGAACAGACCTCCATCTTTTACACACTGAAAGAAATTGAATTAATTTGGATTAGTGATTTCCGAACTATTCACCTACAATAAATTTAGAGTAGGGGTGAGAATGAAGAGTAAGGGAGTAACACTGATATACACATCTACAGCCAAGTTTCTTTCTTTGTAAATGTGAAGTGTTGAATAACAGTTAACGATACCAAATAATTTTCAAGAAGTTATCCATTGTTTTCATAGCTTCATATTTTATTTTAATTCATGATGGTAGAGGGTATAATCTAGCCCTTTGGCATTCACTTATATTCAGGAGTTGTGCTGCGGATAGGCTGGGTAAACATCAACTGAAATTTTTATGTTACTGAACAATGATATGCTGAACTTGATTTTAACAGAGAAGCATGAAAAAATCATCTCTGACAAGAAAAAATCCAATCTGCATTGTTTTACCGTAAATAATACTCAACAATATTCAATTCTAGATTTACTAAAGATGCATGTAGAGGATAAATACAATAATGTTTTTTAAATAACCATGATAATTGACTTTTAGTAAACCAGAGAAAATTACATTATATCACTACTTGTGATGTAATGTAATTTTCTGTGGTTTACTAAAAGTCGATCATCATGAAGTTTTTTAGTATTAAGAAGTACCACAAAGTGACACCTGACTGTATTGTGTAATAATAAAGTTCAAAATCCAAATCACAATAAATTTTGTTGCAAGAAAATAAAATAGAGAGCTGTAAATTAACCAAAACTGGTAATACTTAATGGAACTAATCCATGATTCGTCAAAATATTACAATATTTGACTCCACAAAAAAATATATTTGCAAAAAACATTACTTAAGTGAGACTGTGTTTTACTTGAATGATTTGAGAACTATCTTTAATTTTGCTAATCCTTATTCCAAGCTTATACATACTGCTTATAGATTTCAGTGGAACATGGATTGAAGATACTAGAAGCCTTGAACATTAGGATGTTGCCTAAGAAATTTTTAAAACACAGTAACAAACAGTTGTAAGTTGTAAAGTGTAGGATTGCAAAACTAACAGTAGGATTGGGAGTGGTTTCTTCCAGGAGGTTTTTAATTCTGTAGGTAAAAATTCCAACAGATCTTTTTATTTAGGTGCCAAAAGTTTTAGAGACTTTCTTTCAATGAAAGAAATATTTATATTATGGGAAATTTTTTGTCATTCCTACAATAACAACATGTATTCCAGCTGAATATTTTTGGCGCTGTGCTTCATTCTAAATTATTGTTGAATTAAAATGATGAAGACAGAGAAGGAAATTTAATAGTAAAGCAAAACGGTCACCTATAATTACAATGGAATATTTCTCATGCATTGGTTTATATGTACCAGGCTGACTGAATTTACAAATTTCAGATAAGCCACATATCAGCAGATTTTGGACATTTTCTGGGAGATGCATCCAAATTGGCCAAACTCCAAGAGACTTCCAGGATTCCGGGAGAGGTGGAAATCCTAACTAACACACTAGTGTGAAAAGTTGGTCAAGCAGACAATTGTTTAGGTGTAAAAATTAGTAGGTTGTCAGAAACACCCTTACCTCTCAGCTTAAACTTGTATTGATGTAAACTAGATGCACGCTAATAGGGCCTCTCAGTAATAACTATCTATTATATATAGATGCTTCTCTGGATTCATTCATGGATATACCTCTACGGATAGATAGGATACCAATTCACAGGCTAAACCACAAGCATCACTGACTTGAAATTTTTACCACGTATTGGCCATAACGTGTAACCGCCAGAAAAATTGCGAATTTGAATCTCAGTGTCATGGGTTCGATTCCAGAGGACCCCAAAGTCCCTATTTTCCCCATTTAAAAGCATTGCTTTGATTTTCGGGAATTAAAAAAAATACTTCCCAGATAGGTAGAGAATCAAAACTCAAGGAGCCTATAATATATAATCATGATCTATTGAAAACATATATGACTTTCCCGAAAAATATCCTGGGTTCGATGCTAGGACTATGCAAAAATCTGCCCTTTAAAGCACATTGAGGTAGTGTTTCATTATTTTTTTTGCTGCACTTATTGAAAATGATAGGAAGTTCGTGCTTGATTACAAGATGCATGGTAGGAATTGGTTTAAGAAAAAAATTTAGATAAGACCGTACTATTCTTAGGTTCGATGCCAGAGCACATTACCACTTCTCTCATAAAGAATATAAGGAAAAAGTAAGACATCGTTTGAGGCAGTTTCAGCCAATATTTCTGCTTGAATTCTCACACATAAGAGATAATCTTCTATTGTGTTGCACAGGAAGTATCACCAGAAAGACCCAGGTTCGTAGAGTTAGTAAATTAGGGCAGTAAATATGTCGCCCATTTAAAATACATTGGGTTAGTTTTTCATTATTTTTTTCATGCACTTATCGAAATGACAGAAAGTTCTTGCTTAGACAGAAGATGTATATTAAGACTCAGTTTAAGAAAAAAAATTAAATAAGACCATGCTGTTCCTGGGTTCGATGCCAGAGCACATTACAAATTCTGGCCTAAGGAATATATATGAAAAGTAGGACGTTGTTTGAGGCAGTTGCAGCCCATATTTCTGCTTGAGTTTTCACACATAGTCAGAGACAGTGATCCTCTGTTGTTCTGCATAGTAATTATCACCAGGAAGACCTGGGTTTGATGCCGGATGGAGAAATTGCAGCTAATTTTAAGAATATTTTCAATACCTTTTCTACTTTTGAGGACCCTCTCCATAAGATGTTGACTTGAAATTTGTGTTATCAACATGCTAGCAACATTTTACTCGTATCTGTATATAACTGTATATAGCACCCTAAGCTATATATATACATAATACCAAAAACATATATTACTTCATCAAAACCTGAATGGTTTCTCTACAGAAAGTAATAACTAACCTTTTGTTTACACACTACATTGTAGATGCAAGCCTAAACCTTAAATTAATGTGTCACCTCATATCTGTGGAATTATCACTTGTTCTTATATATTAAATTCTACATTAGCATATATATATCCTATGTAATATTATTATAATTATGCATTTCTCTTTATGGCTGTGCACCATAAACACTGTTTTTTTACGCACTCACTTATCTGGCACCCCTCTGTGCAAAGAATGGCAAGATTAGAAAGAGTCTAGTGTATTATCCCGGTCAATGCTTCTGTACATTCAGAAAATTGATACTGGCTGCAAAATCTTTTTTTCATTAATTTATAATTTTCTGTTATTTTAGCATTTTAAGACTATTTTTGATTTATTTAATTGAAAAATATTTACACCAAATTTTAGAAATGTCTTGAATTCAAGGCATCAGCAGGTGGAGGGAATTTAGTTATGCAACCCCACAGCACACGATTTTTTTTTTTTTGTAGTACACAGTAGTAATGAAATATTAGCTATCTACGAAAAAAAATAAGAAGAAGATCAATTCAAAAAAATTAAATTGATCGTGATTTTATTCCAAAAAACAGTCTATGCATAATCCAGGACCATTCTTACAATCAGGACACACACATGCAATGAAATGCTTCTGTATGCCAAAAAAGCAAAAACGCGAAAACCTCTTTCACTGCTGCCTAGAAGGGTACTAATACACTGAGCAAAAGAAAGAATCCATCCTGTGACGCATGGCTCCGCAATTGGCCAGCAAACATAATGGGCCCCATGCCTTCAATTCAAGGCATCCGCATTGAGTGGGTTATGTAAAATACTTCCAAAGGTATGCTAAATGAACCCAACTAAACTCAAACTTACCCAATTCTAGTACTGTTATCTTCTCCTTCGCTTCAAAGTGCGAGAATATAAGACTGAGGCAATCATCATTCAGATCATTAATCAGGCATTTCCTCTCTCCCATCCGATAGCCACAATCTGCCTCATATTCTTCCAACTCATCTGACCGGTTCACGTACGCCTGGAATTTATGTTTGGCCCCCAATTTTTTTTTCTCTAGCTTGTCTGGTTGGTGCTTTGCATTGGCAGGACTGACACGAAGCATTCGGTCATTTAATTTTAATTGGGTTCGGCGTGCTCTAATGGCTCTGTTCAGGGATAAATTCAACAATAATAATTAATAGATTTCTTATGTTAATAATATAAGGCATAGAATAAATATATTAAAAATATAAACATACTATATTCACATCTCATACGTGCATACATACGAGATACATTCAAAAAGTTCCTGCACTTATTTTTTCCTGCAAAAATGTCACGAAGGAGAAATGTAAAATTCTGGAGGTAGATAGTGCCGAAAAATTGTGGGTACAGCTGTGTAAGTCTGTGCCAGTCAGTGCAGGAATTCCAATGCTGTGACTGTGTAAGTTGAGACATGTTGCTAGACAACTGTATCCTCTCCACCTCCTGCTCAGCACCAAAGTTCTTGGGGACCAAGTGCGGGCAGACGTGGTGCATCCGCAAATCGTCTTGCAACATGGTAACCTAACCCAGCTATATTCAGGATGGTTTGCACAGATGATGTCATACACTTGAACAATGGTTTCATCATTAAATGGGAAAAAAATAGGTTCGGGAACTTTTTGAATGTACCTTTTACAATTATCACCAGAGAGACAAAATTGCTTTAGCAGTCAATTATTTGTGCAATTCTATTTATTATAATTTCATTTTATGTAGTGAATCCGGGTAGCCAAAAAGGGTACAGAAATAATTGAAGCTCTATTCATGAAACTTTACTATGCAAAGCAGCTAATGCCTGACCAACACAACATTAGAATTATGCAGTGAGTCTAGGAGCAGCCCAGCTTTGAAAGTTGGTAACTGAGTACTATTGTTTAATGAGAAAAACTTTATTGTAGGTTAGACTTAAGATTCTACTTGAGTAACAGGAGGGATTTTAAAATATTTACTATCAAGGACTGAAAATTTATACTAACTTCTCAGCTGATTCAGGTGACTCGAAAGTCACAAATGCATAATATGTTGATCTGCGGTATGTTTGTCTTGCACAGCGTATATGAGCTTCCACAACCGTGCCAAACTTACTGAAGAGTTCTTTCAGTTCTACAGTTCTGGCCTGCCAAAAAGGAATAATATATCAATAGTATATGATGTTATCACTTTCTTAAAAGCATTGTTTATTTTGAATTAGACTTACACATCCATGCAAATTGCTCACATACAATTTTCTGATCGGCACAGTGCTTTCTGAATTTTTCTTCTTACCTGAAATTAGAAGGAAATTTCAATTAAGCAGCCTCACATCACCGAACATCTTTTATTTATCTCCCCGTATTTTCTTTTGCATCCTAGAAGGAGCAGATTTAGAATCTTTACAAAGATAACATCTTATATCATTATAATTAGTATCTCCTAAATTTATGTACATTGCCATCAGCAGTAAAAAAGCTAATTTAAGTGATTACAACTTACAATCAGATGTTCATGGTCATGCAACTAGACAACATTATGATCGGCATAAATCTTATACACAAGAAAATCTGCAATTGGCCCAAACATATGGGACTGCAACAGTATAACGTACTAAAAGATTATGTGAAAAATTTCTCACCCATAGAAAATTAAAATGCAATGTCAAGTCATTTCTTCACTGTAAGCTATAATATTCTGTCAATGATTTTATAACAGGAAAAAGGATTTGAGTACAAAGGAAATGTATTTTTGTTGCTCTATTTATGTATTTTAAACCCTTTCCGCCTCATATTTGTCTATTGCAGGATTTCCCAAATTGAGCTCTGCGAGTAGGTGCTCCACAATTGTACTATATTTAAATTTTCAATTTTAAATACTGAATAAAAAACGAAATTCTAACTGACATATAATGAGTTATGACTAGAATGAATACTACATTAAACAAGTATTAATTATTTTTCTAAGATTTATTATCGGTACCTATATAAAATAACAAAACATACTCCTTCAAAATTCTTCAAAGACCATCAAAGTGCTCCATCAAATAAAAGGTTTGGGAAACCATGATCTAATCTATTCCTTGTGTATTTTGTCATACCCATTTATATTTTCTTTTGATGTACCTTAAATTTAAAAGAAGCGATTGTACTGGGGAAATTATGAATTATTAAAAAACATTTAGTATGTAACTAAAAACACCAGTTACATTTCTGGAAATAAGCAATCTCTTAAATTCCCAGTGACAGTTTAATGTAGATAAAAATGCACTTGAGGAACACTTGAAATCTTTTCCGACTTATTTGGCATACTTCATTATTAGCATCACGATTGTAATATTTTGTGAGGAATTACTTGCTTAGTTCATAGCATACATTGAGCAATAATTTTAAGGACACAAACCAGAAATCTTATTCCAAACACCGATCGGTAGCTCTTCCTCATTTTCACTGTCGTTGACAAAATCGTCACCGTTGCTCGAACTACTCTGTAAGAGAAGTACAAAGATAATATATGCATTACGTTCTTCTGGCATCCGATCTTTGGCCTGATTATTAAGAACATTTCACTGGGATTTATTAGTCGCTACTTTGCTTGGTAAATGACGAAGTGTGAAAATTAGCAATATCAAGATACCAGCGATTCACAACAAAGGATTTCTTTAGAAAAGGCTGTGGCAAAATTTCAGTTTCATGCACATTCGATTTAAATTGAACATGATTAGATAAAAGCAAATTACCATGTTTAAATACGAAAGCTCTACTACGTTATAGCACCTAAGCCTCAAATATCAAATTATATAATAAATAATAGTCACAACTTTGGTTAACAAAGTAAACTTGTGGCCCTCACAACCGATTCGTACTCCATCAGAGCTAGGATCGACATTTCGGATAGAATCGACGAATCGAAGCAAAAACGATTCGAAACTTTCGGCTGTTCTCGACCGTGACCACTACGAAAGCGCCAAGTTAAATTCAATATCTCCCTTACTATAAGTTCGTCTCCGTAGGCCATTCCTGGGCCTCGAGTGTGTAACTATCACTTCGAGTGAGAAGTCCTAAAAAATTGAGAAGTCGGCAATGTTTTCGCACTAACGCGCGAGATCTCACTAAGAATGGAAACGAGTGTGAGATCGTAACGATTCCAAAAAAGGTGTAGTTACAACATGGACGGGCATCTTATTTTAGCGTAATATAGTTTTTTCTTGGTTCTTAAGAGGGCATATACTTTTTATAAATGTAAGCGAATTATCAGCTTCTTTAGATGTATATCTTCATTGTGCATAAATCGTTGAACTGCTCATGCTTTGTGCAATAAAAATATATTGATAAATAAACTAATAGAATTAAAGAAAGTATCATATCAGAGGTGGAATACACTACTTTTCCAATCAAAGGATAGGAGATAGAAGATTGTCATTCATCTTAGAATGCAATGTATTTATGATAAAGGTATCTCTTTTATATCTTTCAGTTATTTCTATCAGTATAGATTTGCACTAGTTTTTCACATCTACTTTACTTGTGACAGGGTTAATGCTGTGAATAATACATATTTCCTAAGATTCACTTACGTTTTTTGTATCCACAACAAAATTTTTCCTTTTCAATATCAAACAAAACATTATAATGTATATAATATATTTATGATTATTATTTACGGTAAAATTATCGATGAAGACTGTTTGGAAATAATTTTTTATTTATTAAAACATTGCCCTATTTCGATAAAATTTTCTTGGAGGACACTTGAAATATTGCGGCTTATTTAGCAATTTAAAGGAAGGAAGTACCTCTTGTAGTTACTGAGATATGTAGATTATAGTGAACCAGGTACAGAAATGGCCTCCGGAGACCATGTTTTTTGTGATAGTTTAGGCATTTGGACGCCAGATGTAGCGGCAATCGACCAGTTTCACATCTCGGAATGAGCGTAATATTGACTAAATTAAGCAGTGTTTTTGTCACTAATGTTGCTTTGTGTTAAAAAAAAGATAGTCACCCTCACGTCCGGATAGCAAGCTATAGTTGGTTTGCAAGCTAATTACACTTCCAAGTTCTTTTAACAGAAATAGGATATGAGTGTCTGTTAGAGTTGAATTAAGTCTAAATCGCCCTACCGGGGAAGCGAGGAAACATCAAAAATGGCGGAAAATCAGTCGAAAAATGGTCGTTTTTCAAACGAAATATATTGAAAATGGAAGGTACTGTGCTCGTTTTAATACTATATATATATATATATATATGCCGACATCCTTTATCTACAACATGGTGTACGCCAACGAGAAGAAGAGTACAAAACTTTCTGGTAAAATTATCGTTTAGGACCGTTTGGGAAATTTTTTTATACTTGAAATAGCCCGATTTCCGATAATTTTACCCAAACTTTTCACCAAAGTATATACTAATAATATTAAATTCACTCTAGTACGACACACTTAAAGCAAACACACTGATTCCAATGTGAATTACAATCGTATATTAATAAATTACTTGGCTTATTACTCGAAGTGTTTTGATCTCAAAATGTATAAGCAGTTAGTTCAAAAATCTAAGATTATCTTAACTCCTTTTACTAATTTACTTAACCGAATTTCCGAAAGCTCTTTATTTTCCGTATACTCTTCTTCTTCTGTCTTTTTAGGTAAATGACATCCGTAGTCAACCACCAAGAAATTTACCCAACAATATTGGTCAGCAATAATTCAACTAGTGATATACCTGCTTGTATTAATGCCATCTGTGTTTTCGCGGTTTTTTTTTCGCTCCCCTTCTTGTGTGAGCGTTTTCCCGCACAGTGGGTTTTTCTCCGAAAGCCTTCAGCCAAGGAGTTTTTTCCCGCACCGCAATTCTTTTTTTTACCTCTTCTTTTTATTTTCCTTTTATTTTCTTTTTATTATAAATATATATTTGTATTGTTTTTCCACCTTTTTGTAATTAACATTAGTTACCCTTAATGGTTAGGTGTAAGAGAGGCCCTAATGGGTCTAATCTAGCCAAATAAACAGTTTTTATTATTATTATTTACTGTGGGATTCCCAGTTCAGTTTTTTTCAACTCCAAACTCTAGTATTTATACATTTTAATCCTCCAGTAAATAGATTTTCAAACGTTTACGTATGGACTAAAAAAATTGCTGCTAAATTAGATAAAACTCCACATTGAATGGTAACTTTTACTCTTTGGTAACTCATTTTACGGAGGAAGAGGATGGGTGATGGGTGAGGCCCGGCAATGGACGATGCCACTAGTCGGACGAAACCATACCGCCCTTTGCCTACAAAGTCCCCCAAACGGCATGTTAAATTGTTCTGGGGCCATATTATGTAACTCGTCGGTTTGGAAGCAGTTGGTTCGATTTCAAATCCAACCGACTGGAGAGGAAATCGTGATCTCTCACCGACTCGGCCTCTAAATCCTATTCTGTTGCATCGTCGCACTGTGGGCTAGAATCGAAAAAAGCTGGCCAAAAATACGAAAGTGGTTTTTTTGAGTGCGGACTTTGAAACTTCGCATGGTCATTCTTGAATAAATTCTGCATATAACTGCGAAATATTTTCTCTTGATTCCCACGCGTTACAATTCTACAGGGGGTCAAAGTTGACCAAATTTTGCGAAAAATGCCGGTCTTCGATATTTCGAGAAATTCTTCAACTTCAAAACGATGCTGAATCCATTAAAAGTAAGTTATTGGAGAAAAAACAACGCCACGTTATAAACCTGTACTTTATCTTTCACAACCTATAATTTAATGATGGCGAATGAATAATTGCATATTTTATGCAACAAAATGGCGGACTCTCGTTTTAGAGAAACTTTTTACCTAAAGCGAGGAAAATAGTTGAGACGGACTCCGAGGGACATGAAGATATTTATACCACGTTATTCTTTGAAGCTTTATGAAGAGGAATCTGAAATAAAACCTTGCAACAATTTGCTACCCCAATAATAATAACGAATTTTCGACAACACTGCATGGGCAAATCCGCGCGGCGGAGTACGGCCCTCCAGGAAGAGAAGTGTTTGAAGACCTTCGAACCTTCATGCCTCTCAATGATAACTTTTAAATGCTGAAATTAACTTTTTACAAACTCTAGACGAAGAAATAATGAGCAAAAAAATATAAATTCAACCGTCATTCTTAAAGGAAGAGTGAATTTAGCAACAGCGTATATCTTTCATCAAGTATCAGAATAGAGTTACCATTTTTTTGATTTTCACTTTGTAAAATATTATGAAAGCTGTCTTTGATGTTTTTGAGCTATACTATTTCTCACAGACCCTCAATACCATTGGAAACCAGCCCACACGTGGGCGTGTGCCGCGGTGTCCCCGAGTTAAACTTTCGATTCGTTTTATTGCATGCAGCTGTGCTTCTTGCGGATTAACGGTTACCCTTCAAACTGCATTTTCGTGCTTTCTAGTTCAAAATTTTCGCAAACTATGAAAACTACAGTTTGGCTTTGCCTGTGGAAGAAGTAAGTTGTGCTCTTGTGCTCTCTCAGTAGCTCCTTGCATTCTTTAAGTTGTATATTCAAGAAGTTCGGGTAGTTCCCTTCAGCATTTCCTGGTTCAGTTTTCGACACTTTTTGGAGGATATTTTTATGGTAAGTTTTTTTATTACATTACTTTCTCTTTTTACTTGTAAATTCTAAGTATCCTGGTGAAAAACAATTATTTTCTCTATGCATCTGAAATGTTCTCATCGTTATTTGAAACTGTCTACTGTATTATTTTCTTAACGTCATACTGTAGAATAGATATAGTTATGGAATCTCTTTTGCATTTTCAGACATTAGAAACATTGTATTGGGTTTCTAGTTTATCATCTTTATACGTTGCTTGTAATTCCGTAAAAAAAACATTACTAATCTGCGAATTAGTCGGTTAACGCTACATAATAAAATGATGGAGGAAAAGAATGAGTCATTTTCTAGTAAAAAACAGCATTTAATGGATTTTTTCACAAGAAAACTTCACTAAGAAAGATGGGCAGGAAGCTCTTACTGTTTATCTGAAGAATAGTCTTTTTTCCGGCATATTCAAGAAAATGGAAACAAAGTTTCCGTGTTAATGAAAGGTTTATTCTGCGCAATTCCAGTTGGCTCAATGTAAATATTAATTTTCCTGATATTGTTATCCAGAACTTACCAAGTACTTCTATGACCCCAGGTACGTATAAAATAGTGATTTGAAATGTTTAGTATTTGAAATTGATAATTTACATCTAAGAAACGAACAATCGGACTTAAATTAAATTCATTTTGGTAGACGCAAGAGGACGGCCGGAAGTAGATTTCAATTTTTCAAGTGACAGATCGAAACGAAGGAAAACAGAAACAATTAGATCCACACTCTCCACAGCTGAACTATCTTATGCTGCAAGGATGACTCTAAGAGATGAAGGAAATGAAGCTGCTTCGAAGTTGCTGAAAGAAATTACCACAACGACACCTACAAGGGCAAAGAGGGTTCTTTCTAGGTGGAAGACAAGGGAACATGTGCAATCTCAGTTGTCAGGAGAAGAAGCATTATTACTAATTATATCTTCTGAGTTGAGTAAAACTCAATATAAAATTCTCCGTGAAACAGCTAAAAGTCATGGTCATAGGCTGTATCCTAGCTACGAAGTAGTAAAGGAAGCCAAAGTAACACTTACTTTAGCTATGATGCTTCAATATTGAATACATAAACATTTACTTTTCAGGGATAAACGAGGATCTTATAAAAAGATTTGCTACGATCTTAAAGGCAATTTCAAGCGGATTAACTCTGAATGAAAGAGCATTTGACGATTATTGCGGGGCTACAGCAGAGATGTATGTAAAGTTGTATCCATGGAACTATATGTCACCAACAATTCATAAAGTGCTGATTCACGGAGCTGAAATTGCAAAAGAAGCAATTCTACCACTGGGCCAACTCTCAGAAGAGGCGATAGAAGCAAGAAATAAGGACACGAGGAGATTCGGAAAACGTTTTACAAGGAAACACTCCCGAGTTGCTACGAATGAAGACTTAGTGCGAAGATTGCTTCTTACTTCTGATCCACTAATATCTATGTCAGCACCAATTCGGGCAGCAAATAGATCCAGGATTCTAAGTAGAGAAGTGAAGCAGCTCCTCATCCTGAATGAAGAAGAGGTAATCGCTTATGGAGATGCAGACTCCTCAGACGAGGATTGTATATAAGGCAGAAGGTAAGGTGCAAACTAGAAATTTCTTTAGAGTTATTCTTGACTGCATGATTTTGATGATAAATTAGCGATATAGCGATAGGAAAGAAAATGCGACGTCATAGACGTAGGAATAGACATATGTCTTAAAATACAGCCAAATTGGACATTTTCACCGATCACACGGAATGAAACTGGGGTTTTAAATTATGACTTCTCATTTCTAATATTAATAGCGGAAAAACTTTGCTTATAAACATCAAAACATATCATCGAAAAGCGTTGGTACGTTCCTAGTTCCTCTCAAACCAAGATCTTCCCGGAGGGCCATTGGCCGCCGCGCGGATTTGCACATGCAGTGTTGTCGAAAATTCGTTATTATTATTGGGGTAGCAAATTGTTGCAAGGTTTTATTTCAGATTCCTCTTCATAAAGCTTCAAAGAATAACGTGGTATAAATATCTTTTATGTCCCTCGGAGTCCGTCTCAACTATTTTCCTCGCTTTAGGTAAAAAGTTTCTCTAAAACGAGAGTCCGCCATTTTGTTGCATAAAATATGCAATTATTCATTTGCAATCATTACATTATAGGTTATGAAAGATAAAGTACAGGTTTATAACGTGGCGTTGTTTTTTCTCCAATAACTTACTTTTAATGGATTTAGCATCGTTTTGAAGTTGAAGAATTTCTCGAAATATCGAAGACCGGCATTTTTCGCAAAATTTGGTCAACTTTGACCCCCTGTAGAATTGTAACGCGTGGGAATCAAGAGAAAATATTTCGCAGTTATATGCAGAATTTATTCAAGAATGACCATGCGAAGTTTCAAAGTCCGCACTCAAAAAAACCACTTTCGTATTTTTGGCCAGCTTTTTTCTATTCTAGCCCACTGTGCGTCGGGCAGAAAACTACCAAACCGACTGCCCCCACCCACTTTAAGGGGAAACATCCAAGCATTTCCGAAAGTGACGGTCACTAGCTTCATCTCAACCAATGAGAGGGCAAACGAGTAGACAAATGAAGAATGAAACAAGGCGCGTAAAAGCAGATGTAAATATCGATGATATGTATGAAATTTTAGGTAACTAAGATTTGTTGTTGTCCTTTGTTGATTTCTTACTAAAGTTTTGAAAGAAATCTTACAGGGAAGATATTTATAATTGCATTAGTTAGTTTGTATGGCCTTAAATGGTTGATGTTTGAATTTAACATAAATTGCTAGCAGAAGATTTTCCTGTGCCCAAATTCGAGCACAAGGATACTTATGGTAATAAAATATCGATATCTAATATACTATCAGCCCTACAGTGAATCCCTAAATTTCGTAATTTTATTAACTGGAAGTCGGTGCGTGATTTTCAGAACTTAGTATCAGTGAAAGAAGTAGAAAATTAGTAAGTACATAGTACCTTCGATACACTCACTGACTGATTTCTTGGAGGTTAGATTTCCACGAATTCCTTAGGTGCTTCATAAAGTTATTGTTGGAACTGTTGCTGTCTTCAAATCAGTTTACTATTGGTCAGCTAGTAAGACCTCGATTCGTATAAACGGATAGGTATCTTTTCTATTTTATATTTGCTACAAAAGCAAAATCCTCTCGTCTCCTTTTTCCACCCACGTCAGTTAAAATTTAATCATTATACGTTTAAAAATTAGAAAATTCGATCGCATGAAATCCTATGACTAGGTTTAATTTATTTCTCTAATATTTATAGTTTTCTTCAAGCGGGGTCATTATTTTTCCATAGTCGAGTCTCGCACGGGGAAACAGTAACATATGTTACGGATGTTAAGCGTTCCCCAGCACTTTACCTAATGAATTATTGATGGTTATTTACATTTATTATTAAAAGATTAAAACGTTTATTTTATTCCACGTCCTTGGACAGATGCACGCTCCAAGAAACTTAGTACATACGTGCATCCATATGTGCTATGGCGTACATCATTTTGCATCTAAAAGCGAGAATCGCATTCATTTTATGCGATCGCATGTCTTATTGCGGCTTTATTTTACATTCTGCTAATTACGGGCATTCAATTAACGCATTTGCCTTGATGATATTGTTAAATATGCACACACTTGCCACAGTTCGTCTGCTAACCGACTGACTCCTATCGCTACCGACTCATTTTCATCATCGGTAGAATTCTCCGGATTCTACCGATGATGGCTAGCCGTCGCACAGTGTGATATTTTCGTAATCTAGAGGGACAAAAGTCAATTTTCTTACTTGTAAAATCGGGTCAAATTTTTGTATAGTTAGGAAGAGAACAAACCATACTAACTGGATAGGTTTATATTTCATAAAAACCGCGCAAACCAATAGAAAAAAGGGTCGAACCCGCTGACAATCTGAACTCAGCATGTCAAGTGTTCTAAGCGATAGCGTTATTTGTATAAGTTTACTTTAAGAATACACAGTGTTTCTGTGTGCTAGTAGCCGTTGTTTTTTGCTATTATTATAATACAATTACCAAAGTTAGTTTACATAATATTTTACTTTAATATGTGTTTTAATTTAATCATGAGCATCATTAGAATTGATCGCCGTCTTTTTCCGTATGAGAAAAACGCATGAGTCAGTTTGAACTTGAGTTTTAGTTTATTATGTCGCATTATATCAATGTGAAATGGTATTTGCCTGAAAGAATGACTTTTTAAGTATAGGAAATACTTAAATTTGCTTGCGCATATTTGCGAATTTGAATACACTTTCCTTAAACATTAATTAGTCGCGTCAGGGGGAAATTTGACCCCAAAATTATCTGAATTTTTAAAAACGCTTTCAACGATAAATCAACTGATTCAATTTATAAAAGTTCATAAATGATTCTTTAAGAAAGTGAATTTCGTTTTTTATGCGAAATAATATTTTCCATTTATTATTAATTAAATAAAATGTGTAAATATGTACCGAAATTGCAGTAACTTACATAATTGATACGTTTTTCTATTAAGAATCAACCTAACAGTTTCATACTTTTGGAATATGTAGTAGAGGATTTATTATTTTGATTTTATTTAGCAAAATTACACTATGTTATAAATGCCATCTATCGGAAAATAATAAAAATTAATTTCACTCCTTTCGGAAAAAAGTCAAAATATTGGAGGAATTTTCGATTTTTTTATGACACTTTCAATTTAGAGGTTTCCGATAATGACAAAACAATTAGTAATACTTTCAAAATCGTAAAATCAATCCTTATCAGCGCTACCAACCAAAAAAAGTGTTATCTAAAAATTTTTTATTAGGCTAAATTTGAGGAACATAAATTGTATTTCAACAAGCTGAAATTAATTAACATTTCCATACTTATATCCAGCCAAATAAGTTCACATAGTAGGGGTATCAACTTAAAAAAATATTCCAATGTATTCATTGCGTGGCTCTTTGTTACTATCTATTATATATAGATGCTTCTCCGGATTCATTCATGTATATAGATAGATAGATAGAGAGGATACTCATTCACAGGCTATCTACTAGGCTATTACATAACGTGCAACCGCCAGAAAAATGCTCAGACCAAGCGCTTGCTTTGATGTTTGATGCGAATCTGTCAACGCATCAACACAATGTAATCCGACAACAAACTAACAAATAATATGAGGACATGTATCCAGCATATTATAATATTAAAGCAGCAAAACAGCTGTGCTATCCGAGTGACGTCAATGCTACAGAAACCTTCGCAGAAATAAAATTACAATCTTTAATGGACCACACCATGAGGCGATTGTGCAAAGCGCAAGAAGAGGTCCATAGGAGAATTGAAAACTCTTGACATAATTGTGAAGTGGGGTTGTGATGGGGCAGAACAAAGTAGATACAAAAAGAGATTTTCTTGTGAAAATCGCTCAGACGAAAGTTTATTTAGTGGATCGATGGCGCCTATTCAGATATTCTCAGTGACTGACCAAAAAATTAAAAATATTCTTTGGCAAAACCTTTCCCCATCCTCCACAAGATATTGTCGTCCCACAAAGTTCGGGTTTGCCAAAGAAACTGCGAATGTCATTAAGACAGAGGTAGAACAAAGATTTAATGAATAGATTACTCTTGACTTCAGACCCATTTATAGCAAGCATAGGATCACTTCCTAAAACCAAACGAGGCAAAATCAGTAGGGAGGTATGTGACCTCTTAGAGATGAGAGCTCCAGCTCCAATGGATCAGGACGGAACCCTATCAGGTTTTTCTGATTCCGAAGAATCAGAAAGTGATATCGAAGAATCTGATGTTGATTCCGAATAATCCTCTAATTCATATTATATGTTGTATAAAATTAATTCCTTATTTTTCCTTTCAATTTGTTTTGTGATTAAAAATTATTACTTACCAATCTTATGTTTTACTGTACCTATTTTATTGCACATTGATCATCGATCATATTGAATTGTTATTATTTATAATAAAAATATGTTAAAAGATATCTTAACACTTTCCTTCCTAAGATTTAAATAACCTCATATCCCTCTCCTTGCTAACTCGGCCGTTGGCGGTCGTCACCGTTTGCGCTTAATCTCTTTGGGCCTGTGTGTCTTCTTTGCGTGTGGTTGTGTTTATGCTTCATGTAAACACTTCTCTCGCATTCCAAGACTCAATTCAAGTTAATAACTCAAGAAACACAAGAGAAATTAATATATTTTCCCAACTGCGCTTGATCCGCGTAGAGAAGTAAGAAAATTGACTTTTGTCCCTCTAGATTACGAAAATATCACACTGTGCGCCGGGCCAACTGGCCACGGGGACAACTGGCCGCGGGGACAACTGGCCGCGGGAACGGGAAATATTGGCCATGGTGTTATATCAATTATAATAAGTGAAGGAATTTCCCAACAACTTACTTCTTTCATAGGAAATGTTACGCAAAGCTAATATTTATTTAAAAAACATGATATTGTATATAATTCCCCATAATTTAAAGCAAAAATGTAGTAACCTCGTATAAAAATATGCTTCACAAAACCTCATAATAGGAATTCATCCATTTTAATTAAAATCACATGTAACAACAAGGAGACGAAATTGCTATTTTATTTTAGGTTAATGTCGGACCAAAAATGGTACAGATCTGGACTTTGAGGCATTTTCTTACAATGATCCGCGATTATAATGGTACATGTCGTACACAATTTTAAAGAGCAACTTATTTTCTTTATTATGATATCCATTAGGCGTCAGCGTTGTTCCCCTACCCCATCTGAGACGATGTGAAGCAAATCAAAACTCGGTGGATTCGCGGAAGTTCTTGACTCGATCATGGTCGCACGATTACTGAACAACAACCATGTCTCACAGGAATACCAAACCTTTAACACAACCTTATCATAAAGTCTTACGTCTTGCTGTACAATTTGACACCAGAATCTTGATTGATTCAGATTTGAGAAGCACCTGAATTAGGAAGCGATCTCGTACAAAATTTCTTTTATGAATTGAAATGTTGGAGTTTTCACTCCACACTCTTTGATCGATTTAAATAAATAAAAAAAACATTTTTTCTAGAATGATTACGAGAGGAGATACTAAATCGTAACTAAAAACTCATTTTCATCTAGTTAATTATATTTCAAACTTGAGGTTTTTAATCATGTAATCGTTATCGTAAAAGAAAATCAAAGTTTTACCATAGTCTTACGAAGGGTTGTATAACCTTATGAATTTGAATAAGAAAGTGCATTCACTTATGTTCAATAACTGGTAAATGGTTTGAGTTCCTAACAATCTAAGCTTCTTCTATATTTCTTTGCAGACTAGGTTTTAGCTTGAAATTTTACATATTGCTACAAATTGTAGTTATTTAATGTTTTGCATAGAGATGTTGTCATGGAAAACTTAACCCCAGCATCTATCCTCGTTCTTGAAACATATTACTTTCATTTCGCTAAGTACACCAAATATAATAATGTAAACGCCAGTAATGTGTTTAAATGGGAGAAATGTGCAACGGCCAACATCGAACCTAGATCTTTTTAGTAATTCTTTCTATGTAGGCCAATGATAAATATCCATTTGTAACAATGTCTGTAAATTCAAGTTGAAATGTTGGCTGCTACTGACTCGAACGATGTCTTACTTTACCGATATATTCGCTATGAGAGAAAACATAATATGCCCTGGACTCGAACCCAGGAGTTATATGTACGTAGATATTTCTTTTTCGGAAACGTTTTCCCAACCTCCATCCTTGTTCGCTGCAAGAGCTCCTTATGGTTTTGATAAGTGCACCAAAAAATAATGAAAAACGACCCCAATGCATTTTAAATGGGTGACTATTTCACCGGCCTAGTATCGAACCAAGGATGTGTGAAAATTCAAGTTGAAATATAAGCTGCAACTGACGAATGCAGACGATTTTTTTGGTATTCTTTGAATAATCGTGACTTTTAGGACATTTTACTCCACGGCAACGTAAATAATTAGGATACAGAGTTAATTTCTTTCTCTTGAATAATTAAATATTTGCTTCACCTAACACAAAAACACTTTTTGTCACAGCTACTTTCATTCAGTCAGAATAAGACTTCAAATTTTAAAAACTGTGATTTCACATATCTTATCAATATATTTGATGCCAATTTCAAAAAGAAATTCACATAAAGTAATTTTTTGATGACTAATTAAAAAACTTGCTCAATTCATTAAATATTTACCAAGAAAATTTTATTGAGCTATCTGTACGGCAATATACTTAAAATTAGATTTAAAACATACTAAGTCCAAGATTCTCTGTTTCGCATCCCTCATAATTTTGAAATGTGCAAATGATTCTGTTTTACTTATATCACGGGTTAACCTATGTTTACTTTTCATTTTTCTTGTTCATTATTCCTATTTGTTTTTCATTTATTTTTATGGTTGCATTGCATTTTCATTTTCTGGTCTATATATCGTGTGCATTTATCTCAAGGTGTTAATAGCGAAAGTTAATAAACTGTTAAATATTCCTTCAACCTTTCTATTTTAATTTTTTAACCTCAGTGAATTCTGATGAATGATGCATTGAAAGCGCAAATATATTTAATGCTATTTCGTTGGAGATCAACGGATACTACAGCCGAAGAGTTGTGTTGTTGCTGTATATTGCTGGCGATTGGAATTCAAGAAAACTGTAATAAAGTAGAGGGAAATATAGAAGAAGCTTAGAGTGTTAGGAACTCAAACGATTTACCAATTATTGAACATAAGTGAATGCACATTCTTATTCAAATTCATAAGGTTTTACGACCCTTCGAAAGACTATGGTAAAAATTTGATTTTCTTTTACGATAACGATTAAGGGATTAAAACCCGCAAGTTTGAAATATAATTAACTAGTTAAAAATGAGTTATTAGTTACGACTTAGTATCTCCTCTCGTAATCTATCTAGAAAAAAAATGCTTTTATATTTATTTAAATCGATCAAAGAGAGTGTAGTGAAAATTTCAACATTTCAATTTATAGAAGAAATTTTGTACGACATGGATTCTTAATTCAGGTGCTTCTCAAATTTGAATTAATCAAGATCTGCTGTTGAAATTGCACAGCAAGCCTTAAGATTTTGTGACAAGGTTTTATTAAAGGTTTGGTATTCCTGTGAGACATGGTTGTTGCTCAGTAGGGTGGATCGAAAAACTTGTTTCTCAAAATCCGTCAACGGCTAGTGCTTAAAGTTTGTGGTTGATGGTCTTAAAAGTTTTAAAGTTTTGTGAAGAATGTCAAACGTTTGCATTTTTTCCTGATGGTTTCTCAATATGATTTAATGGCAAAGAAGTACTTATATTGCTTGGTTGTTGCTTAATTTTAAAGATTTAGTACGTTTGAATCAAGGAAAATAGATTCTCATTTCGCCAAAATTTGTCAAAATACGACAATATACAGAAATCTTACGGATGTTGGTTAGACAGTAGGGTGGGTCGTTTTGTCATTTTCTTTCTGATAGAAATGATTACCCGGCAAAAGTGGCTCACCCGCATTACTGATATAATTTTCTTTCCTAATCAAATACTATATTTTGTGAGAATTGTTGCCTCGAAGTTTCGAAATTTCGGCAAGAAACGTTAAAATTGCAAAATAATTCTAGTTCGATTCAAACGAATATTTTTTTGGATAAAGATATGTCCTTTACGACGCAAACTGTCACTCAAGCCTCTATATGTCGCATAAATGCTTCTGAATCGGGCAGAGATGTCTCCTATGGGGCCAGAATAGAAGGCAAATTAATTTAGAACTAAGTAAATAGAAGTTTTTTGTACCTCTTTCCGTTCTCGTAAATTTCTTTACTTGGTGGCTCGTAGCGGTAGCAAAGCAGAGCTGCACCTGTTTCTTACATTTAATATTCTATTTGTTGTATGGATGCTATTATTATATTTTAAAGTAAATCCTGGCCTACCATAATGTTGACGAGATAAATGTTCTTGGGATTAAATGAAGGAACACCAATAATGGTTGGAAGGGTGAAAATCTTTAAATATTCAAAAAATTAACAAGAAACCAATTGAATGGTCTGTTTATCTTTTACATGACAATGAACTTCTATTCGACTCCATTGGTTTTCTAAATAATTCCTCGAAAATTCGAAGAATTTCATCCTTCCAACAAGTTTAGGTGTTCTTTCTTTCACCTTCAAAAACAACAATCGCAGCATCTTTCATTTGGGTCATGCAGTACTCGAAAATATGATAATAATATTTATAAAACATATCAGATGTTAAATGTAATAAATATGTTCCAAGAAGTGAAGGAATAGACGAGGACGGAAGAGCTTACACAAAATTTAAATTTAAATTAATTCGCATCCTATTCTGGTCCCATAGGAGTCATCTCTGCGCTATACAAAGGCATATAAGAGCCATCTTTAGGCTAGAAGGGCAGATTTAGTCGCAAATGACATATATTTATCCGAAAAATATTCGTTTTAACCGAACTAGAATATTTGGAAATTTTAAAGTTTCTTGCCGAAATTTCGAGGCAAAAATTCTCACAAAAGATGTAATTTCCTTTCCTAATCAAATACTATCAGTAATGCGAGTGTGCCACTTTTGCAGGGTTTTACATTTCTATCAGAAAAAAGAGACAAAACGACCCACCCTACTGTCTAACCAAGACCGTAAGATTTCTGTATATTTTGTGAATTTTGACCAATTTTGGCGAACTGAGAATCCATTTTCCTTGATTCAAACCAACTAAATCTTAAATATTAAGCAAAAGCCAAGAAACATATATCTATTATATATAGACACTACTCAGGATATACCTATATATGTAGATATATCTATTTTATATAGATATACAAAATTAAGATTTCGTTATCCCCATATAAATCCATAGAGTAATGTAAATAGTTTTCTGGGATCGAACCAAGGACGATCAATTAAATCTAAAACACATCTTTAAAAGATATCTATGATTCTATCTATATGCCAAATTTCTAGTTTCTACAGTATTGGGAAGGGGTTCAAAATAATTCTTAAAAATCGGATCATTTACTGATTGTAGAGACGCTCGGTGTCGAACCCAGGGCATATTGGCAGCTGTGAATGCACAGTATGACTTGTAAGGACTTGATCTTATCTCATGCAAAGTTTGAAGTTGATATCATGCCGGGAAGTACCTAAAATTTGTTTCTGTTATCTCCATAAAAAATGCATTGAGGAATGTAAATGGCTATCTGGAATCGAACCAAGGACAATCAGCGAAACTTTCAACAACGTAAATAAAAGATATTTACGATCTTTATCCACATGCCGTGTTTCAAGTTTCTATCTTATCGAGAAGTGATTTAAAAAACTTAATGTGGCTTTTAGGACATGATGGTTTTTTTAACCTAAAATAAAATAGTAATTTCGTCTCCTTGTTGTTACATATGATTTCAATTAACATGGATGAATTCCTATTATAAGGTTTTGTGGAGCGAATTTTTATACGAGGTTATTAAATTTTTGCTCTAATTTATGAGGAATTATATAAAATATCATGTTTATTTAAATAAATATTAGCTTTACCTAACATTTCCTACGAAAGAAGTAAGTTGTTGGGAAATTCCTTCACTTATTATAATTGATATAACACCATGGCCACTATTTCCCGTTCCCGCGGCCAGTTGTACCCGCGGCCAGTTGTCCCCGCGGCCAGTTGGCCCGGCGGCCAGTTGTCCCATCCCGTCTTAAGGTTACACATTCCCATACAAGGGCGTCGCCAGGGGGGGGCATGGGGGGGCAGCTGCCCCCCCCCCCCTGGAGACCCATTCGTATTTTGGCTCGGGATGTGTTGTAGAAACAATTTTTGGGCACGAGCGTATTTGAAAAGAATTTAGACCCAAAACAAAGTCAAGTGTTGGCACGTGTAAACACCAGTGATGGGAAAAGTACTTCCTCATAGGAAATTCATTTATACCTCCAGCGCAGCAAAAATATTTCAGCAATACTTTGTAGTAGAGTCCTTCGCCCCTTCCCTCCCAAGAGAAGAAAAGTTCGGTTTCAGGGTGAACAATGTAGTTAGAACTGCCTCTCGATGCGATCAGAGCGCGAGGTTATGCGATTATGTCCTCTCTCTCAAACTACCTTGAGTATCGTCCGACAATCGCCGGCAGAAGACAAAGGATTCAGTTTTTTTTCGTTTTCCCTTCAAATGGACATAAGAAAGTTTTGCGGTGAGTATTTTGCAAATAGGCCCAAGCAGTGGCGCAGCGAGGGGGGGAAGTTTAGGGGTTCGACCCCCCCCCCCAAGAAGTCCTATGACTAGCTTTGCATGCCAGTAAATATGGCTCCGATTACAGCTAAGTTGATGTTTTCGGTAGCAGAGCAGGCCTAGAGCCAACATCGATATCAATGGGACGCTACGAGTGTTTCGCACATAATGTTCAACGCATGCACTTCTTAACCATATCCTTTTGTTAGATGACTCACACCATAAGATAAGATTCCCATGAGAAGAATTCGAAAATACTGATTCGTTTACTCCTCGCAAAAACTCAAGGGAACATTCGAGAAGTAATTCGAAACTTACACCCTGAAAACATAGATTTAGATTACGTTTGAGAGACAAACAGGTTGATAAAACGCTCAGTTAGATCTTCTTCATGTGACTGTTTTGAGGGTGTGAATTCAAAGCTAGGCTCTTGAATAGTGCTTTTGAGAAATTCACAGGGAACAGTTCGAAGGAGAGTTTAGTTTGGATTTCATAAGGTACAGATGGACATCCGAAAATTTTTTTCACAGTCCGCTAATAGCTCGAGGCCTCTATCGGGAAAACGTAAGTTAATGTCTATGTAGTTTTTTGTAAAATGACCATTATTAGTTGCATATATTAGGATTGTATTATTTTAGGGCTGTTATCGGAGGGCACATCTCAAGATGAGTTAGCGACAATTGCAAAGTTACTTGTTCCATTATTAAGCATTCTGGACGATTAAAAGTCTGTACAGTAGGCTCTTCATTACTCGGGATGATATAAAATATACCGATCCATATTTTATTACCCGTAAATTTGCTGTATAGTTACGAAAATAATTCAATAACCGGGTTTCCGTAGAGATTTGTAAAAGAATTGGAGCAATACAAGATATCAGTAAAAATTTATTTTCGATGATATAATTAATAATATACCATTTTGGAAGCAAATCAGTCAGCTGAAAGGTATTGTGCGCGTAAGTTACGCACATATTTATCGTAACTGTGACTTGATGACTTGAAATAAATTTGAGAAACTTTTAAAACTGTGACTTACATTCTTCAGCTTCCTTTTCGATGCAGCCAATTTTTCTCTTGTGATAGAATCCCACGAATCTCATATCTAGTTATGCAATGCCGATTCAAAATTTCATTTCGTGGAAAATTTTTGTTTCCTTTGTACACTCAGTGCGTAAGACTGGGTTTTCTATCATCTCTCCGCTGGTAAAACCACCTATCACTTAGTCTAAATAATTGTAAATTGACGTCTTCATTTTTTCCACCTTGGTATATAACTTGATTTCTGCAAATTCAATTATAATATCAACTATAATCAAGAGTCTACAGAATATTTTAATGCAGCCGAATTTGTACTCTCCGGTATGTGACGCATTCAATTGAATACTTGGCTAATACATAAATAACGAAATCAGGCTTAAATGTAAGCCTACCAGAAAATTTCATCTGATATAAATGATTTTTTGTTTCTTAGAAGAGGAGGTAATTTTAAAAGCAACGGATGAAGTCATTCCTAAGAAAGCTGCTGATGATATAGTCTAATAACGAAAGATGTTCAAATAAGGATGGGTGCACCAATGTGGTGATTTATTCAAAAACAAAAGTTCCAATTTTCCTCAAGAGATGGCACTAGTGGCGAAGTTTATAAACAAAAGTTCCAATTCTCCTCAAGAGATGGCATTAATGGCGAAGTTTATAAAAGAAAGTTCCAATTTTCCTCAAGAGATGGCACTAGTGGCGAAGTTTATAAACAAAAGTTCCAATTCTCCTCAAGAGATGGCATTAATGGCGAAGTTTATAAAAGAAAGTTCCAATTTTCCTCAAGAGATGGCATTAGTGTCGAAGTTTATAAACAAAAGTTCCAATTTTCCTCAAGAGATGGCATTAGTGGCGAAGTTTATAAACAAAAGTTCCAATTTTCCTCAAGAGATGGCATTAGTGTCGAAGTTTCTAAACAAAAGTTCCAATTTTTCTCAAGAGATGGCATTAGTGTCGAAGTTTATAAACAAAAGTTCCAATTTTCCTCAAGAGATGGCATTAGTGGCGAAATTTATAAACAAAAGTTCCAATTTTCCTCGTAAGTTTTAAAATATAGCGTTAATGTAAAAGTTTAATTTAAAAGTTCGATCAGTAAATAGACCTTTGCCATTTTCGATGTATTCATGGGAATAGAATCTTTTTCGAGACGTTTACTTCTAAAATATATCAATAATTAATACAATATCAGTAAACAATATAACAATTAGTTGATAAGAGTAAATAATTTAATAAAAATAACTTTTTAATTTAAAAAAAGGAAACGTATGAATTATGCCGATGTTATCAAATGCGTACTTCAACGATGGAAAACTATATTAATTTTTTTCTTCGTAACTTTGCTACGTAGAAACATGGTTTTTAACACAGTTTGTAGTCAATTTTATGCACTAACTTCCTATTTATTTATTTCCAAGTCTATTTAATTGCACTTGCAGCGATGCAAAACGAAAATTGAGTACGCAACCAGCAGAATGGTGACGTCACATTGTATTTAATCATATAATTTCTCCAATACATTGCAACTTGTGGCAATGATATTTACATCAAATTGTATCATAATCTACCCTTTACACAGGAGTAATTTTTTCCAGCAATGCGCAATTTTTTTGATGATCATTTTTACATTTAATGTATCGGCTTTATAATCCGGAAGTGGTGTGTAAAACAGAACGCACCGACATCCCTCATTCCTGTTATCGTCTCTGATGTTTCCACTAAGTCATACCCCATTGCCAGACAAGAAACGATTATTAATATATTAGAATTATTATATCTCCTCTTCCTATCGAAGGAATCTTTATATCTTTTTTCTCTATTGTCAAATCTCAAATAAAGTCAAATTGTCACGATCTCCGTGTATTGTCCATACCGAGATCGATAGCCATAATTGAATTGACATTCGATACATTAAATGTACTATATAATACACTTCGACACTAATGCCATCTCTTGAGGAAAATTGGAACTTTTGTTTAGAAACTTCGCCACTAATGCCATCTCTTGAGGGAAATTGGAACTTTTGTTTATAAACTTCGCCACTAATGCCATCTCTTGAGGAAAATTGGAACTTTTGTTTTTACAATCTTCTCCGCTAATGCCATCTCTCGAGGAAAATTGGTACTTTCCTTATTAAACATTGACATTAATGCTGCATCTCCAGAAAAATGTGAACTTTTTTTAACTGAAAAATAAAAATATCCCTAATTAAACTGCAACATTACCATAAGTTGAGATATAATTCAGTATCATACTTATACTATATTTAGCAAAAGTCTACTTTACCTAGGAAGGCGGGTTGAAAAAATAAATGAAAACTTTTTTAACCAAATATCTTTTCCTATTTATAATAATTAAAGAAATGTTTAAACATTCATGTTCCAATATTGCATTAACTTTGATATTTTTCCTATTTATAAGTAACCTAACAGTTTCAAAATTTTGGAGTATGTAAAAAGGGTTTATTAAATTTATTTTTAATAACGAAGTCACTCTATGTTTCAAATGCCGTAGGAAAATAATGAAAATTAATTTCTCCTTTCGAAAAAAAGTCAAGATATAGCGCATAAATAATTTTTCGATTTTTTTACGAAACTTCCAGTTTAGCAGTTTTCGACTATGACATACGATTAGTAATATTTGCATTATTGTAAAATTAATCCTTATCACTGTCACCAACCTGTAAAAGTATAATTTAAAATTATGTTTTTGAATCTTGTTAAACTTGGGTCCTACAAATGATGTTATAACTTTTTGTTATTAATAAACCATTCTTAACCTACATCCAGCCTAACAACTTCACGAAGCAGGGTTACTAAATTCAAAAAGAAAATCCTTCAAATATATTTATTGAGCTGCTCTTTGTTACGATATTAAAATATGCGAACACAGATTTGATTTACAACAGATTAGCGGACGAGCATGTGTCTGAGGAAGACTACAAACATGCTAAGAATGTGTGGGAATCTTTTGTAGATATTTCCCTTCTCCGGAAGTGATGTTTCCTCAAGTTTCTCGATTGAGTTTGTGTAATCATATGGGTAGACCCCCTTACGTGTGACTGCATAAAGATCTGTGCGGTATTGGGACCTCGGTAGAGCTGTGGTGTCTCACATCCATTGGGCGTTATGAGAACATAGCAAAAGCTGAATGGTTCGTGTTTCTGAATAGCGTGCGTGTAGGATGCGTTAGGTAAAGATTCACAAGTGCTGATACCTTCGAGAATACATTCAAAGTCTGCATATATTACATAAGGAACTGGAAATGAATGCCCGAGTTTGGTAAATTTTAATATCTTATCCCCCTCGATAGGAAGCTCAATTCTCGCGGGTTTTTTACTATTACAGTTCGCTGTATGCGTCTCTAATTTTTTTCGTTATGATAATGTATGAAGCATCGTTTGCAAATGTAAATTCTACGACATTTTTGTTAGCTGAAGATGGATTAGACTCTCGAAGTTTTTAATCCAGCAATAATGAGCCGTGTTGTCATTTGTAATATATAATAGGTCACCATGATCTGCGAGCTCGGTATTTACAATTTTTATTGGATAGAAATTGTTTTTTTCGTCTAGCCCGAAAACGTTAATAGAAATTTTATTTGTTCGCTAGAATTTAGGAATATCGGAGAGTTTGACTGGGTATTCAATACTATCTCAATCGTACCCATTGTCGAATTCATCCGTATTATCTTTGTAGACTCGTTGAGGGTCTTTATGTATGTTCTTTCCCCAAACCGCGTATTTAAAACAAAACTGATCGTCATTCCTAACATTTACAACGGATTTTCTGCTTGCGATCTTGGGTGGTAACTCAATAAAGGTTGATCCGCGTAACGGAGTGTAACGATTAATTCGGAGTTCTAAACCCAAGATTTTACTCAGCGCCCACCCTGATCCCTTCACCTGCATCTCGGATTTTTCCTTAAGTAATTTTCCAAATAAACTTTCTAAAATTTCCCCAACGTCATCGGCTAGCAAAACCCTAACGTTTTTCGTTTTGAATGCTCGTTCTATCGTCTCCTCACCCCTGTCAAAGTTTGCCATAACCACAATATTAATTTTAAGGACAGAATTACTTAGCTCATCCCTTATCCTCGGAATTAAAAGATCGGAAGTATAATTTAGAAATGATATAAGGTCTTTACGCGCTTCACTCACCACCCAGTAAGTTTTCAGTCGACCCTTTATAGCCCTGTCAATCTCAACGATCGAATGGTCACAATGGAATTGAGGGTTCAACTGACTGTACTCCATCCTAAAAGTTTTGAAAAAAATGTTAAAAAATAATACTAGGGAATAACTCAAAAGTATATATACTGATACTTACTCAGATTTCTGTTTAAACTGTTAATACTTTACTGTATTTCTTCTTAGAGGAAATAATTCCAAACAGGAAGAATAACTCCAAAACCTTGAAACGGAAGAATGAAGCAAAGTCACACCAAGTCTTCAATGACAAAGCGTAGGAGTAAATGAGAAAGTTCCCCTCATTTAGTTCTATTTAAATTATTTACCCCCATTACCGCTTCATTACAAACGTTTCTTCCTATTCAAGCATAATTTCAACGCGTTAGGGGGAGTATAAACGCTACCCCTAGTTTCCTTACTCTAACTCATCCCCTAGGTAAATTTTCTCACCTACTCATTATAAGGTATTCTTTTACATCATTTTCATGAGATTTTGTTTCGAGGAGAGCATTTGATATCGTCTTTGGTCAGCAGAAGTTACAAGTACTGCATAATCAGCGGATTCTAGGAGTGCGTGCGTGTTGAAAGATTATTTCAAAAGAGAATCCCTTATTCCACTTAATCATTTCTATCGGTGAATAAGTTTATCTATAAGAGCCCGAGATCCATCATCTTTGTACTTGCGTGAATTTTTAAAAATGAGTTAAGTAATTCAGAAGAACTGTTCACAAATTATCAACATAAAATGAGGGTACTATCTCTAGTAATTCAAAATTTTTTCTCGTTTTTCATAACCTTGCTGATTGATAAAATGCAAAATTACTTTCAAGTATTCTAAAATTAATACCAATAAGTCCGCGTACTCTTGTGAAAAAGCAAAAAATATTTTAAACAGAGTAGATAAATTGACAATTTTTGTGAATCTGAAAGTGGTGAGTTGGAGGATGCAAAAACTAGTATTGAAAATATTTTCAACTAAATAAAAAGTGTCCGTTAAAACCTATGTAAGTATCACTTGCCCTAGTAAATGATATTTTCAAGCTGATAAAAATAAATTAATGGAAAACTTTTGATGACATTTTATAAGAAGGAAAATAAAAGATTACGACAAGGAAATAAAAAAGAATATTTTGGAAACATGCAATTCTTAAATAAGCAATTCTAGCATTCAGTTAATCAATTGATAATTAATTTTTAAAGAAGTGTGAACATTTTCATAATTCCCTCTAAAAATGCAGCGGGGAAAGTACTAGCGGGCGGGGGTAAGCGGTGGGGCAAGCGGTGACGCGCGAGGGAGCGCGGGAATTGCTTTTAAACATTGTCTTTAGTAGAATGACCTTGAAATGCGCTAGGATAGACTTTTTGTATCTACTCATAGGGATCTAAAATATTCTCCAGCACTAAGAATAAGGATCGATTCGTAAGCATAATGAAACATTTACGGTTTGATCACAGAGAAACTCGGAGTCAAGCTCTGAGAGAAGAAAAATTTGCTTTAGGTTCTGAGCCTTGGCATACATTTATAACTAACTCCCGAGCCTGCTACAACCATGACGAGAGTGTTACGGCCGATGAACAATTATATCCTACGAAGTGCCGATGCCCATTCATCCAATGCATGCCGAATAAGCCAGATAAGTTTGGGATCAAGTACTGTGTATTAGCAGACGTGAAGTCTAAATAATGCCTAAATGCATTTCCTTATTGTGGAAAAGATGATGCTAGGGGATCAAGGCAGTCTCTTGGAGAATATGTTGTGCTATGGTTGGCAGAGCCGTTCAAAAACTCCGATATCAACATAACTTGCAACAATTACTTCTCTTCAATCAGCCTCGCTGAAAAACTAAAAAAAAACAAAATCTCACTGGTTGGAACGATAAGAAAAAATGGAAGAGAATTACCTCCTTCGGTTCATCACAGCGATGAAATGTACTGAACTAGAGTTTATAAAAATAGACTAGGCCATAGCTTGACAAATTACCAAGCAAAAAATATAAAAACTTGCTTTTAATCAGTACAATGCATCCGGACGTGATGATTTCTGACTCAGAAAAAGAAACCGGATACAGTTTTGTTTTACAACTGCAACAAAGTAGGAGGTGATATAATGGATAGCATGTGCCGGAAATATTCAACTCATTCGGCTGCAAGGAGATGGCCAGTGCATGTATTTTTTAACATATTGGACCTGGCCTCAATAAATAGCTGGGCTCTAATCAAAGAAACCACTGGGCGTAAACTCAGCCGGAAGGAGTAAATTCAAAGACTTGTATTAGAAATTATTGGAATCTTATTATAGATAGAGCTTTACTTTACAGGTTAGATGGAAGAGGAGACTTTTTAGTCTCAATCCTCAATCTCGCCTAATAAAGACCCCTAATAATAATAATAATAATAACAATAATAGAGCCACCTCCCTCATGTTCCTTTGCAATGTCGGGAATTTCATCAGGGGAAGCAAGTGCGCCAATAAGACCGCAGAAAAGAAGAAAGTGTCAGATCTCACCTGGATGTTATAACAAATCCAGTAATTTGTGCCTAAAATGTAGGAAAATATACAGTGGAATATGCTCTGTAAAAGTGGCAATGTGCAGAATCTGAATCTGAATCTGGTAAAAAATTATGTACTCTTGGATACATAGAGTGGTATTCTCTCTTATCATATATCTTAAAAATGTTAATCCATTACTTAATAAGGAATAAATATTAATTTGTAAGAACAATAGCGAAGCTTTATTATGATATCAAACCTTACATTGTGAAGATGATGAAGTGTTACTATAATGACTTGGATTTATTGTAAACTAGCGAATGATGGAAGGAAATAACATTTTAAGAATGATGTAAGTATTAAGGTAAGTCTAAAATAAAAATCAACGTAATAAAACTAGCACCAGAGTGGATAAACTCAGAATGAGATATGAGTAAGAAAAGGCCATTCTCGATAAATGCATGATTAATTGATAGGTTTTCCATGAAGGTCTGATCGCTGCCTTCACTTTACAGCCGAAAATGTTAGTAACCCTGCTTCTTTATAGTTTATAAACTTATTCGGGATCCCCAAGAGTTTCGACAAATCACATGAAACAAATCTGTGCTCAAAATATCCCTTTAGTTATTTATTCTGCGAACGCATAACTCTCTGTTTAGAGATCCGTTCTTACGGTTGGTAGCCCTGATTTATAAGGCTAGAACCCTTGACATTAATTCTAATTGTTCAAGAAAGCTGATTGAGTGTAAACTTGAGATATCAGTTTGAGATTTACCTGAGAAAAACATTGGAAGAACATTTTATAATGATGAAACTAATATGTTGGCAATCCTGCTAAAAATTTTTTTATGAATTTTAAAATGTTATAGAACGATTTGGCATTGACGAAAACCAAAGATTGAAAATTTTCACGACGAAATTCGAAAAATTCTTCCGCCATCGTATTTGATGGAGGTTTTTTCCAAGGCACGAACGAGTGGTTTTATATGGTTTCCGTCAGATGGCATAACAATCTTGGCGTGACGTGACTGACTTTTATCAACAATTCGGACTTTTTTCCACTTATTCCGAAAATATGAGTTTCATTGGTCCAGTATGAATGGATAAAATATTCTAGAATATGAAATTCTGCAGATTTAGGACATCAGTCAACATTTTGTTTAATTAATTAAAATTTAAACAAAATACGAGGTAAAACACCTTATCAGCATTTGTGTAATGGTTAAAATTAGAAGTTATGCAATATTCAGGTCCTTAAAAATCATAAAAGTATTTAATTACGAGTTTTAAAAGTAGGTGGTCAAATGACCACCTCCCGTCCTTCTAGGTAGGCCGAAACTGCCGTCCTCCTAGTGTTAATGAGTTTGCCATAGAAGCGTTCAACTCCTCTAGTTTTCAATACATTTAGTTTTTAAAAGATTTGACATATTTGTAGTAAGAAGCGGGCATGAATAAACTAGCCCCTGTAAGTTAGGCATTTTTCATTTTAACAGGCAGCTTGCCCCCCCCCTAGCCCAGTGGCTGGCGACGCCCTTGTTCCCATAGCTCACTGATCCGCAGAGACGAAAGCGTCCGAGCTTGGAAATTGACATCTGATTAACGACGGCGAAAAGATGCGACAATTTGATTCCAAAAAAACAAATAAAAAAACTAGGACAGGAAGTAGTTTGATAAATATCTACGAATCAATAGAAAGATCGCCGATACGTACGTATGAAACCGTGCTCTAGAATTATACAATCTTGAGACTGTTTTAACCACATAAAGTTAAAAACTTTAATTAGCTAAAAACTTTATCTAAGGTTATTAGATATTTTACCGGTTTTAAATTACACGTCGTTACTCTTTTAGCATTGTCTCGAGTACGGCGTAAATTAATAATTACACCTACGTCATCTTATTTGTGAACAATCGATCGATAAAAATCGTCAGAACAAAGACAAACTAATTTTGATTTTTTTCATTTAATTCATAGCTTATTTTTTAATTTCAAGCCTTTATCATGGGTGATTCGAAGAAATACGCAACGAAAATTCCTGCTTCAATTCTTCCATATTTAGAAAAACACAGAATTTACGAATTTTTTCAAGTAAGAAGTGTACAATCATTAAAAATTATATTTTCAGAAAATTAATGAACGATCTATTATTTCGACGAAATAGGATCTTCTAGCCAAACTTATTGTCAACAAGCCAGAAGACCATTTACTTTTTCTCAGAAATACCATCGCAGAATTTATTGAACAACAGACATCAACCACTACGTTTTATCTTTTGGTAATGAGATAATATTAATTCTTAAATTTTACTCATCTTAATTATATTTAAATCTATTAAAAAACTATTTCCCATAAAATTTAGAAACAGTTTTCTAATTGATTCTTATAAATGCTCAAGTCCTGTAAATTGTGAATAAGATTTAAAACTCGGTTTTCTAAATAATTCATCATTTAAGAGTAAGAGTCACGAAAAGACTAAATACATCAACTACATATAGTTATCAGTGAATAAAATCAACTGTAGCTCGATGAATGAAACATTATCTACTTGTTCATATGATAATGTATGAAGCTTTCCCTACTTTCACGAAAGAAAGATGCCTTGAATATTGGTCTAATTCATGAAGGATGAAGATGCAATGGGAAAAGCTGAGATTGAGCCAAATGAAACTGATGAAAAAAAAATAAACGAAAAGAGAAATAACTCAAAAACCACTCATAAACTACCAGCAGTTTTATCTGAAGAAAATGCAACAAAATTAAATATTGAAGAAATGAATGGTGACAGAAATGTGAGCAGTAATATATTATTAACCAAAGAGCAGCCAGAATTTTATGAAAAAGTAATCAGTGACTGGAGAAAAATAAGGAGAAGTAAAAAATGGTTCAGCATCAGGCATTTAGCAAGGAGGAATGACTCAGATGATGATGATACTATTTCAAGTACTTTTGTTAAAAATTCAGAACAAATTGAACTCAGAATTAGCTTGAGTCTTAATACTGAAGAAAAATTACTAAAAAAATCTGAAGCCAGTGATTTGTATCCACTTGATATTTCTGAAGATGACTGGAATAAGGTGAAACGATCTATCAGAACTTTCAACATCAAATTTAGCAAAGATGGAAAAGAAGACAGCCAATCCGATAGTAAAAATTCATTTGAGAATGTAATTGGACTTAGTATAGTTGAACCAGAAGAAAAAGGAGAATTTGATGATGAGCAAAGAAAATTTGGAGAGGAGCTTGCAGAGGAAAACAGAGATGATGTTACGCCATTTGTTATCAAATTAGTTGAAGAAACAGCAAGCAAAATGATGAGAAAAAATTGTGATAAGACTTCATCAGGCTACCAGGGGTTGCAGAAATCATTTACTTTCCCAAGAGGACCATACATGATACCTCGAGTTGTGATTTTGGGTCCCCCTGGTTCAGGAAAGAGTCTTCAGGCATCTCTACTGGCAAAGAGGCTGAATTTAATTCATCGTTAGTAATTATTTCTTGTTTAAAATGTTCTCTTGACGTTATAACACTAAAGAAAAATAAAATATAACAATAATATAATTATTATATTGTGAATAGAATGGATGCATGGAAAGTATAAATTAGAATGTAAAAAAACCAGAATCTGTCCATAAAGAGTCGAGTTTAAAATGCTTTCAGCAATACTATTACAATTGTTGTACAGTTAATAAGTTGTATATCAACACTATATCACATGATATATAATGTGATCATTGATAGGGTAAAATATTCCAATTATCTAATTATATCTTATCTGAGCACCTCTTTAGATTATGAAGATGGCAAAACATTTCATGTTATATATCTTAACGTAAACAAAAATATTTTTGAAATATGAAACAAAAAACAGTTCAAATTGTAAAATTAAAGCATTTTTAGCCATTCCTGTATATTAATAGAGGATTAAAATTCTTATTCATAAGTGTTCTACCATTTGATAGGTTCATGTGCCTTAATATGTCATGCCAATTTCAATGCCATATCTCTTGTTTATAAGTAACTTACCTCACACTTAAAATCATCTGACATCTTTTCCCTTTGTCTTCCCCTCTTGACTTTTCTTTTGCCTCCTTCCCTTCCTATTGGAGAGTAACTGCACTTGAACTATTACAGTTTTTACTGGCTCAGCCTGAACTTCTATTGACATAACCTTATTGTAACTTATTAGCTTAGTTACTATTACAGATTCTCTTCTCTCTCAACTAACACTGCTGTAACCCACCTCTGGCTGATTATTCACCCACTGCAAATAACCCCAACATTATAGCTCTAAAAATCTGCCCTTTCTGTTCACCATCATAAAGCCCTAGCACATTAAGCTAAAAATGAGAAATTATAAGAATTGTATGTCACAATCGGTGTTTTTTTAATTTGAAATTAGACTAATCGTACAGACTTTTAGCCTAATATTTGAGTTATTGTTTGAGTCCCAAAATATTTGAGTTAGTACAAATTTTCAGAGGGATCAGTTTGGAAGAAACCATTCATATTGTATTCATTTCTGTGTCAGTACATATACTTTTAAGTAATCTCAATCCAGAACGATAATTCAATGATGATAAACATATATAATAATTTTTTTAGTTGAAATGGATGAAATTCTACTGAGAGAGAATCGAAGAACTAATACAATTCCCAAAAGTTTTATGGATTCGACCTTCAGAGATTCAGATTTAATGACAAAAATACTTATCCCAGTTCTAAAGGTAAGAGAATATACATTTTTGAATAAATAGTGCTGAGGTTTCTTTTAATCTTCTGCTTATAAGATAGTACCTAGTTATACTTTAGAAGATGGCTCTAATACTTGAAATCTATGCAGACCATACTTGTGCTGCATAATAATGAGTTGCTGAAGTAATGCTTCAGCGACATATTTTCTCAAAATTAAAGCAGTAGTTATGCATGGCATGGGATGTTTTGTGTATTCTTAAGTCATGGTTGGTGTAAGGAATAGAAAATGAGATTAAAACATGAACCAAGATATTAATAAGAGAGTAAAAAAGAAATAAAATTTGTTGTCTCTTATGAAAATATGATATGGTGATGAAAGATACCAGTACATAATGAGCTTAGCAATTACTGAATACCACATTATATATTTAACTCTCAGAAACGATTACTGGAGGAGGATTGCTTGGAGCATGGATGGGTTCTCACTGGCTTTCCATTAACTGCATCTCAAGCACTTGCTCTCGATAACCTTGAAACATCACCAAACAGGTAACTACAAATTTTGAAGACAAACTATAAAAACTCTTTCCCAGTTTGACAATCACTTACAACAGCATTTCATAAGAAAATATGACTAGGCTTTAAGTATATACAATTCTCACTCTTTCGTGTTTCTTATCGTCATACATTTAGATTTCAAACATTTAAAAGTATTATTTTAAGAAACTTTCAAATAGGTATAAATGAAAAGTGATCAGGATAATGGTGACAAGAATGAAGAGCCAACATTGTCTGTCAACAGACAGACAATGCAGAGAACAAAACGATAACAGACTCAAAAGCACTGTAATAATAGTGTGGATGACCTTATATATTATCTTTGATAATGCAATATGTATTAGACAGTTTGGACATGCGTAACTGTGATAGACCTATGTTCATTACAAGTTTTCACTAACAACACATAACTCAAGAATAATTGTTTTTTGTTCCAATAAACAATTTTTTTATGTTTCTCACAATTGAATCATACTAAGTCCATAATCTACATTCCCTTCTCTTTGAACAATGAGTGGCAAGGAGGACTATTTATTTCATTAAATTAGCTATCAGATAACATTAGGTTTGCTATTCATGTAAAACATTAACACCTAGTTGTATCTTATTCTATGTTTGTGCAACCCTCAAATTATAATTTATTTGTTTAGATTCGTATACTTAGAGAAATCATTAGATGTTTGTAGAGATGTGCTGCTGACAAGGGTATACAATAAGGAAACTGGTCAGCCTCTCCTTGCAAGTTACAATGATGAAGATGCTGCCTTGTATGAATCAAACGTAGAAGAATACCCTGATAATGATACTGGATTGATTACTGTCCTGGATAACAAATTTCTTATGGAATCCAAAGGAACAATTGAAAACACTAATTTGCTTCGCTCAATTGTGAGAAGTGCTGTTCCAGAATTAACTATTCTTAAAGCACATGGAAAATATGTTAAAGCAATAGACAATTCTATAGCCCAACATGAAGCTGCAAAAAGTATGGTGGGTATATTGATATCATATTTTACATTAATCGATCAATACAGATTGACAATAAAGCATTCAGAATACTTCTGGAATATGAAGAAAATACTAGCAACAATAATAATGCAAAATGTAAACGTAACAAAATGTTTGCATTCCCATGCAGAAATTAATGATGAATTTTTGTCAAGGTTGAGTTTCTCAAATTAAAACATTGTATCTCTTCACAGCTGCTTCACTACTATGGCGGCTGGTGTAAAAAGATATATACTGATAAACTACATCCTAAAAGAGTCCACGAAGCTGTTGTAAGTGTGGTTAAAGGACCTTTCCCTTCGTTTGACGAGGCACCCATCTATGACAGAACTGCACAGAAAATATCAATGCCAACCCTTAGCTCAGAAATTGAATCTGAGCTCAGATTAAGACTAAATGAATTCTTATTCAAGGAGATTCCTGAGGTTTCAGATGAAAGTATTTAACAATTACCAAACAGGAAAATTATCCCTATCATTTGTAGAATAAAATTCTCATTTACTCTCCAATATTTTCTCTAATAATTATGATTAATTAGTTGATTATAATTGGATAATCATTACATGCATCAAAGTAAACGAAAATATTATTTGAAAAACAAATTAACTCTCTAAAAAATTTTAGTAAAACTCAATAAAAATGAATTAAGATGAAAGATTTATATTTTACTATAAAACGCAGTAGGTTTCACGAAAAATCAGAGTCTTTGTCGCTCTCATAGATCAGTTTCGGGAAAGAGTGACGAATCGCAAGGAAATAGGTGCGAAAACGCAGTAGTTTTTACGCAAACTCGGAGTCTTTGTCTCTCTTGGTTTGGGTTGGGTTGAGTATGGATGGGTAGGGTTGTGTTGTGTTGGGTTGGGCTGGGTTGGGCTGGGTTGGGTCTGGTGGGTTCGGTTCGTTGGGTTGGTTTAGATTAGGTTGTGTTGTGTTGGGTTGGGCTGGGTTGGGCTGGGTTGGGTCTGGTGGGTTCGGTTCGTTGGGTTGGTTTAGATTAGGTTGTGTTGTGTTGGGTTGGGCTGGGTTGGGCTGGGTTGGGTCTGGTGGGTTCGGTTCGTTGGGTTGGTTTAGATTAGGTTGGGTTGGGTTGGGTTCGGTTGGGTTGGGTTCGGTTGGGCTGGGTTCGGTTGGGCTGGGTTGGGTTGGGTTAGGTTTCCGTCAGTGTCAGTTCCGGGAAAGAGTGACGAATCGCGAGGAAATAGGAGCGAAAACGCAGTAGGTTTCACAAAAACTTGGAGTCTTCGTCGCTCTTGGATTTGGTTTGGTTGGGTTTGTTTGAGTTGGGTTGGGTTGCGTTGGGTCCGGTTGGGTTGGGTTGGGTTGGGTAGGGTTTGGTTGGGTCGATCAGTTCTGGGAAAGAGTGACGAATCGCGAGGAAATAGGAGCGAAAACGCAGTAGGTTTCACAAAAACTTGGAGTCTTCGTCGCTCTTGGATTTGGTTTGGTTGGGTTTGTTTGAGTTGGGTTGGGTTGCGTTGGGTCCGGTTGGGTTGGGTTGGGTTGGGTAGGGTTTGGTTGGGTCGATCAGTTCTGGGAAAGAGTGATGAATCGCGAAGAAATAGGAGCGAAAACGCAGTAGGTTTCACAACAACTCGGAGTCTTCGTCGCTCTTGTCGATCAGTTCTGGGAAAGAGTGACTAATCGCGAGGAATAGGAGCAAAAATGCAGTAGATTTCACGACAACTTGGAGTCTTCGTTGCTCTCGTCGATCAGTTCCGGGTAAGAGTGACGAATCACGAGGAAATTGGTGCGAAAACGCAGTAGGTTTCACGAAAACTTGACATTAAATATTTAAAAGATTTATTATATCATTTATGAGTATAGCCCTGTTTATATCATCAGGGTATTACTTGCTAAACGTCTGATAGCTTCAATGATGTAAAATAATAAAGATGGAATTTATTCACAATAAACCAAATTATTAAAAGATAAAACAGAGCTAACTGGTGTAATACTTATGCTTAAAAGAATGCATAAACTATTCATGAGCAAACCACAAAGCTACCTAGTTCAAATCTAATTATTCAATGGTCAAAAATTAATAATGACAAACATGACAATTTTATTTATAGGAATTAGAAAAAGCATTGAATTGTCTTCACTCACTTAAGGTTTACAGGAAAAAATCGTTTCAACTACTTATATGATTGCTTTTCTAAAATTAAAAGTTTTCAATTATTAATAGAGCTGTTTTTCAAGATTTATTGATTACACTTCTTATTGTTCAAAGACTTTCCAAAACAATGTGGCCAAGTTTGGTGTACTAGAAATTGTACATGTTCTGGAAAGGGTTAATTAATCCTCATACTGCAGTATAGTATAGGGAAACTTTTAGTAAATTTAAGACTCTCAGATAAATACCATACAAAAATGATTCTCCATTAGATGTTACAGCTGATGTAATGATCATTGAAAATGTAAAAATAAAACAACGTAGGATATAACTCTCAATTTTTCTTTCACATAAATCATTGAACACAATCCTTCCTAAATTGCACAAAAACTTATTAAATGTTAAGAAATAAGAATTTAGACTTTATACATTGGTAATACGAAGACTCCTGATACATTTAACATATAATATTCTTTGACAACAAATCAAAATGGGAGTTTGCTAAATTAGTGGACAAATAGTATTAGGGTGTTCAAATGAAAAGGTACGAAATGATACTGTAGGTATAATTGTAGTCTCTATCCAAATTAAACACCAGAATCCTGAGCACAACTATCCCACTGTATCACGAGCTGAGGGATTCCCTGTTCCCAGAATAAGAGCCAGCCCTTTACTGTGTCCTTCAGTTCGTCATCCGAGTCCCTTTTGGATGTTTTCTAAGCCGACCAAACAGAAGGAAATTGCAGGATGACATTTCTGACTATAGGGAGGTTACTTAAACTTTTCCTTCTTGAACTTGGTCAGTACATTTTGTGTGACCCTGGAGACCTATGGATGCACGTTATGGTGGAGCAGTGGACTTGTCGGACACACAGTCTCTCCCATATACAGCCACCATCTAGAAATGAATATCAGCCAGTTTAACACCTTTCACAGTCAGAAATCTGATCAATTGTTGAATTTTGCAATGTGAACGCGTTTATGTCCTTACAGGCAATGCTGCATCAATAGGACGGAGCACACAATGAATCAGTGAAGGACCTGCTCCTGCCACAGCCACAGGAATTCTGGGAACAGGGAATCCTTCGACTTGTGAAATAGTTGGAAAGTATTTTAACAAAGTGATTGAAACTCATCTGAAGAATTAAGGAAAGTCTCCCAAAAACAATATACCAACACCATTACTTCTTAACGAATACATAAAGGAGAACAACAAATTAAAGTATAAGGTATGTTACGAAGAAAAACACTGTTTCAGATGTGATTTATTAAAATTCTTTCATCAAAATATTAATAAAAATTCCCACATTAACATGTACAAACACCTGATTATGTCATTGTGATAAAACTGGTAACTGATAACAATTAATGCAAGGTCTACTACGAATTTGTTTATTCAAATTACAATTTTAAAAAATCTTACCCAAGCCAAAGGAATCTCCTTTCTAACATCCCGTAATTCCTGTGGAGGCTGAGTTCTAACGGTATTGTTAACCATTCTTCGGTTTGTTTTTGAAACATCAGAGCAGGCATCGTCATAAGGAGCTGATGACCGACTCCTTCAACTAGGTTTTGAAGTCACTGGACCATGACTCTGTTAGAAAAATCAGTTGTTATTTTGCAATGCACAAAACAATTACAACTAAATTCACAGTTACTAAACTAAGAATACTTCTTTCATTTCCATTGAATGTAAGTTATATAAAACAAGTTAGTGGAGTTTAAGTAGAATAATCTAGTCTTGGCATTTTGTTGCCTTTCAAAGATGGCTGATCTGTAATGGATAGGGTTAATCATAATTAATCATTTAAGCAAAAGCAAATCTCAAGTAAGAATGTCATGAAAATTTTTCCTCCACAGAAATCTTTCAGCAATCTAAATCTTATTTTTTTTATAATAATAAAAAATAATTAAATCATGATCATTTTGAATTACACTTAAATAAGTAATACCTAATTGATGGATGCAAACATTCTTCACTCCCACTTTTAGAATGTGATTTCCTAACGTAAAAATAGGCTTTAGCACTCAGCATCATCCTATTTCAAAACTTACTACATTTTCTACATCATTCTCAGATCAAAAAAAAGCTGAATTTCCAGAAAATATCTCACATTCCTACTTTTGGCAGAATCAACACAAAAAATACAAAGAGAATGTATTAAATTAGCAGCCCTTCATAGTTTATAAACATGACCATCAAATTTTCAAGTTTCCTTCAATGAAAAATTAACTTAAAAAATCCTTGTTAGAACTTTTGATGATAAAAACTCCTATGTTGCACACCTGCCACATGTATGTGTTTTTTACTGGAAAGGAAGGGGAAGACAGAGACAGATGTTGGATGACTTAAACGGTGGGGTTAACTGTAAGGAAATGAAGGAGATAGTGCTGAATAGGGAATTTTGATTGTACATGAACCTACTGAAAGGTAGAACACACATGATGAAAAACAGTAATACCTTGTTTGTAAAATATATTTATTGCAGTCTTACATCTCATCACCAAAACAACATTTTTATGTATAATCAACAGGAGTACATTTGAGTGAAAAATCATTTAGAAAAAATGATCCATATTGCCTTGAACTCAAATTTTACTGATAATTATCATTTGTACTTTGTTTCTGAGAAAATAATTAATTATAACACCAGCACTGGTTACTCCTCCTCATAATTACATTGAACATCTAAGTAAACCATACAAACCACAATAAAAAGAACCTTAATGAAGGAAAGTCGTTCAAATTTGCATGAGGAGGTGTACAACGAAAAAACCCAAGAAACCTTTATTATAAAATGATGATTCGACTTAAAATACTCATTATAAATTAGCATTCAGAAGGATTGAATGATGGTTTGCTGAGAATTTTTTTTGGTTTAGTGCTCCAAAATTATGGAAGACAACTGTTCATCTGGGATAAAATTAATGTTTACATTTACATTTTATGATTTCATTGATATTACATAACTTGTATTAAGTATACCCAAAAATTTCCTAACTTGATTTCTTTTTTAAGAGATCAAATGAGATGATTTAAGTATTACGCAAATAAAAAGTATTGTTACTCTTGGATTCACCAGTCTACTAGTCAAATTCTGTATTGGCAAAAAGCATTGAATCCAATAGCCATAAGTGATATGTAATCAAATGCTCAGAAACAAAGTGTGAAAACATTAAAATGACTTAATAGGAAAAAATTGACATGTTACTCTTCCCTTGTATGAACTGGGAATCTATTTTTAATAAACAAAATGACTGGTATTTCATTTAAAATGAATTCAAAATAAAACATTTTTAGAAAACTTCCAATTTTACATGGATTAGGGAACAAGTAAAGGAAATGACTTTCCTAAATTGTTTAATTTTCCTAAAATCACCAATAGGTCTTATGAGAATTAATGAGCAAATATTTCATTTTAAGTCAGGTGATAGACAGCTAAGTAAACCCATAACCTCCAATTACCCAAACACCCAACAGAGAGCTTAAACTTCCTGAGTATTATAACAACCAGTAGGCTTCAAAACTTTTCATAGCAAATGTACAACCACCCGATGTCCTGAGGAAAGAGGTTCGTTTGGACCACAACCATTCTGAAGATGAGTCAGTTTCAACATCCAAGCCCACTTCCCAACTGTGCCCACACTAGGGAGCGCAACATTGACGCCTGGTTTACCAGTTGTAAACTCAAACTGGAAAGAAAAGAACAGAATTAAAGGATGCAGTTATAGTTTGACACATCAGATAGGATGGAAAGATCTTATAATAATTATTATAAAGCGTCTTTTATTAGGGCAAGATTGAAATTATTAATTCTCTTCTTATGTCTAAACTTTCACCATATAAATTTTAAAGAAAGAGATAGCTTTAAAAATAAAGTACACAGGAGAAAACTACATTGTGGGTTTAAATACCTAAGATTTTGTTTAGGAAAAAATATACACTGCAGCAGGAAAACATCAGCAAGAAAGGGGTGTGAAAAACCTGCGAAACCTATAGATAGGTAAGTAATTTCTTATGGAAAAGCTGGTTAAGAGAGATCTGAAAGACAAACAAGACAATACAGATATTTATTCACGTGAATAAATCAATATAAATGTTTGCATAATGGTGAGGAACATAATGGAAAGCAAGTTATAAGGTTACAAGAAAAATAACCACAAAACTAAAATGACAATAGAGTAGTGGAAATTAAGGAGTTCGCTAGTATAACCAGATTCATCAATACTGATTTAAAAGATAAATAACAATTTGTCCATAAAACCAAAATTTTTAAAGATATGCAATACGAATATAAATAAATTTTAGTTCAGGAAATAAACATCATAGAATGGGTGAGTCAGAGGAGAGGTACTGCTAAAGAAAGTAATTGAGGATATAAAAAAAGGAAAAGACTGAGGAGTAGACAAAAGCAAAAGATGTTAGATGGTATGAAGGGTGGGGTGAGTAACCAAGAAAGGAAATATATAGCATTTAATATGGCATTAAGTATTAATGCACATGAACATATAAAATATGTAAGTAGGCCATTAAACTTAAAATCTTCATTCAGTAACAAAGATCAGGAGATAAAATTCAGAGTTATACCTTCAAATTTTCCTCATATCCTAACAGTTGCACAGTTGTCTCATTAGTGACAAATGGACTGCTGAGAGTAAGGATACCATCTTCAGGCCATTTCAGAACGTAAGCATACACTGGGCAGTCATTTGCTTCTTTCTTCATGGTATACCTAAGATCATAAAAAACAAAGATATTCTTAAACAATAACATGACTTTAGATTTGAGGTACTGGATTTGCATGAATCTAAGACAAACCCAATTCTAAGACAACCCCCCTTTGTTTGGAACTCTGCAAAGTTAAAAATGAAATTTCGAATAACAATTACTGATAGTTGCGGCAGGATGCAAAAGCTCTTTGTCATGGTTGCAAACACTGCCACAAGGGTCTGCCACCATTCATTGTGTATCTCGTGTATATCCACCATGCAGAGGATCGTTTGTTGAACTGGTGAGAATATACAGACACTCTCCGACTTTTGAATACATTATGGTCAGAACTTCTGATTGTAAGTCGAATTGGTTGCAAGTCGGGTTTATGATATGAGGTATAGCATATCTCACTCACCCTGAAGGTAGATTTCTGGCATTACACCAAAAAAGAACTGACCGTTGTTGTCATTATATATTAAGTTTGCATTGTAACACCTAATATCGGTATTTTTTAAATAATTTTATCAATATGTCTTAACGTCTTTCTTTAAAAAATTACAGCTGAGTAGAAGACCTTCAAAATAATAAGATTAGGAGTTATTTAGTGCCGGAAATATTTTTTAGAAATGTTAGGAAATGTAAAAGTTGTTTACGAACATGGAAACAAACATTGATTTATTCATATTGCTACCTTCTATCAATGAAAACTTGCCCCTAAATCCCAAAGAGTATGAAAACCTTGAATGATGACCTGTAAGTTTACGTATCAATATGCAATCGTTATTTGTATTATAAAAATTGCCCATTGAAAAAAAACTAATACAGTAGAACCCCGTTTTTAGGAACCTCGATTTTACGAAGTGACACAGTTTTACGAACCATTCCGCCGGTCCCGATCTTTGCACATGTAAAATAACCTCGGTTTTACGTAAAACCTCGATTGTATGTTTAACGAAGTGAGAAGCCGGTCCCTAGGAGTGAATGAACCCCGATTTTACGAAGTATTTGAAATGGTTTTGTCGCATTGAGCTCAATACAATGGGATGACAATCGCCGTAAACAGGAGCAGCTGAATCCAGATCGACTATGTTGGGAGGACCCTAATCCCATGTATTTAAGATGGGAAAATGTCGTGGGATACAAACATTTTGATTACAGTTTTCGCGAAAAATGATAGCTTATAAGAGGTAGCCGTGCTCTATTATCTTCATCATGCTTTCTGGTAATATCGCGAATCCGTGACGTGGGATCGTATAGACCAGCAGTTTCCAGTAGTATATGCTTTCTATTTGGACAATATATTGAGAAAATAGAGCATGATAAGAATTTGTTTTCGACTTGGGGAGTTTTGGGCTCAGTTCTTGGCTACTAAATTGGAGTGCGACATCTTAAGATGCATAAGGCTGCTGTAGGGATTTCGGATTTTAACTGGTTAGTAAAAGCTTGAAAAATAATGGTTAGATGGTGGACACCCTGAGAAATGTTGGTCTCCAAGCGAGGAAAAGTCGCGCGCGTACAGGCAGAATCTCTCTCTGCGCGAGGTGGCCTGTGTTGTGATATCCCGTGGGCCTATCAGTGAAATAATGGATAAAACATCGCTGACCAAGAAAAAGAGGAAGTCCCTGAGTTTGGTCACCATAAGGTCAATTATCAAGGAAGTACGTGATTGCGGGCAGAAAAAAAATTCTGAAGGAGAAGGCTCAGGTTTTGGCTCTTAAACTGAAGTGTGACAACTTTAAAGCCTCAAATGGGTGGCTTAATAGAAAAGATACGGAATCACTTCAATCAAAATCTGGAGAAGAAGGAAGCATCATCACAAAAGACGTTGAGCAGTGGCATGAAATAAACGATGGCATTGTGTCTAAATATTCCCCTCCAGATATATACAACCTGGATGAAACAGGTTTGTTTTTCAAGGCATTACCTGACTCCATCCTCGGGACCCGTGGTGAAAAATGTTGCGGAGGTAAAAAATCTGAGGATAGGGTTACAGTAATGTTACCAAGATCGATCCGAAAAGTTGAAACCAGTTGTGATTGCAAAATCTAGAGCTCCGCGTTGCTTCAAAAACGTGAAAAATTTGCCTGTGTTGTATGAAAGTAATAAAAAAGCATGGATGACGACGGACATTTTTCAGAAGCATATTATCTTCTTGCATAGGAAGAGCGCATGCGAGAATCGCAATGTACTACTTCTTGTACAGATAATGCCCCAGTTCATAAAATAAGCGGACTAGTGCTACCAAACGTACTTTTTCTGAGTCCAAATAGCACCAGTAAGATGCAACCGCTGGACATGGGAATAATTAACAACTACAAAGTCCACTACCGAAGATCTCTCGTCCAGCACTATCTTCGGATGCTTGGTAAGTTCTATTTCTTTTCTATCATTTTGTGTAAAAGAAATACCTACTCGTCGCAAAGGATATATATATCCTTTGCGACCTCCATATTTTCTCTGGAATTATTTAATTTTAGCAATATGATAGCCGCCGCAACCCCACCGCAGAACTTTGGTGAACCTTTTACTTGAAAGTAGCATTCCTGTGGTAGTTCTTCGTTGCAGCTGCCATGGAAATTAGTTTAATTAAAGAATACTAAATTTGTTGTAATACGTCACTATTACTCAAATTTTGATGCATTTTCAATACGTAATTTATTAATTAAAAGCGTTTTACGTGGTTAGGTAAGAATTTGCAATCGCGACTTGTGATTTGTGACGCGACAAGATCGTTTAAAGTAGCCGCGAGTAAGTAGTTCTCGAAAATCATCGCTAAACGTCAGCGTAGTAGAATGCATATAAAATAGAGGGAGTTTCAAACTAACTTAAGTAAAGTTCTTAAATGACTTAAAATATTTACGAGCTAGTTTCTTGGAATTCATGGCTGTCAGTTTCATTCACTTTGACATAAGTGAGTCTCCTAGGCTTTGAAATAAGGTCTATGCTATAAAGGGAATCAGTATAATCGTAGTCTAATTTTTAAATCCTTTCAATTTGATGCAGATATACTGCACATTGGCTCCTGGAGAGCCATGTGGGTAACGCTCGTGACTCATGAGGAATCAGTTCTGATTTCAAATCCTGGTGGGAGCACATGGGCAAAATGACCTAAGCTGCCAAAGTGCTTTTAACAAACTACTACTACTATAGTGCACATAGAGAATTGCATGTGATATCTATTGTTTTCTTTCTGAATGAGCTTGTGACTCTTATGACACAGAAATTAGTTTGATTTCATCCTCATAATTATTTGACAAGTTTAGACACCTGCATAGTTTAGCTTTCTGCAAGCAGAGCTTTAGTACACATACATTTGTTGCTGATCAAGCCTCTGATGTGCCTCCATGGACATTGTTCCATGCTGTGCGAGGAATTACCAGGGAATGGGACAGTGTCACTGCAAACACTATTTCCAACTGTTGGAGATCAGCTGGTTTTGGTGACACATCAATTATAGAGACAGAGGAATTAGTGGAGGTTCCCACACTACAGGACCTCCTTAGTAAAGAAATGGCACAACTAAATCAGTACATCCCAGATGCATCCTCTCATGCTGAGTAATATGTCAAGTGTGACTCTCGTGTGGTGACGCATAACTGCAGTGAATTTAGTGAAGACGAAGAAGATGAGGATGAAGTGAACTTAGATAGCTCTTCTACAAGCTACGAAGATACCAGAAGCACCTTCCCCCCTACAAGGAATGAATTAAGACACTCTATAAAGTGCTTCAAAATTTTCAGATGTTTACTGATGGTGTACCTGATTTATTCAATTATTACCTTTCAGGTATTGAGAAAATCACCTCATCTTTCATTGAAACTTCCAAAAAAATTAAGATTGAAGATTATTTTAAAAAGTAAAAAGTTTAGAATTTTCTTCTGTTGTGTTAAACATTAAACTGGATGTATAATTAATTTTATTGAAATACTACCTTCCTTTCAATCCCATTTAACATTATGCACTGTGTTACTGAAACTGGATTGGTATTGTAGAGATTTCGATTGCTTGAAAGAAAACCTCAAATTTACAAAGCCCGAATTTTACAGTGCAAATTTTTGGGTCCCTTCAACTTTGTAAAATTGAGGTTCTACTGTATATGTAATAAGGAATGAAATCTGAAGTAAATAAATAAGAGCCTGAAAAAGAGTCAAACATTTATATGGTATATTTATAGGATATATGGATTGACTTTTTCCTGCAAATAATATAACTTTTCTTTTGAAAGCTGCAGTGTAAAGAGTTCTTTTATCTGTCATCACAATACTCTGAAGGATGTGATTGCAATATTGAACTGATCTCTCTAATTGGCACAAAACTAACATGCACCAGTAACTGCTCTCAATCCAATGGGCCAGCATTGTAGCAGTTATTACTGAGAAGGTATGGCACTTTTTACAATTTGATTGAGCTAAATTGTAACCAGTCATGTGAACATTATGTGAGTTGAGATAATATTGGTGAAACTTTAGCTCAAATAGAATTACAGGTCAAATTCCGTTGCAACGAAATTCTCGGAGGAACAAAAAAAATTCGTTGTAACGAAAGTTTCGTTATAACGAGATTGAAAATTTTTGGTCACCCTTCCGTTAAACGTACAAGTACTGTATAGGATAAAGCAGTTCTCTCCTGCGCATCTGTTTTAAATTTTCAACGTGCCTGAAAGGGTATGAAATAAATTTAAAACACTGTCTCTAGTCATCCAGGCTTTCTTATTCCCTTCGTACTTGCAGTGAAGAAACGAGCACCCTTTAAAACATCTTGGATTTTTAGATTACAGTAGAACCTCGATCTATCGTTTTTGAAGGGACCGAGAGAAACAGACGATGAATGCGGGAAAATGTTCAAAACGGGAAATGTAGACTCAGCTCACACTATTAAAATGAATACGTAACGAAAGTTTATCCAAAGAAAACCCAAAAAGATTTCGAAAAAGAACGTACTGAACTCCAAGAAATGGTCCAAACAGGGTGAAATATGCCAGTAAACTGAGTTGGACAAAAAGGGCTCGTACTCGCACTCATGTGAAAGCTCTTCAATAGGATACAATGTATTAAAACAGCCCCGGATGTGTTTAAAAAATCGGCCGTTTTGAGCAAGTGCTACGACAGCCTTAAAAAAAGTTCATGCCAAGCTCTCAAAGAAAATTGTTGTCGCAATTCCTAATATATTGTCTTACTTCCTCGATTGGGCCAAAAATCTGAACGATGGATGCGGGAAAATAATATTTCGATGAACGATGAATGCGGTATTACTTTACATGTCCCCTTATGGGCCTAAGTCGGGACTATAGAAAATAAACGATAAATCCGGGAAAACGAATAATGCGGGAACGATGGATCGGGGTTCTACTGTATCCTATAATGAGTGGACGAAGCTTGTCGGTTCCCGTTGAGTTGCAGCAAAGAAGAGCTGTCAGTCTTAGCTTCGATTTTTTTCCTCCGCTGCACTGCTCACCTCTTGACTGCCATTGTCCTGTGAGGCAGATAAAAAATGCCCGTTTCGTCAGCATTACAAATGTTCTTAGGGTCATAATTAAGAATAATTTTTTGTATTTCTCCCGCTCTCCATTTGTTTTTTTTTTTCTAGTGGGACCGAGGATTCTTCTCTGTAGATGGCCTTGCATGAAATTCCAAATCTGTCCCAGAACCTTATGAGCCACCCCCAGCTGGCAGCAAAGTCCTGGTGTCTGAGAGTGGTGGCCATACTTTTCGCCTTCTCCTGGAGTAGCAGTCCACTAACGGGAAGGTTTTTAGCCCTTGCCTCACAAAACCACCGGAATAAGGCTTCCTCCAAGTCCTCACACGCAGCAGTCTGCATGCGCTTTCGCTTTGGGTTTCGGTTGGCTTTGCGAAAGCTTTCCTCAATTTTATCCCTGTCCTTCAAAAATGTTGAGAAAGTAGATGGAGAAATACCGAAACTGGAGACAATTTCCCCTTTCTTCCTCCCGTTGTCAACAGCTTCGAAAATTTCCATTTTCAGCTCCAAACTGAACTGTCTCCTTTCCTCCGAGACATCCATGGCACTTTTTCACTTCACAACTGAAGAGCTGGTAAAGGACTGATCATTTTCCCGGTAAGGCCTTATACGCACTGGCGACTGTGACTTTGTACAGTTTAAATAGGTGTGCACGAACTTTGTCGTTGGTCGCCTGAACGACTCGCCACGCAGTGGAGACTCACAAACAACTGGCTGGTCGCCATGACCGATAGAAGCACGGTTGTAATATGGGAGCGTACGCACGGCGAGCAACTTTTGAGGCGACCAGACGTCGTTTGATACCGATAAGTTTATTTTAGAAATAGAATCTGCCAGTTATTTTTGGTTTTAGAAGGCACAATATATCATCAAACGAACATGACATTCTTGTGTGAGAGATCGATGACTCATACTACGGTAATCCCTGGAATATCCAAATGAATCATGCTGTCTGGTCGTGGGGTGAAGGGCAGACAACATTTTCGTGGGTAAAGCTCTTTAGCTGAGATGAAAAATGTTAGTTGTAACGGAAGTTGACATTTCGTTGAAACGAGATTTCAATTACTAATATTTAATGGCGAGCCAACCAAGATGATCAAAGATTTTCGTTATAACGAAAATTTCGTTGTAACGATATTCGTTGTAACAGAATTAGACCTGTATACTATGCATGTACCTACTTAGGTAAAAATTTAGATTTTTCAATCCAACTGAAGTTGAGAATACTGCTTCAGATAGTAAGACAAACCCCCTTTCCAGAGGTAGTCAAAAAGAAATCATCGTAGATTCGTGCAAATACAGTATATACCTTTGTAAGAGTACTATTCATCAAGTAAGAATCTGTAAATAGGATTTATGTTTGAAAGGTTTTCAAAGTTCAACCTACCATACATTAGAGTTAGTGGTATCATTCTGATATATCCAGGGTGATGACTCATAAACACCTTCCCCGTTGATTTTAAGCCATTCTCCCATTTGCTCCAGTCTTTCCTCACCAATTGGAGGAATCTTTCCATATGAGGTTGGCCCAATATTAACCAAAAGATTACCTGTTATACAAGGAAAGATAATGCCATATATTCCCCAGTCAAAAATGATGGAATTAAAATAAAATTTAGTTGCGAAAAATATAAATAATCCTGATACTGCGTGGTGGATTCAATTAACAGCTGAAGACACGTGAGTGTAGGAGAAGGGGTATAACACCTTATGAAGAATTGTTGTGGGCATACAGTTGAGAAAATTCAGACAAAAATAATGAAAAATTTGTGTAATTTTGGGGGCATAAACACTTCCTTAATGACAAAGGTGATTATTGAACTCAACTCTCATATGACTACATGGGGAAGATGGGCTCATAAGAAATGTATGGGGAAGAAGAGCCAACATTTTACGGCAATAAAACCATTAGCATAGCCTTGGCTAAGGAAGCCTTTATGAAGCGAAGGGAGCTGATGACAAAGGGTCTTGATAAAGGAATCAGGAAAAGGTTGGTGAAATCCCTGCTCTGGAATGTGTTGCTTTACGAGTGCGAAACATGGATTTTAAGAAAGGAAGAAGTTAAATGTTTGGAGATCTTCGAGATGTGGGTATGGCGTAGAATGGAAAAAGTTAGTTAGATTAATAGGAAAACAAACACGGAGGTGTTAGAGATGGTTGGGGAGGAGTGGGCTTTAAATAACGTGATTAAGCATTGTCGAAAGAATTGGGTGGGACAAATATTGAGGGGAGAGGGAATAGTAAAGACTGTAATTGAGGGTAGGATTCGGGGGAAAAAGCAGAGGGGAAGGCAGAGACAGAAGATGTTGGATGACTTAAGGGGTGTGGTTAACTATAAGGAAATGAAAGAGATGGTGCTTAATAGGGATTTTTGAGGTGCATTAACCTACCGAAAGGTAGAACACTCTTGATGATGAATAAAATTTCAAATAATTGATGTTTTTGTTCTCAAAAACATGCAAATTTTTGCAGCCAAAATTAATCGATAAGCAGCAATGTATACAAACATGATATTGTTCTATCAACCTAATAAAAAATACTATATAAAAGTTTAAATACATTAAAGTTAATATATATCTAAGGAATAATCCAATATCATATTGGGATTAGTTATATTTTTGGTAACTAAATTTAATTTAAATTGCCACTTTTGACAGGGGTATTGACTAGTTAATAACAATAAAGAAGACAAAAGTATGGGTTGCAAAGTCAGGCAGCAGTAATATTATTACAAAACATCATACAATGATTAGTTTGAAAAATCCTTAATTAGATATATTTAATGTAAATTATTCACGGAATGCTAAATTTCAACAAAATTTCATTTGTAAAAATCAGCACATTTATGAATGAGCTACATAAAATTCAATTTTTCTATTCTATCGTAATAATTTAATTGTTTCATTCATTAAGGCAGCTTTTGAAGGTTTTAAAAACACATGGAATTAAGCTAAATATGATGAGGGGTAACACTATAAACTGTTACAATAAAAATTAACTTAAATATATAGTAATGCACAACAAGTACAAGCTTCCCTCTCCCAAACATTTTGCCGCGTGTATCATTGGAGAGCTTGCAAATAATAGCCATCCACATATATTTATTTGATCAATAGAGCAAAATTTTCATATTCCTTGGAAAATAAATCTTTGAAATATAAGGCACAAAAAGAAGAAAGACATACTAAATTCATTAATCAGTAATTCTGGACCCCCATGAAGAAAATCTAAGTATTCGACAGATAGAAATATAAATTAATATTAATAAGAAATTAGGAGATTAGCATACCTCCACAGCTTAAGGTTTCCGCTAATGTTTTGAGAAGTGTTTCAATGGTAATGTAATCTCTGTAAGAAGCATTTCTCCGAAATCCCCAGGAGCCCTTATCAAGGGTCATGGCATTCTCCCATTTATGTGGTTGCAAGACACCTGTTGAACAAAATATGTACATAGAGAAAACAATAGCTTGAAATTCAAGAAAGATTACCATATAAGGACAAGATATAATATTTCGCTCCATAATGTCACTTGATTTTCTTAGTAAAAGGAAACATATAACTGTCCATCTGGGGAAAATGTATGATACATAACAATCTAAAGTAATCATTAAATATAGATAATAGATAAATTAATGAAGACGTGATAAAAAGCTTATGTCAATCCACAAAAATAAAGGTAGCTTAAAATAATTAATTGATATCAATGTTTATCTCAGTAAAAATTAATTACACTCAAGGTTTACAGAGGTGAAATCAAGATACTAATTTGAAAAACCCTCCAATCATCAAGGGTTTTTCCATTTTGGCCTAAAAGTAACTCTATGAACTATTTTTGGTCCAATCAGCCCAAATGGGATCACGAGGGTTTTTGATTTTAGCATCCATTCATATTGCCAACTGACTTCATCTGGGCTCAAAGGCTGTAGTAAGCTATATAATTCCAGCAGCAGATTTCATGAGACAACATTTAAGAAAATTAGGATCATGAGCTTTAGGTGAAGAATGCTGTACATATACATAACTAAATACTTTTGAGGCATAAAACTTCAAACTCTTTTGATAACATTCAAAATTCTATGTTTAAGTTTTTTTTAAGGAGAAAGTAAACAGTCACCCTGTTTTTTTTTAATTTTCTTTCAAAATGTAGCTTTATTCCATATGGAAATATTTCAGAAATTTTGGTTCAAATTACAATTGAATTAAATTATTTTTCTGCACATATAAAACATCTTCAAAGTCCTTCCAGAAGAAAAAATAAATTCCTTTGCTCTTTTTTCAAAATTTGGACCGGAAAGGGTTGAATATTGATGAAAATTTTGAATGGCAATTTTACTGAGAAAGTGAGAAATTATCAAATAGAGCAATATTTCCCGTTAAGAAATCATAAATATTATTATTATTGTAATACTTGGTAATCGCCAGAATGTTTGTAACACTTACCAGGATTGTACCTATCTTGACAAGAGTAATATCCTCCATGCTTACAACTTGTACCTTGACCCCAGCGGTCATTTGTTACGACAGTGTCTTTTACAGGGCTTTCATTGTAAAGCCATGAGAGGAATTGACGGGATGAGAAATAAGTATCATAAGCCTCCCAATCTCCATCTGACCAAACAATCTCTGGATGATATGTGGAGACCTAAAACATATCATAACATAAAATCAATATTTCAAGTAAATCTTTCAAGCAAATTAAATTAAAATTATGAGTATCAGATATGTTATCAAAACAAATTTTAAATGTACTTATTGATACTTTAAGGGAACAAAATTAGGAAAAAGATCCCTGGAGTTGCTTGTCTTTGTTTCTTATTTGTCACTAGGTATATAAAATCTAATTGAAAATTAGCATGATGAAGATAACAGTGATGTATTTTCTGAGGTGAGATTGATACTAAATAGTCTCCTCTTCTATCTAAACTGCCAAAAATGGGGTTAATAAAAACAGAGGAAAATTTTCAACGGTGTGGATGTAAAAAAATAAAAATAGTCTGACGGGGCTGGGAATCGAACTCGCAATCTTCCTATATCCCTTAGTGAGCAAGGGTTAAGCAAGTTACCTTAACCCTTTGCCTTGTATTTCCTTGAGGGGTTTCTCCTTACACGTCTTTGTGTGACCAGTGCCTCGATGAGAACTTGGCTGTGGACGATGCCAGCAGTGGGACGAAACCACACTTGGCCTTGCTCACAAAGTCCCCAAGACGGCTTGTTAAAATGTTCTGGCTGGGTAGCTTAGATGATTAAAGCAGCCTCCCGGTTAGAGGAAGATCCCAGGTTCGATTCCCAACCCCATCAGACTTTTTTCAAGTCTGTTATTCCTTGGGAATTTTCCTGGGTGCACGCCCTTATGTGCAAAGTTACATTAGCCCTTTTCCTTGCAACTCACCACTACGTCAACTTTTATTTAAGATAAAACTGAATGACTTTAGTTTACAGCATATTCTCAGACTGAGTTGGGTTGGATGATGATTTTATTATTTTTTACAGGAATGCATAGCAACTATAATAGAGAAATCTCTTTGAGGATGTTATAACGGAAAAATTTAAGTAAATTGGAAGGCAAAAAATGGCCAAATATGTATATTTATTTGGTCATTTGAGCATATTTGTCTTATTCCTTAGAAAATAAATCTAAGAAACAGTTCGCAGCATATTCTGAAATTGAGTTGGGTTGGATGGTGATTTTCTAAACATTTTATTAGAATGTTTAGAGACTATAATAGAGAAGTCCCAGTGAAATTGCTATAGTGAAAAATTTAGCAACATTAGAAGACAAGAAATGAACAGCCTTTTTGTACTTATTAAACGAAAAGTAAGTCTACACAACAATGAAAAACATGGAGATTTGAACATTAAATCTTCTTTTATACAGTGATGTCTAGCAGTGTTGTGCTATTTCTTTGAAATTGGTTCCCTTTTTTGTTTGTTTTGGTATTTTTCTTTCTCTTCCTAAATAGCCAAGTAAAACAAACTAGAATTTCAAAAGCCGATATTACCAATTCCTTCAATTCTGGCATCATCTTTGTTTGCACATATTCTGTGGTCGTGAAGTTATTAGCTTTGTCTTTAAGGTACAATGGATTGTACCATTCAAATAGAGAATAATATGAGCCAAATTTCAGTCCAGCCTCTCTTACAGCAATGGAAAGCTCCCCTGAAATACATAAATATTTAATTAAGCTTTGGTCAAATGCAAATTTCCACTGTTGAAAGAGCTTATTATTATTTGTAATTATAAGCTTATTTTTCATTAGCATACAACTATTTTCTCTAGGAAGTCATTAATGAATGATGGATTCAAATTATTCAATAGTCTTTCTCAATGAGTCTGCAGAATGGATAGTGAAAGAACTAATAGAGGGGAATAAATCACTATTTTAAAAATAATGAGAAAATAATGGAAATGCATATGAATACGTAAAAATTTTCCTATGAAATTGTTTCTTAATCTTTTGTTATTTTTAAAGCCAAAACGCTTGGTCACTTGATGATCGAGCTCAATCTCTGAAATTAGTCGTGTTTTGTTTCCATTTATTGTTTTTAATAAATACTGTGGAAAAAGTACAAACTGTTCTTCTTCATCATCATTTGGTGTATCTGTTCACTTCAATATGTTGACTTCTTATTTGATTTTTTACTTATAATAGTAATTACTAGAATATTTATAAATAAACTTTTTTCTACTACTACTAAATATTTATTGTACCAAGTAAATCCCTCTTAGGTCCAACATCGTAGGAATTCCAGTGGTAAGAATGTGTTGAAGGCCACATTGTATAACCCTCATGATGTTTGCTGGTCAGGACAATGTATCTGAAAATCAAGTATCATCCAGAAATTAGGTATCTTAGTATTGATTTAATTCGAGGAAGAATCCTTTACAAAATAAATGTAGAAAAATTATTTAACGAAGTACATAGGTCATTGCATATATGTTCACACGTTATAAAATAAATGAGACAACATACAGGAAAAATCAAATTAACATATCAACATAATCAACTATTAATATATCAAACATGAATAATAATAATAATAAAGATTCGAGCCAAGAATGCCGAAAAAAAACAAATATAGAAAATTCAAAAAATTAATGGTTATGGATTTAATGTCTCAAACAATACTATTAAGTATCCCCTACAACACACATTTGGATATACATATGTATTTGTGATGTATTTTAATGAATGTATTCATATGTATTCATGAATTGTATTACATCTGTAATACATATATATTTTTTGTGTATTTATGGGTCATTTATACATATGTATCCATACATGAAAAATACAGAAAAATTACATATGTATATCTTATATAAGAAATTAGTATTTAAGTATAATTACATTATTTTTAATGGTTGTATATGGAATTTATTCAGCAGTAACTAAGCGAAGTATCAAATTTTGCACAAACAAAATACCCTTTTGTATTTTTGGCCAGATTTTTTCGATTCTAACCCTCTGTACGAAGTTATATATATTAGAATAAATATAAACTAAAATTAAAGAATGCTTGGAAGGTATCAAGATGATATTTAATCGCAAAAAGATAAGTTATCAGAGAAAGAAATAGAAGAAAATAAATTCCTATAAACTCGAGATCCATAAAGCAATATAGGTGTATGGCGTGGTTGCCTAACTCCGATATTCAGTTGCTATTTTTTTATAAACAAAAGCCTATTGAATTAAACAGCCAGACATGTGTGCACTAAACAAAGAATGTGCCCTGAAAGATTCGTGAGAATCCGTTAGTTAATTACCCATTAACCTGGTGTCCCCATTGTAGGTACAAATTTTCATTTCTCGTAATTGTTTGGCATCAAGTCGGCACGGGTTACCATAATCCAATCGCAATAATATTTACTGGGTAAGTTTAAAAAATAGAAAAAAAAATAGAAGGTATGCGTTCGAAAAAATGACTGATTTTTTTGGGACACCCTAATGGATACATACGTAAAAACCGATCCAGAAATACACAAAAATGACATATGTATATTTCTTGTATTTTTGCACAGTGAAATACTTAAGTTTTACCAGAAATTTTTACCTTTAACAAATTTGCCAGTTTTCCTAATTCAGAGTCACTTGTAGGAATTAATTTGCCAAATCGCTGAATATGAGGTAACAGTTGATGATATATATAATAGGTGTGGTGAGCATTTACAAAAAATATGTGAACAGATTTTGAGGAATAGAGAGGAACACGAAATTAAATTTTGGAAAGGATCTCCAGATGTCTGACAATATCCTGAATAATTTTATACAACAAGATTTAATCTGATAGTAAGCACCTATTTTGTAAAGTAGAAAAGTTGAGAAAGGAAAGAATTTCAGCTTAGGAAATGTCATTCAACTCAATACCTAATTTAAAGTCAATCAATTTTAAGAATCGATTTTAAATTCATTCAAGATCTTTAATATACATACTATAATATACAGAGTGATATGGAGGTCATATTGGGGAAGAGAATTTCAGAATAGGCCTAAATAAATAAAACATGAAATTTTTATAGTTTTAAAATTTAAAAGTTTTCTTATGTTTATGATAAACCCCAGCATTCTCTGTGCTTTTTAATAGAAAAATAAATGAGAGATTAATATTTTACATTTAATGATAGACACATGGAGTTATCTTAGAAAAGAGCAAAATTTCTCTATTTTTATTTTCTTATGAATGAATCTTATTTCATTTCATTGTATGTGAAATTAATTCCATAATAGAAACAAATTTTAGTTATGAGCATAAACCATTAATTTTAATTCCTTAGCAGCTTTTTACTGTGATGTAAGATGTGCATTTTGCAACTATTTCAGTAGTTTTTAGATGAAACGGGCAAAAAAGAGCTATGTCCAGCAGAGAACATACAATTTTACACATGTAAGTATTTAGAAAGTAGCTAGGATATAAGAATAGTAAGATATGCAAGAGAAGTGATTTTTCATTTATTACCATAGTTATTTCAATATATATAAAATTTAAATAATTTTAATTACTTACAGGAGGAATATTTTCAACAAAAACATAAATGCAATGAATCCAAATCATGTGTACATAGATGTACTTATTATATGTTACATTATTTTTGAGTCATTCAGCTTAACAAGGATACAAAGATTGAACATAGGTTAGGAAATATATATACATAAGTTGTGAGAGAGTTCCAACAACAATTTCAATGACTTAAAACCAGCACCACCAGTAGAAGATATAGCAAAAATTACTGGGCATTAGTTAGATGCAAATTATACACAGAACGTTTAACAATTTTAATTATTGGCATCTTTATTTTTTTACATTATATAATTAAAGTTGTTAAGTTATCCGAGCAGGTACTCACTTTGCCCCTGATTTCAGAAATATATCAGCCCATTCCTTAGCAGAAAATAAATCTGCTTTAAATTGGCTTGCAAAATCATCGTAAGTAAAATCTGGAGGATAATTTCTCTTCATATATTCGACAGCATATTGCTCGCCACCTGGAATATAATAATATGTAACAGATAATAAGGTAAAATTATCGTTTAGGACTGAATCCCAAACAGTCCTAAACGATAATTTTACCGATAATAATTTCTAAGAAAATTTATTCAATAAGAACGATGTAAACATACTCTTCCAACGCTCCAAAAACCATTCTCCTAAGCCAGGGACAGCATAAACTCCCCAGTGCAAGAAGATACCAATTTTACTTTCATCAAACCAACTCGGTAATGGTCGTGAGTCAATGCTCTCCCAAGTTGGTTCGTATTTCGCATGGGAAGTACATAATATACAGCACAATAGAAATATAGAAAGATGTGACAGAATCATTTTGGAGACAACAATGAGATGAACTCCTTAAAATGATACCACCTTGAAACTGTGATTCAAACACATAAAGTTACTTAAATTAGGAAAAATCTTATCTACAGAGATAAGCCTGAGATATGAAGCATTCTCAATAGCCGTTTTAAATGCCGATTACATATCGTTATTCTTTTCGCATTGTCTCGAGTGCCGCGTAAATTGATGACACCTACGTAATCTAAGTAATCTCAATTGTGAACAATCGACCGATTAAAACCGCCAGAACAAAGGAAAACTAATCTTGACTTCATCTTTCATTTAATTTATAGCTAATTCTTTAATTTCCAGCCTTCATCATGAGTGATTCGAAGAAAATCACAACGGAAATTCCTGCATCATTTATTCCATATTTAGAAAACACAGAATTTACGATTTTTTTCAAGTAAGAAGTGTACAATCATTAAAAATTATATTTTCAGAAAATTAATGAACGATCTATTATTTTGACGAAACAGGCTCTTCTAGCCAAACTTATTGTCAACAAACCAGAAGACCATTTACTTTTTCTCAGAAATACCATCGCAGAATTTATCGAACAACAGACACCAACCACCACCTTTTATCTTTTGGTAATGAGATAATACTAATTCTTAAATTGTACTCATCTTAATTATGTTTAAATCTATTAAAAAACTATTTCCCGTAAAATTTAGAAACAGTTCTCCCGTTTATTCTTAAAAATGCTCAAATTACCCGGTAAATTGCGAAAAAGAATTTAAAATTGGTTTTCTAAATAATTCATCGTTTAAGAGTAAGAGTCATGAAAACAGTACATTCATAAACTACATAGTTATCACTGAATCAAATTAACTCTAGCTCGATTAATGAAACATTATCTACCTTACTCCCTTGTTCGTATGATAATGCATAATTTATGCATTATCTTAGCTTAAGTATTGAGATTTAACCGTAGATTGGGTAAATTGAAGTTAAACGCACAAGTGAAGTATTGCCGTCTTTAATATCACAACTTGTGTAACGGAAACTTAAAAAACAACTTACACATACTACAGATCACAGGGCGAGTCTAACGTTGGGAAAGTGAAGCAAAAAGAAGCGCAACCCGCAGAGCACATGTGAGAACTTTTCGCCAGCTCCCCTTTAACTACATGTATTTTTGGGGTTTTATTTTCCTCTCATACGGGACTCAGGAGCTTGTCTATCCTATGACATGGACGCAGATAGTTTAAATGAACCTTTTACTTAACGATCATGTTCGATTTTTTTCTCTAAGTCCTCTTGATTCTTTTCATTATGGAAAATAAAACATGCCTGCAATGTAAACTTCTCGGATGCCGGTGTCGTCTGCTACAGCGATATAAAAAACGAATCATCTGCCAAACTTCCGCAAACTGTATTAAAACCTCGTTGATTATTATAATGATAATTTTATGTATATTATAATGCATTAATCCGAATTAGTTTTTAATCGATCAATACCAAGTATGGCATAAAAATTCCTTAATAATCGTTTACCGCAATGAGATAAAGCTACTCTATCATACATTATAATAGCTCATTAGGGTAATTAGAGATTTTCCGCTTCTGCAAATGTTTGTTCTAATTCATAATTGGGGCTCAATGCAGTAAAAGTTGTCAAAATGACGAATCTGTTCTTACAGCCAAATGCACTGCAATTGGTCATATTGACGGCAGAAACAAGCCCCTGCTTATTTACCTATTAAACCTTTAGAAACGCGAAAATAACAAAATTACTTCGTGTTACACATTGCTCAAACTACGTTTTGTGTTCCAAAACGTTCGAATCACTCAATCAAACCTTGATAACTCTGTATCAAAGCCGGAAAATCACGAAAAAACAATGCATTAGTATAGGGAGGTACGAAAAGTTCTCACCAGCATGGCAAAATGCGCAATTTCCCGCTTTACCCCTGGCTTCACTTTTGGTCGTTAGAGGGAGATAGGTTATGCTACCCCTGTGCTACAGATAGCCAAGCACTGACGCCAAGTAAGGCGCGAAAAGTAACAAAAGAAAAACAAAATAATAACACTATGTGAAATTATAGAGGAGGAATTGCCTCTTCAACACCCCTCCTCAATTCCTCTCCCACATACCAACATTTATCCTATGTTTAGTAAATGCATCCACTGACAAACTCTTTGTCATCACATCAGCCTTTTGGTCACATGAGGGAACATACAAAACATTAATTATTTTAGCTTGGTGCAAGTCTTTAACAAAATTATATTTTATATCAATATGCTTCATCCTCTTTTAGTCCCAACTGTCCAGAACACAAATACATGATCGATTGTCTTGATGCATAGGAATACAACTCTTAATATCAATGCCCATTTCATATAACAATTGTTTCAACCAAAGAACTTCAGCTGAAGCTGTAGGAAGAGCAACATACTCGACTTCAGTTGAAGATAGGGCAACAGTACTTTGTTTCTTTGTACCCCAGCTAACAAGATCACCATACATTTCCACAAGATAACCAGAAACAGATTTCCTGTCACAATTATATGCAAAGTTGGCATCTGCATAGCCTTGCAATGTCTTTTCTCCTTCTCCTCTGTACCAGAGCCCCAAATTAATAGTTCCCTTGAGATACCTGAGAACTCTCTTTAGACCTTTCCATTGTACCTCAGTTGCATTACTCTGGAACTGGCAATAGAAGTTAACTGCTGCACAAATGTCTGGTCTGGTTCCCATGCAAGCATACATTAAACATCCTATTAGCTCCCTATATGGTTTAATACCAATAATACATTTCCCTGATATATCTTGACTTGGGTGAATCTCCATTGGGGTCTTAGCTGATGCACAGTTTTCCATTTTAAACCTTTTCAAGATTCCCCTCACATATGCAATCTGGCTTAAAAACATATATGTTTTTAAGCCAGAATAAAAACATATACGTTATATAACGCCATCCAAACAATCAATCTTAATTCCTAAAAAATACTTTACATTGTCTAAATCTTTCATCTTAAATTCACACATTAACTTATCCTTAATACTAGACATTATATCAATGTTACTTCCAACCAAAAGAAAATCATCCACATAAAATAAAATGTATGTTATTTCCACACCTCTCTTTAACACATACAAACACCTTTCACTTTTACATTGAATAAAATTCAATTTTCCTCTAACAAAATCATCAAATCTCTTATTCCACTCCATTGGTGCCTGTTTCAAACCATACAATGTTTTCTTAAGTTTTAACACTTTACCTTCCTCAACATTTAAACCCTCAGGTGGCCTCATAAAAATTTCCTCACTTAAAATGCCATGCAAAAATGCATTCCTAACATCTAACTGAGAAACAATGAAATTCATTTTGTTAGCAAGACATAACAAAGCTCTCACTGTAGATAAGTGGGCTACTGGAGCATAGGTCTCACTGTAGTCTATACCCTTCTTCTGAGCACAGCCCTTTACAACCAACCTAGCCTTGGGTCTTTCCACATTCCCATCTCCATCTGCTTTACAGTAAATACCCACTTACATTTAATTGGCACTTTATCACAAGGAAGGGAGACAATTTCCCATGTCTCATTCTCATGCAAAGCTTGAAACTCTTCCTCAGCTGCTGCTCGCCACAATGGTCCATCATCTCTCTCATCCAGCTCTGCAAACTCCTGGGGCACATCATTACTGTAGCTCATAGCATTGAAACAAAGGTTAGATTCCAAAGCATTAGACATAGAGTTCTCTGCAAGTGGTAAAACAAGATAAAATTGGTCTTCCTGTCGGATATTATCCAAAATGTCTACAGCATTGGCTACCATTGCCAATGTTGCATAATCTTCAAGGCACCTTGGTTTTATTTTAATTCTTGTGCTCTTTCGTCTCTCATCAGTTCCTTCTTCGAAATCTTCAAATACTATTTGATCCTCTTGAGAATCATTTTCCCCTCCTGAATCTGGCTCTATAGAGCCTTTCTCACCAACCATTTCATTCGCGTTTTGATCATCATGATTGAAATCATTAACATCATAATCAAAAATAACCTTTTTCCTCATTTGAACATCTTCAACATTAGAACTACTGTCAATATGTTTGAGATCTGGCTCTCCCCTTTTACTTTCATCAAAAATACAATCTCTACCTACAATAACCTTCCGGGAAATAGGATCCCACAGACGGTATCCATTTGGACAATAACCTAACAAATACCATGTTTTGCTACGCTCATCTAGTTTACCAGTTCTGACTTCTTTGGGACGGTGCAAATATACTTTACAACCAAATACTCGGATTTTATCAAGTGTTTGTCTCTCACCAAACCATTTGTCTGCAGGTAAAACCCCTTCAGATAATCCCTTAGCGGGGCTCCTATTTATTAAGTAAACTGCTGTAATAGCAGCCTCTATCCAAAATGTCTTACTCAAACCACTATCAAGTAACATACATCGAACTTTTTCAAAAATAGTTCTGAACATTGTTTCACTAAGCCCATTATTCTCAGGTGTGTATGGGATATTCAATTCCATTTCTATTCCTTTCTCAACAAAGAAACTCTTAACCTCATTAGTCACAAACTCCGTCCCATTATCACATCTAAATGTACATATTTTAGTACCAAACCTGCTTGTAACCATGGCTTCATATAATTTCAAATAATAAAAAACCTCTGTTTTAGATCCTAGCCCAAAAACAACTGTAAAGTGAGTATACTCATCAATTAGGCACATCAAATAGCGTTTCCCATTGTAAGACACTGGTGTAATAGGACCAGCTAAATCACTGTGAATGCACTCTAATGGTCTTTTAGCTCTAGCCCTATCAATACTGTTGTGAGGTAATTTGGTTTGCTTTCCTTTGGCGCAAGTTTCACAAGGACTCTTTGGTTTACCAATATTCTTTACACCAATATCAAACTTCTCCAAATCTTCTAGTCTCTTTTGACTAATATGACCTAGTCTACGATGCCATTTATCAGTATGATCTTGAGCAACACATGCTCTTCCATTTAATCTTTCCACCAAAATGGGGACTACATAGACATTTCCAACTCTTTTTTCTTCTACAGCAACATTTCCATCTATGCTTACTGTACAGGCACCATTACAAATATTCATGTTGTACCCCTTCTTATCTAATACAGACAAAGAAATCAAATTTAACTCTAATTCTTTGCTGTCAACCAACAACACATCATTAAGGATTAGCTTTATGATTTTCCCATTAACTACCGTTTCAGCCATTAACTCCCCAGTTTCCTTAGCAATTAAAAATGAATTGGACTTGGTAACAAGGATTTTAATGGGTTTATCTAACAATCTCTTATTTGCAACATGAAAACAATCCTGAACAATATAATGTGAAGCCCCAGAATCTAGAATCCAAATATTATTCTTAACCCTAAAATAATTCTTTAAATCATCAACAGAAGTAGAATACATCTTATACTTAACACTATCACATTCAATGGCATTTAAAATATCGCTAGCATTTGGCAAAGCATTCACATAAGCACAGAAGTTATACGCCACCATTTTTCCATTGTGATTACCACTTTCATCATTTTCCACTGCACTATGAGCACTCACATATTTGCTTGCACTATTTTCTTGGCCGTAATTTTTCTGTTGACTTCCCCAGATGGTTGCAGACCTTGGTTTTCGACATTCCTGACGATAATGCCCCATCAATCCACAATTATGGCACGGTCCACGATATCCTTCTTGAACATTTGAGTTGTTTTGATTGAATCCTGTTCTCCCAAGTTGATTGGCACCACCGCGATGATAGTTCCCCCTTCCTTGGTGTATTCCTGCAGATGCCATCGACGATGCACCATCCTGGACAGATTCTTTCTCACCTTTTCTAGCTTTGATTTTAATTCCTTCTTCTTCCAGTCGTGTTCTCACAAATTCCATGGAAAGATTTTCCACAGCCAAAGTTTCCAACCCAGTAACCACATTGTCGAAATCTTCCGGCATAGACAATAACAATCGGCACACAACACTCACTTCATCCATTTTTTCACCGGCTGCTTTTAACTCGCGGATCAGCTTATCAAATTTCATACTGTAATCCCTGAAACACTCAGTTTCTGGTTGAAATTTGATGTTCACCAATTTCTTCATTAGCATGAGGCGTGATGCAATACCCTTTTTTTCGAAAGTCTGTTCAAGCTTTTGCCATGTTCTGTTGTTTAACGAGTTCCAGTTGCGAATCATGAATTCTATGAATTATGGCACTTAAACACTTCTTGGATTCACGTTTGAGGTTAATACTGTCCGTAGTCTTTTGCTGGCGTGTTTCAGCATGATCTGTTTCCTCCCATTCAAACGGCTCTAAAAGATCTTCGAGTAGTGTTTCGATTATGTGTAAGAGTTCTTTTTCATCCAAATACATCTTCATTCTATATTTCCAATCATCGAAATTGCGGCCATAGAACATGTACATACAATGGATACGGTCTTCCTCCATTTTCCTTCAATCTACTTGACACAACTTCCACTGCGTAATTTAGCGTCCTGGGCCCATAACCTATTGAGATTTAACCGTAGATTGGATAAATTGAAGTTAAACGCACAAGTGAAGTATTGCCGTCTTTAATATCACTACTTGTGTAACGGAAACTTACAAAACAACTTACACATACTACAGATAGCCAAGCACTGACGCCAAGTAAGGCGCGAAAAAGTAACAAAAGAAAAACAAAATAATAAATAAGGAAATAATAATGAAGGAGGAATTGCCTCTTCAACTTTAAGGCATCCCTTCTTTCGTGAAAGAAAGATGCCTTGATTTTTTGGCCTGATTCATGAAGGAAGAATATGCCATAATTAAGCTGAGATTGAGCCAAATAAAACTGATGAAAGAAATGAATGAAAAAATAACTTAAAAATCACACATGAACTACCAACAGATTTATCTAAAGGAAATGCAGCAATATTAAATATGGAAGAACTGAACGGTGACAAATATATGAGCAGTGATACAGAGTTAACCAAAGAGCAGTCAGAATTTTGTAAAAAAGTAATCAGTGACTGGAGAAAAATAACAAGAAGTTAAAATTGGTTCAGCATGAAGCACTTAGCAAGGAGGAAGGACTCTGATGACAGTGATAATATTTCAAGTACTTCTGTGAAAACTTCAGAGCAAAAAGGACTCAAAATTATACTAAGTCTCAATACTGAAGTAAAATTACTGAAAAATCTGAAGCCAATTATTTCTATCCATCTGATATTTCTGAAGAGGACTGGATTAAAGTGAAACGAAAAGAATCGTAGTCTACCATTTTTGGACATCAAAATATCCAGAAACAACAACAAACTCAGATTTTCCATTTATCGAAAACCTACGCACACTGACAGATACATTCCCAACGACTCAAACCACCACATCTCACAAAAACTCGCCCCTTTTCACACCATGATAAACAGACTTCTAAGCATTCCCATGAGCACAAAAGATTTCAGAACAGAATTAAAACACATAGAAAACACAGCTAGAGAAAATGGTTTCGAGAACAGCACAATACACAACATTCTCAGAAAGCACTCCCAAAGACTAAAATTAAAACAGAACACTACATTAAAAAACAACAAAGAAACGACAAAAAAATTTATTAAACTACCCTTCACACCAGGCCTCACAAACAAACTACAAAATACCTTTTCAAAACACGACTTACAACCTATCTTTGTAAACACAAACAGCATCCAAAATTTATTAAAAAACCCCAAAGACAACTTTCCTACCATACATAAATCTGGCATTTATAAAATAACTTGCAAAGGGTGCAACAATGTTTACGTAGGCCAAAGCAAAAGGAAAATCGAAACCAGATTTAAAGAACACATCGCACACTTTAGATACAACAGACTAAACAAATCAAGCGTAGCTTCACATATACAAGAATGCAATAACCCAATACATTTAGAAGATTTGAAACTACTTATAGCCGTTAACAAAGAGTCCAAACTAGACGCCTACGAAAGCATCTTCATACGAAAACATACACAAACAATGAACAGTGACCGCGGCCCAATCCCATCGTCCTCATTGTTCTCACTAATCACTAACGGCTCAGAAACCACCAACCAACAACATTTTTCACCCCCACAAACACCCTCCCCCACCCCTCACAGTTCGGGTATAAATACAGACAGTACACACACAACACTTCAGTCCAACATAGCTACTGAGGATGGAAACTTAGTTTCCGAAATACGTATGTAGTGTCCAAAAAACCGGTGTTCCCCTGCTACGTTGGACTCTCCAGATGAAGCAGTGGAACCACCCCAAGGTAAGTCACAGTGTTTTCTTACTTGGTTGAATTACGGCAATTGGAGTTTTTTCTTTTTAAATTAATTTGAAACGATCTATCAGAATTTTCAACGGTAAATTAAGCAAAGATGGAAAAGCAGACAGCCAATCCGATAGTAAACATTCATTTGAGCATGTCATTGGACTTTGTATATTTGTACCAGAACAAAGAGGTAAATTTCATGATGTGCAAAGAAAATTTGGAGAGGAGCTTGCAGAGGAAAACAGAGATGATGTTAAACCAAATGTTAACAAATTAGTTGAAGAAACAGCAAGCAAAATGATGAGAAAAATTTATCATAAGACTCCATCAGGCTACCACACAGACCATGAAAAAGGGATGACAACATCATTTACTTTCCCAAGAGGACCATACATGGGCGTACCCAGCTTTTGGCCTAGGGGGGGCAAATCGGAAATGCAGAAGGACCTAGGGGGAGGGGGCAAATCAGAAATGCAGAAGTGCCTAGGGGGGGCAAATCAGAAATGCAAATAAAAAAAAACATAAATATAAATTTGCATTTACATGTTCCATTTTTTGTGGCGTCTTAAAGACATAGACATATTTCTCGGAATTTATTTGCAGGTGCAACTTTTAAATGCCCATGGAAAGTTCGATTCCTTCCATGTAATGCATTAGTTTACGCACTCGATGTAGGTCAAACAGATATAGTCCAGATGTCTGCATGTGAATCAGAACATACTTGCCTATACATTTTACTTTATCTACAATTTTATAAATTGAACAGTTCTTCTGCATATGCACATAATTAGCTGCTTAAATGTATGAGAGCTAGATCGAAGGGTCCAGTGGTGGCTGTCCAAAGGGGGCAGCTGCCCCCCCCTCGGTATGCCCATGGGACCATACATGATACCTCGAGTTGTGATTTTGGGTGCCCCTGGCTCAGGAAAGAGTCTTCAAGCATCTCTACTGAATTTAATTCATTGTTAGTAATTACTTCATGGTTTAATATTCTTTGGATATTATGACACTAAAGAAAATATCGCACTGTAACAATCATATAATTATTATATTGTGAAAAGAATGGAATATCTTAAAGTACAAAATCATAATGTAAAAAATCCAGAATCAATCCATAAAGAGTCGAGTTTAAAATTCTTTCACCAATACTATTGCAATTGATGTACAGTTAATAAGCTGTACATCACATGATATATCATGTGATCATTGATAGGGTCAAATACACCACTTATCTAAGTATATCTTATCTGAGCAACTCTTTAGATTTTGAAGATAGCAAAACATTTCATGTTATATATCTTGACATACACAAAAATATTTTTGAATTACTAAGAGCAGTTCATATTGTTAAATGAAAATATTTTTAGCTCTTCCTGTATTTTATATGAGAATAGAATACTCTTCAAATTTCTCATTCCTTTTGTATGATCTTTTATAGTTATATGAAAGTCAACCAAAATGTTATGATGACATATATATGGATTCAAATTCAAATTCAAATTTTATTACACCGAAGGACTACAAAGTAGTATGGGCATTGTCAAACAAATAATCATAATCACAATTAAAATAAAATCTCATAATATACAAAGTAATATACAAATCAATAAATATACAAAAAAAAATTACTTCATAGTTTACGCTAGAATTTTACTTCGCAACTGCTTTTTACTCTTTAGGTCACTCATGAGAGTTGAAACCGGCTTAGTAAAATTTCTTGTGGAAACTACCAAATAATTTCATATTCATTTCTAGATGATGTTGATTACAAAAATCACAAGAGATTGAAATACATGCATAAGTGTTCTACAATATTGTAGGTTCATTTGACTTGATATTTAATGGCATATTCAATATAATTTCTCTCCTTTCTTAGTATCTTACCCCACCCTTCAAGTCATCTAACATCTTTTGCCTTTGTCTTCCCCCCTTGACTTTTCTGTTGCCTTCTACCCTTCCATACTAGAGAGCAAGTGCACTTGAACTATCACAGTCACTCTCTCTCAACTCACACAGTTTACTGGCAGAGACTTTACTTATATTGATATGACCTTGTCACTTATTTGATTGGTGATCATTGCTGATTCTCTTCTCAAACAATTAGCACTGCTGTAAGCCACCTCTGGCTGATTTTTCACACACCGAACAACATTATAGCTCAAAAAATTTCCCCAATTCTCCACTATCACAAAGCCCTAGCATATTAAGCTTAGGATGAAATAGTATACGAACTTTTTTCACACTTGGTGTTTTCTCCTTACAGTAGAAATTACACTTATCTTAGAAAATTTCAGCTTATAGTGCCGAAAATGTTCAGTTGGTGCTTATTGTCAGAGGGATAAGTTTGGAAGAAACCATTCATAATATATTCATTTCTGTGACAGTACTTTTCAGTAATCCTAATCCAGGACGATAATTCAAAGATGATATACATATATTATAATTTTTTTAGTTGAAATGAATGAAATTCTACTGAGTAAGAATCGAATAACTAATACAATTCCCAAAAATTTAATGGATTCGACCTTCAGAGATTCAGATTTAATGACAAAAATACTTATCCCAGTTCTAAAGGTAAGAGAATATTAAATTTTTGAATAAATAGAGTTGAGGTTCCTTTTTATCTTCTGCTATTAAGATAGTACCTATAGTTATACTTTGGAAGATGGTTCTAATACTTGAAATCTATGCAGAGCATACTTGTGCTGCATAATAGTGAGGTACTGAAGTTATGCTTCAGTAACATGTTTTCTCATCGTTAAAGCAGTAGTTATGCATGGCATGGGATGTTTTGTACTTCCATATGTTATGGTTGGTGTAAGGAATAGAAACTGGGATTAACCAAGATATCAATAAGAGAATAAAAAAGAAATAACATTTTTTGTCTCTTATGAAAATATAATATGGTGATGGAAGATACCAGTACATAATGAGCTTAGCAATTACTGAATACCACGTAATATATTTAATTCTCAGAAATGATTACTGGAGGAGGATTGCTTAGAGCATGGATGGGTTCTCACTGGCTTTCCATAAACTGCATCTTGAGCACTTGCTCTCGATAACCTTGAAACATCACCAAACAGGTAACAACAAACTCTTGCTTGGTTTGACAATCACTTAAAGCATTTCATAAGAAAATATGACTAGGTATAAGTATATACTATGTCTCATTCTTTCATGTTTCTTATTGTCATACATTAAGAGTTCAAATATGTAAAAGCATTATCTGGTAAAATTTCTATTTAGGACTGTTTGGGAGAAATTCAATATCTCCCTTAATACTCATGATATTTCGACAAAACTTACACCAATTGGAGTAAGTTTTGTCACAACACATAAACATAAACACTTAAAAACATAACTTAAGTTATGTTTGTAAGATTTACTTTGATATGTGACCAGATTTTTGGTGATTGAATCATATTGAATGTCCCAGGTGAAAACAATCCTTTTTATTAACATTAAATTTAAGTATTTGGATATGTTTAATAATCAAAGGCAATAATTAAGTTAGACAGGATTAAAATTGAAATCGGTCTATCATTCATAACATTTGCTACAGGACTTCAAAATAGGCTCAACATGGTTGATCCCAAGGGTATTAGGAGTTCAGGCATTGTTAAATACATTAAAAGTGATATTCATTACATACTTATGAATTGACATATATATGTGTCTTGATTTAGAAATTTATTTTACCAAAGTTTGTACTATTAATGTTTCTCATGGATATAAAGATGTATATTTGTAATATATAGTTTCTTCTTGGTTCTTATAATAAGAGGGCATATTCTTTTTATAAATGTTAGGGAAATATCAGCTTCTTTAGATGTATATCTTCATTGTGCATAAATCATTGAACTGCTCATGCTTTGTGCAATAAAAATATATAGATAAATAAACTAATAGAATTAAAGAAAGTATCATATCAGAGGTGGAATACACTATAGTGTATTCCACCTCTGATATGATGCTTACGCTTCTAGTATAAGTATATACTTTCCCAATCAAAGGATAGGAGATAGAAGATTGTCATTCATCTTAGAATGCAATGTATTTATGATAAAGGTATATCTTTTATATCATTCAGTTATTTCAATCAGTATAGATTTGCACTAGTTTTTCACATCTACTTTACTTGTGACCGGAGTAACGCTGTGAATAATACATATTTCCTAAGATTCACTTACTTTTTGTTGTATCCACAACAAAATTTTTCCTTTTCAATATCAAATATAACATTATAATGTATATAATATATTTTTGGAGTTTATTATTAGCGGCTTTATTGATGTGAAGATTACAGTTAAACAGAGGAATTATAACACTTGAAAGGAGATCAGTTTTGGTGGAACTCCGGATCACAAGACGCACACACCCTAACAGGGCCACTGACGCGGACTGAATGGGCGTGTCCACACGGGGGATCTCTCAGAAGACCTCCCGCGGGATTAAACGCTGCTTGCGCCCCGGGCGCTGAGCCGTTGGCGGGAGCAAAGGGGGCGCCACAGGTGTATTTATATACATGTGTAAATTGTAATTGCAAGTATTTCAGGGCAAGTAAAATACGAGTTTAACAAAGCTCAGTGATACTTTCTGTTAATCCCATCAAAAAACAGGGTGATATATGCTATCCTTAAATACCAGTCGTATATCCATAAATTAGCGGGATTAAACGCCACATATTTATGATTATTATTTACTAATAAGATTAAATTGGTGATGGATTGAATTGAAAATTTTTTGATAGTTTAAATGTGTACAAAAACGCCAACGAGAAGAAGAGTACAAAAATTTCTGGTAAAACTATCGTTTAGGACCGTTTGGGATATTTTTTTATACTAGAAATAGCCCGATTTCCGATAATTTTACCCAAAATTTTCACCAAAGTATATATATAATATAATATTAAATTCACTTTAGTACGACACACTTAAGGCAAACACAATGATTCTAACGTGAATTACAATCGTATATTAATAAATTACTTGGCTTATTACTTGGGTGGAAATAAATTAAATACCCCTTTCAGTGTTTTTACGAGTATTTAAGGGTTATTAAGGGTAAAACATGGTTTTTAAGGGTTTTTCAGGGATTTTCATAGATTTTTAGGATTTCAAAGGGTAATGCTGGGTTTTTTTAATGTATTTAATGCTTTTTATGGGTAATTCAGGATTTTAAAGGGTATCATATAATTTTAATGGGTATTTCTTTGTTTTTCAGGGTTTTTAAGGGTATTTCTTTTTTTTCAAGGGTATTGGAGGATTTTTAAGGATAGTATATGTTTTTTCCAGGGTATTTCTTTGTTTTTCAGGGTATTTCAGGGTTTTTATAGTATTTCTGGATTTTTAAGGGTAAAGCAGGGTTTTTCAGGGTATTTCAGGGTTTTAATGGGTATTTTGAGGTTTTAAGTGCATAATGTGTTTCGAAAGGGTATTCCTTTTTTTCAGGGTTTTTAAGGGTAATTCATTGTTTTCTAGGGGATTTCAGGGTTTTTTAGGATATTTCAGGGTTTCTCATAGTATTTTCTAAGAGTAATGTAGGGATTTTGAGGGTATTTTATTGTTTTTAAGGGTATTTCAGGGTTTCTAAGGGTATTAGATTGTTTTTCAGGTTTATTCATAGTATTTCAGGATTTGTAAGGGTATAGAAGGATTTCTATGGGTATTTCAGAGTTTTTATGGGTATTTCAGGGTTTTTCAGGGTATCATATTGTTCTTAAATGTATTTCTTTGTTTTTCAGGGTTTTTTTTTGGGTTTTTTTTGGGTATTTCTTTTTTTTCCAGGGTATTGGAGGATTTTTAAGGGTATTATATGTTTTTTCCAGGGTATTTCTTTGATTTTCAGGGTATTTCAGGGTTTGTAAGGGTATATCTTCGTAATCCAGGGGATTTCAGGGTTTTCAGTGGTATCATATGGATTTTTAGGGTATTTGTTTATTCTCCAGGGTTTTAAGTTTATTGTAGGGTTTTTCAGAGTAATTCAGTGTTTTTACGGGTATTTCAGGGTTTTCAAGGGTAAAACATTGTTTTTAAGGGTTTTTCAGGGATTTTCATAGATTTTCAGGATTTCAAAGGGTAATGCTGGGTTTTTTCATGTATTTAAGGGTTTTTATAGATAATTCAGGACTATAAAGGGTATCATATTATTTTAAAGGGTATTTCTTCGTTTTTCTGGGTTTTTAAGGGTATTTCTTTTTTTTCCAGGGTATTGGAGGATTTTTTAGGGTAATATATGTTTTTTCCAGGGTATTTCTTTGTTTTTCAGGGTATTTAAGGGTTTCTAAGTGTATAACATTGTTTTTAAGGGTTTTAAGGGTTTTCATAGTATTTCGGGTTTTTTATTGGTATATCAGGGTTTTTCAGGGTAATTCAGGGTTTAAATGGGTATTTCAGGGTTTTTAAGGGTATCATATGGTTTTTAAGGGTATTCAGGGTTTTTCATTGTATTTTCAGATTTGTAAGGGTATAGATGGGTTTTAAAGGGTATTTCAGGCTTTTTAGGGATATCTCAGAGTTTTTAAGGGTATTATATGGTTTTAAAAGGTTTTTCTTGTTTTTCAGTGTATTAAGGGTGCTTCTACATAATCCAGGGGATTTCACGGTTCTAAGTGGTATCATATATATTTTTAGGGTATTTGTTTATTCTCCAGGGTTTTAAGTGTAATGTAGGGTTTTTCAGGGTATTTCAGTGTTTTCCGAGTATTTATGGGTTATTGAGGGTAAAACATGGTTTTTAAGGGTTTTTCAGGGATTTTCATAGATTTTCAGGATTTAAAATTTAAAGCATGGTTTTAGGATTTTCAGTGGTATCATACGGATTTTCAGGGTAATTTTTATTCTCCAGGGTTTTAAGTGTATTGTAGGGTTTTTACAGAGTAATTCAGTGTTTTTACGGGTATATCAGGGTTTTCAAGGGTATAACAAGGTTTTAAAGGCTTTTTCAGGGAATTACATAGATTTTCAGAATTTTAAAGGGTAAAGCATGTTTTTTTTAATGTATTTCAGGGTTTTTATAGGTATTTCAGGATTTAAAAGGGTATCATATAATTTTAAAGGGTATTTCTTTGTTTTTCAGGGTTTTTAAGGGTATTTTTCTTTTTTTCCAGGGTATTGGAGGATTTTTAAGGGTATTATATGTTTTTTCCACTGTATTTCTTGGTTTTTCAGGGTATTTCATGGTTTCTAAGGGTATAACATTGTTTTTTATTGTATATCAGGGTTTCTATGGGTATTAGATTGTTTTTCAGGGTTTTTCATAGTATATCAGGATTTTTAAGGGTATAGCAGGATTTCTAAGGGTGCTCTGGATATATCTGGGATTTAATGGGTATATCAGGGTTAATAAGGGTATCATATGGTTTTAAAGGGTATTTCCTTGTTTTTCAGGGTTTTTAAGGGTAAGACATGATTTTTAAGTATTTGTTTGGTATTTTCATAGAATTTCGGGATTTTTAAGGGTAAAGCAAGGTTTCTCAGGGTATTTCAGAGTTTTTATGTATATTTCAGGGTTTTTCAGGGTATCATATTGTTCTTAAGGGTATTTCCTTGTTTGTCAGGGATTTTAAGGGTATTTTTTTTTCAGGGTATTGGAGGTTATTTAAGGGTATTCTATGTTTTTTCAGGGTATTTCTTTATTTTTCAGGGTATTTCGTGGTTTCTAAGGGTATAACATTGTTTTTAAGGGTTTTTCAGGGTTTTTATAGTATTTCCGGATTTTTAAGGGTAAAGCAGGGTTTTTTCAGGAAATTTCCGGGTTTTAATGGGTATTTTAAGGTTTTAAGGGTATCATTTGTTTTTAAAGGGTATTTCCTTTTTTTTCAGGGTTTTTCAGGGATTTACATAGATTTTCAGGATTTTTAAGGGTAAAGCATGTTTCTTTAATGTATTTAAGGGTTTTTATGGGTATTTCATGGTTTTTAAGGTTATAATATGGTTTTAAAGGGTATTTTCTATTTTTCATTGTTTTTAAGGGTATTTCTTTGTTTTCCAGGGGATTTCAGGTTTTTTTAGAGTATAACATGGTTTTTAAGGGTATTCAGGGTTTTTCACTCTATTTTCAGATTTGTAAGGGTATAGATGGGTTTTTAAGGGTAATTCAGACTTTTTAGGGATACCTCAGAGTTTTTAAGGCTATTATATTGTTTTAAAAGGTTTTTCTTGTTTTTCAGTGTATTAAAGGCGTTTCTTTGTAATCCAGGGGATTTCAGGGTTTTTAGTGGTATCATATATATTTTTAGGGTATTTGTTTATTCTCCAGGGTTTTAAGTGTAGGGTTTTTCAGGGTATTTCAGTGTTTTTACTCGTATTTAATGGTTATTAAGGGTAAAACATGGTTTTTATGGGTTTTTCAGGGATTTAATAGATTTTCAGGATTTCTAAGGGTAATGCTGGGTTTTTTTAAAATGTTTTTAAGGGTTTTTATGTGTAATTCAGGATTTTAAAGGGTATCATATAATTTTAAAGGGTAATTCTTTGTTTTTCAGGGTTTTTAAGGGTATTTCTTTTTTTTCATGGTATTGGAGGATTTTTAAGGGTATTATATGTTTTTTCAGGGTATTTCATGGTTTCTAAGGGTATAACATTGTTTTTTAGGGTATATCAGGGTTTCTATGGGTATTAGATTGTTCTTCAGGGTTTTTCATAGTATTTCAGGATTTTTAAGGGTATAGCAGGATTTCTAAGGGTGCTCTGGATATATCTGGGATTTAATGGGTATATCAGGGTTAATAAGGGTATCATATGGTTTTAAAGGGTATTTCCTTGTTTTTCAGGGTTTTTAAGGGTAAGACATGATTTTTAAGTATTTGTTTGGTATTTTCATAGAATTTCGGGATTTTTAAGGGCAAAGCAAGGTTTCTCAGGGTATTTCAGAGTTTTTATGTATATTTCAGGGTTTTTCAGGGTATCATATTGTTCTTAAGGGTATTTCCATGTTTTTCAGGGATTTTAAGGGTATTTTTTTTCAGGGTATTGGAGGTTATTTAAGGGTATTATATGTTTTTTCAGGGTATTTCTTTGTTTTTCAGGGTATTTCGTGGTTTCTAAGGGTATAACATTGTTTTTAAGGGTTTTTCAGGGTTTTTATAGTATTTCTGGATTTTTAAGGGTAAAGCAGGGTTTTTTCAGGAAATTTCCGGGTTTTAATGGGTATTTTAAGGTTTTAAGGGTATCATTTGTTTTTAAAGGGTATTTCCTTTTTTTTCAGGTTTTTTAAGGGTAATTCATTGTTTTCTAGTGGACTTCAGGGTTTTTTTAGGATATTTCAGGGTTTCTCAAAGTATTTTTTAAGAGTAAAGCAGGGATTTTGAGGGTATTGCATTGTTTTTAAGGATATTTCAGTGTTTCTACGGGTATAAGATTGTTTTTCAGGGTTTTTCATAGTATTTCAGGATTTTTAAGGGTATAGCAGTATTTCTAAGGCTATTTCAGAGTTTTTATGGGTATTTCAAGGTTTTTCAGGGGATCATATTGTTCTTATGAGTATTTTCTAGTGTTTCAGGGTTTTTAAGGGTATTTCTTTTTTTCCAGGGTATTGGAGGATTTTTAAGGGTATTATATGTTTATTCAGGGCATATCTTTGTTTTTCAGGGTATTTCAGGTTTTCTAAGGGTATTACATTATTTTTAAGGGATTTGTAGAGTTTTCATAGTATATCAGGATTTTTAGGGTATATCAGGGTTTTTCAGGGTAATTCATAGTTTTTATTTGTATTTCAGGGTTTTTAAGGGTATCATATTGTTTAAAATGGTATTTCCTTTTTTCATGGTTTTTATGGGTATTTCAATGTTTTCCAGTGAATTTCAGTTTTTTTTAGGATATCTCAGGGTTTTTCATAGTATTTTTAAGTAGAATGCAGCAATTGTTAGGGTATTTCATGGTTTTTAAGGGTATTTCAGGGTTTCTAAGGGTATTACATTGGTTTTTAGGGTTTTTCATTGTATTTCAGGAATTTTAAGGGTATAGCAGGGTTCTATGGATATTTCAGGGTTATAATGGGTATATCAGGGTTTATAAGGGTATCATATGGTTTTAGTGGGTATTTCCTTGTTTGTCAGGGATTTTAAGGGTATTTTTTTTTCAGGGTATTGGAGGTTATTTAAGGGTATTCTATGTTTTTTCAGGGTATTTCTTTATTTTTCAGGGTATTTCGTGGTTTCTAAGGGTATAACATTGTTTTTAAGGGTTTTTCAGGGTTTTTATAGTATTTCCGGATTTTTAAGGGTAAAGCAGGGTTTTTTCAGGAAATTTCCGGGTTTTAATGGGTATTTTAAGGTTTTAAGGGTATCATTTGTTTTTAAAGGGTATTTCCTTTTTTTTCAGGGTTTTTCAGGGATTTACATAGATTTTCAGGATTTTTAAGGGTAAAGCATGTTTCTTTAATGTATTTAAGGGTTTTTATGGGTATTTCATGGTTTTTAAGGTTATAATATGGTTTTAAAGGGTATTTTCTATTTTTCATTGTTTTTAAGGGTATTTCTTTGTTTTCCAGGGGATTTCAGGTTTTTTTAGAGTATAACATGGTTTTTAAGGGTATTCAGGGTTTTTCACTCTATTTTCAGATTTGTAAGGGTATAGATGGGTTTTTAAGGGTAATTCAGACTTTTTAGGGATACCTCAGAGTTTTTAAGGCTATTATATTGTTTTAAAAGGTTTTTCTTGTTTTTCAGTGTATTAAAGGCGTTTCTTTGTAATCCAGGGGATTTCAGGGTTTTTAGTGGTATCATATATATTTTTAGGGTATTTGTTTATTCTCCAGGGTTTTAAGTGTAGGGTTTTTCAGGG